>CM039723.1:1205000-1667468 GCA_022539455.1 Dendrobium nobile | reverse complement strand
ATACACCAAATATTGATTGATACATGTGATACCTGATACATCTGATTCATGTGATTTATCGAGCACGTGATCTAGAATATGATTTTACTGTATTGATTGATTTTACTAGTTGATTTTTTTCATTGTTATATTGATTTATTGATTTGATTTCAATCTTTTTAATGATATATTGATTTGATTATTTTTATGATTTCATACCGATTGATACTATTGGCCGGAATTGATTTCTTTATTTAATTACTGGTTGATTCTATTGATAGATTGATGGATGTTAATAATATGAATTGATTTGACGGATTTACTAGTACGGACTTATTTACTGAGGATTTATCGTTACTGTGCGGATTATAGTTACGTATGGATTTACTGTTCTACACGATTTCACTGTTATAGCATAATCGTTCATGTCATCACAGGATTGTTATGATATTGATACATACGCTGCTACTACTGATTCACTGTACTGACATTATACACGTGATATAGATTACTGGATTGTATATGATTTATTGAGCAAGTGATATTGAATAACTAGAATTGCTCCGTGAACTACCCTTTGATTCCCATAAATGGTTTTATGCTGGGCTGTTTTCCGAAATGGCATTTGGAAATCCTATGAAATATTATGCTTGGGATCTTGTGAACATTAACTAAGGTGGCTTTTGACATTCCTCTACTTTGCCTATAAATAAGAGAAGATGTTAAGAATGAAGGCAGTTGATATTGGTGAGCATATTTGCTATTAACCTGCGGGTTTATTTGGAAATCCTGCGGGCTCTTTCCACCCTTCTTTTCTCATCCCCCCTCCGAAATCCTGCGGGCTCTTTCCACCCTTTCTTCTCGGCTTCTAACCTCTTCGTCTCTCCGCAAGTGCCACTCCATCTGTATCCTTCTTCTCAACAGTGAAGCAACTTTAGGGTGTCGTGTCTTGGTTGATTTGGGAGCATTTGGACAATCTTGTAGTGGTGGACCATTGGTTTGCTAGTCTTATGCACTTTTCTTATTTAACCTACAATTCGCTGCATGTGAGGAACCCGCTCTGACGGTTGTCTGAGGATAGCGTCCTTTTAATTTTCTTTATTTCTTTAAAATCTCCTAGTATTTCTTGTTGTGTTTGTTAAGTTTTAATTGTATGCTTTTAGTTTAATAAAGTTTGTTTTAAGTTCTATCCATTGCGTCAATTTCTTCTTGTGTGTCTACATCAAAAGATGCAAGTGGAAGGGAACTTGCAGAGAGACGAAAGAGATAAGAAGACGAGATGAAAAGAGGAGAGCTTGCAAGCTTTCCTAGAATAGGAGTAGAAGAGGTGGAACAAGCTAGCAAGCCTTTCCAAGGAAACCTGCAGGTTTAGCGCCAAAAATTTATTTCATAACATCCTTTTTTAATACAAAACACCTACTATTTATAAAAGAGAAAGGGGAGCCAAACAACCACATAAAACCTTCATCCAAACCAACCATGTAAGGGGAAGAGGAAGGGCAATAGTTAACATAAAATAGCTCCCAAAAATCAGCACAGGAAACGGAATGGAGAAGCCACGGATCAGCTCAGGAATCGGAATGGAGAAGCCACGGGAACACAGCCAGGAAACCTTAATCATATTTTTTAATCATATAAATACGTTAAAAAAATAGCGGGTGAATAGTGAGACGTCATATTTGACGTCGCACTGTTCCCCCATCACCCGATTAGCAATTTTTTTGGCCTTCAAATGGAGCAAATCAGCTATGTCTTACAGTTTTTTGGAGTTCCGCTGGAGATGCTCTTAAGATTTATAGATAGAAAAAGGTAGCCAATGACCAACCTTAATCATATTATAATGCAGGTGCGATAGGATAATATGGAGGAGTGCAAGGAAGAAAAATAGGAAAGGATGGCGAAAGAGAAATTCCCGATATTCCATTTCATATTAACAAAACTACTTATGACACGTATCAGACGAAAAAGTTCCAAACTTAAAGTATCTATAAAAAGAAAAAAATAGATGCATGCAGGCTTTAAAAAATGAATTCGAACTCTCTAATACCTCCATCTATTGTACATAAAATAAATTAGTACATACAAATTGAATAAAGATAACAACAGCAACTAAAAGTAATATTTGTTAAAGAAAGTTTGTTTAGAAAAAATACAATATATTTTCTCTTTTACCAGCTTTGGTCAAGGAAAGTATCAGCCTACTCAATATGCTTAGGGAGTAAGAAAATAAACACATAAAAATACATTAATTCCTTTACTTCTATATGAGAAACACAAACCGCATAATCTTCACCTCCCCCATCTCCAAATTCAGAGATATGAAAAAACAGAAGAAAGAAAAAAAATGAAAAGAAAAGAACCCTAATTTTGTTGTCCTATTTCCATTTAGGCAAATTTGGTTGCTTGCAAATAGAAAACCTATCCTATAAAATGAGCATTGGGAGATTCCACCGTTTAGTTTAATGAAAATCTAACTTTGGTTTTAAACGTCACAAATGTTCCTTTCATGCAAAAAAAAGAGAGAATAAACGTCAATCAAACAGTAGATTTGAAATTGATAATACTACCTCCAAATTCCAACCATACAGGTTGAAATAGTTTTAGGTTCCAAAAACATGGTTTGTAACTCCTGGTGGTTTTTGATATGCAGCCAAACAAATAAGCCTTTAAGTAGCTCTGCCGAGGTTAGTCATAAGTCTTATAGTTCAAATTTTCAAGTTTGAACCAGTAAATAAGCGGGTTAAAAGGTTTTATCGCCAAAAATAAGGGTGCAAGATTTATTTCTTTAAACATACTTCAGAATATATATTCAATAATTCATCAAACCGCCACAAGACTTTGCATTATGCTTGATATACATGGATAAATGCATAAATAGGTTAGACCTAATGTCCCTGTACATATTGAAAAATGCAGACGCAACATGCCTTGAAAGTAATTGCATATGTGCATATTACTTGTGACAGGTAGTTGTATGAGCCCACATCTTAGTTTACCATCTACGTGAATAATCACTGATGGAATTAAGACACTAGACATGCCACGAACATGCATATTACTTTTGAAATGTAGTTGTCTACTTAAGATATGGAATAAGTTCTACTCTAAAAAATTATGACGCTTTGCATTCAACAGGTTAGGTATCCAACGGAAAAGAGGTAAATCCTAATGGCTCTATAAACGATACAACTTTTAGATAACCAAATCAAAAACCAAATCTCGGATTAAAGAAATAAATATTTTTTTATCAATCTAATAAATCATTTCCGGGGATCATATTTGAACTGCATAATTGTATGATTTTTTCAACGAGTTTTGATTTGATTTTTGATCATACAGATTTAATTTATATCAATTTTGTGCTTGAATCTTTAAGAAAAATGTCGGGAACGATATTTTTTCTAAGGTTGGTAGATTATAACAATTCAAATTTTTAAAAAAAAAAAAAAAAATCTAATTTTATATTTGAATTGCAGCGCAGCAAAGAGAATAGCGACTGGATTGCTTTGTTGCTTTTGTAGAAATGTCTCAGATCACTGTAGGAGATTCTAATTCTATCTCTATTTTCAAATATTTTGATTTTAACAGTTTGATTCACCCCAAAACTGATTTTATTGCATTTTCCCCAGATTTATTGAACTTTTATCGCACAACCTTTTTTATCGAATGGATTATCCAAGGCATTTTGACCATAACATTTATTGAATTTTATCAGATAAAATAGAAATTGCTACATTTTGTACTAATTCTACTTATTGAATAATTGATTTTTTTTACTGTGAGCATATTTTTAATACAAACATTGGAAATAAATGTTGATATGTGATTGAGTAATAAATGGTCACTATTATTGTTATAATACTGTGATAATAATGTGTGAGGACAAGTAAAAACAAGTTTCAATAACGTTGGCTGGAGACTGATTGAACTATACAAGATGGTGTGCCGACAGACTATAATTAAAATATTGTGGTTTGATGTTATCCTCTACTGATTCATGCAATGCATTGATTGGGACATATAATGAGATAATTATTATACCGATGGGTAAAAAGTGACAACTCTGTTTACTAAACCAACAATTTACTGATACTAATACGATGTAAAAAAATAAAAAACATCAATTAATTCATAACTTCTCGCTTTTTTAGTGTGACTACTAAAATACACAAATTTATTGTTACTGCATTATTTTACTGCTCTTGTAACTGATTTTACTGTTACCAATATGAAAATTGATATTGTTTTACAATATTGATTCACTATATTGATACTAAGTATATGACATATCGAACACGTAATATATTGAACGTGAGACATGTTGGATAGCATGTGTATATTATTATAGGGTTTTACTGTATTGATCTAATTTCGATAGCCATTACTGATCTTTTGATTTTACCATTTTATATGATTTATCTACTGATTGATAGTACTGATATGATGGCTATTTTAGTGATTCGACACTCATACTGGTTTATCGATTCCTTCATTGTACTGCTTTACTAGTTTTTGTACAGCATTGCTTTACTGATTACGGTTTTTACTATTACTGCATGTTTGTTTTATTATTTTTGCATTAATTCATAACCATATTAATGCTACTGTTATGATTTGATTGTTGACATGCATATTACTCATTTGTCATCCTTTGAGTTCAGTTGTAGGATTGGTTTCTTGTTGGGCTCAGTTGTAGGATTGATTTCTTGTTGGGCTCTTGAGCTCATTATAAATGGCTAAATAATTTCATATCAGGGCAAGAAAAATGAGTGAGAGATTGACCAGTATCCTTCAGATTTAATTTCTTGTTATTTTAACTATTATTTTGAATTCAGGGCTGAATAGTTGCGATATGATTGTATAAATTCTGAGTATTCTATATGATTTTTAGGAAAAAAATATAGTTATATATATATATATATTAATATTTTGATTGATAGTTTTATTTTTAATGATAAAAGAGATTATATAGCTTTAGTTGTTGTATATTAAAGATAAAAGAATAATTCATTCAAATTAGATTCTGTAGAGTCACACCTAAGGGATGGAAGGCATGGACAACAGTAAGAAAGGGACTTCTTGGAAGGATTACATCAACCAATTGGCTGACTAGATGAAAAGGAGGATAGAGTGCAGGTCTTGCTAGTACTTACTAGATGCTTGCTTCTGAGGCAGGAAGAAAGACGGACAGGAACTAAAGAAGGTTTGGCACTAGCTAGAAGAGAGCTAGCGGTGCAAGAAGAGGACAACTGATGACTGGAAGAAGACTTGGCGAGCAGCTAGAAGAGGAGGAACTAGAGGAGGAGGTTGCTCATGTTGTGGGAGGAGAAGAGAGGTACTGGCGGAGGAAAGAACAACCATCTATGGTTATTGGGGAAGGAGGGCCACCACCTGGAAGTCATTCCAGGATACATAAAAGAACAAGATAGAAAATCAATTTCTAAAATTTTATTTCTAATAAAAAAACTCCTTACAATAGAAAAAGGAGGCTCTATTTATAAGAATTGAGCTCCTTGATGACTATGATAGGATAAGAGTTAATCCTACTAATGACTAGGATAACTAACAATAGAATAAAACATTAAAAAACCCAAAGTTGGCTAACTGCTAAACCCTTTTTGTTAAACCAACTGGTCTTGGTAGCATTGCATCATTCTCCTCGACTAGAAGAGGCTTTAGGATAATCTGAAGCCATAACTATTGGATAAGATCTTGGACGTTTGCTGGTGGTTTTTGCTACTTCGGATCAACAACCCCCAAAGCCAACCTATGGTCGGCTTCCTTGCAAGTTTGTAAGAAGAGGGACAATAACACCATTTTCATGATTGGTTTCTGTTGGTTTGATTTATTCTTTAATAGATAGAAGCATCACTAGTAGTGCTTCTTTGTGAAAGGAATAGATGTTTTTGAACTCATCATGCTTAGTCCGATGATCGTCTTACAAGGGCGTCCAAGAAGAAGGTGACAAATGTCCATAGGAATAACATCACACTAAACTTGTTCTTGTAATTGGCCCTCAATTGAAAATGAAACAAGACACTATTTTCTGACATTTATTTCATTGCCTTTCTTGAGCCACGAAAGTTGATATAATCTTGAATGTGGAGTGGTAGGAAGGTTCAATTTTTTTACCATAAGGGTGAATACCATAATTTCATAACTTCCAAGATTTTTCACCAAATTGCATACCATGTCATGTACAGTGCATATTGTTCAAAAAAGATTGTGATGTAGCTATTCATTCTCTTTTTCATATTAAATGTTTAAAAAACACCGACCACCAACAAATACCCTTCATCTGCATGTAAGTGTTGTTCTTCTATTACCTCGTCAGATTATTATTGTGTTGGAAGGTTGGCTTCGCTCAGTGCTTCTTCCACCACAATCATGATGTATCGTGGAGGACAATTGGCTACAATGTCCAAAATCATGACATTTAAAATACATAAGTGAGGACAGGGAGGCGGAAGCTGTGGTTGCAGGGGCTAAAGCTCGAACATCAAATATTCTTGCATTTTCTAGTATTTTTGTCATCCACAACAGCAGGTGTCAGAGGTGGTTTTAAACCTGGTCGCCTACTAAAATGGGTTTTTTTGTTCTTTTTAGCTTTTCTACCCAGAAAGAGAGGTTGATGATATTATTGATAGTCCAATATGGCTGAAGCTACACCACGTTGGCGATGGAAGGGTTTAAACCTCCAATAAACCCTGCTATAGTACTTTCTTCGGGTTCCACCAAGTTGCATTTAAGTATTGGTTGTTTGAATTCAACCGTATTACTCCCCATCGAGAGTTCTTGTTGTTGAAAATGGTACAGGCGAAGGAACATATCCTGCAGGTAGTGGGCCAACAAGATTTTTTGTTACATTTCCTTCTTCATCTTGTCCTAAGAGTTCGTCTTGGTTCTCCCCTCTCATTGTCTTGTGCGCTTCAAGTTCTCCCACCACAAAGATTGTTGCCTTTTAATTTGATTGCTACCAGTTTTACGCAAGTGGTACTTCTTTATATTCAAGAATTCTTTCTACAGTGTGAAGCCAATTAAGAAATTCATCATGGTCCAATCTTCCTTCAAAATCCGGAATATCGATCTTAATGCCGAAGTCGCGAGGCAGTCTTCTTGGTTCACGTCGATAGTAGCGAAAAGGTGAGTTTTCTTCTCCACTAGAAACTTCTTGATGAAAAGATTATCTTCCTCCATTTGACAATCTTCATCATTCCAGCGTTCTATTGGATGACGAAGCTCCATCACTGCAAGCCTTTCTTCAAGTTGGTGAATCTCCCTTTGCAAGCCTTCCATAGAGGATTCTTAAATTGGTCAATTTTTTATGTAGACAAAGGCGGGGGTCAACCCATGTCCAAAATAATATGAATTTTGGCTTCCCTTGAGTCTACTAGCTCAATCAAAATTGAGCTGAAATTTTAGCTCATTTATGAGCTGGTCTTTAGTTCATTTATTGAACTAAGGGTTAGCTCATTATTAGCTATGATTTTAGCTCATAGTTATCTTTTTTATTAAATGTAATTTTATGTTTTAATGTTTTAAGTTTTAATGTCTTAAAGTTGTCTCTTGGGTTTCCAAAAAGGGCTTTTGGAATCCCAAGATAGTTGTTTAGTCTTCCCATGCATGACTCCTTGGTTTCCTCCATGGTTTCATTGCTTTTGCCCCCTTGGATTCCGGCCGGCTGCTGGTTTTCCGTGCCTGTGCTCCCTCCCGTGACCGTGGCCCCTTGGTTCCCGCTCGGCCTCCTTGGCTCCCGCGGCTACCTCTTCGGTTTCTTGGCTTGGGCTGTTTTTGCGTGAAAAGCATTTGGGTTTAATGCTTTTGATGCTTAATTTCTTGTGTTAAAATTAATGTTAGTGTCTCTTTGTATTCCCTTTCATACCTATATATATGGGGGATTTGTAATGTTTGAAGTAAGTGAATGATAAGTTATTTTTAGAAAAGTTATAACCTGCGGGTTTGCTTTGGAAATCCTGCGGGCTCTTTCCACTCTTATTTCTCATCCCCTCAGAAAATCCTACGGGCTCTTTCCAACCTTTCTTCTCAGGCTTCTAACCTCTTTCGTCTCTCCACAAGTGTCACTCCACCTGTATCCCTCTTCTCTAAGTGAAGCAACTTTAGGGTGTCGTCTTTGAGATCGAGTCGAGTTTGTAATTTTAATTTCTTTTTATTTCTTTAATTTGAAATGTAAGAGTTTGTTCATCCCTTTTCTCGTCCTTAGTCATTTTCGTCGGTAGAAGTTCGCCTCTCCTTTGTGATCAAGAGATATAGGGTCCCCTGTATTTTTTTGATCGCATCATTTTGGTATCAGAGCAAGTTAGGAAGTCCTAGGTTTGTGTTTTGTCAAGTCAAGTCAAGTGTGAGTTTAATCAAGTCTTATCGTGAGTCTTTTTGTGAGTCTTAAGTTTTTTAGTTTGAGTATTTTGAGTCTAAGTTTAAGTTGAAAATTTTATAGTCTTTATTTTGAGTCTGTCAAAAAATGGAAAATATAAAAAATATGGCTACATTCAAGGAAGAAAGCGATCAACATAATCCTAATGTCCCACTTCCATTGGACAGATGGTTACCTACAGAAAGAGATTCTACTGACCCACTTCAAGATCGTCTATACAAATTACAATATCACATGTTCCTATGTGATCAAAAATTTGAAAAATACAAAAGGTATCTACAACAGCAATTTGAAAAGGAACAAGAAGAAATTCTGAAAAGGTTTGGTGAAAAACTCATAGAGCTGGATGCACAGTATTTATCGCCTCAAGGGAATCATCAGATAACTCATCAGGAGCTGAGTTCGCAAGAAGGGGAGTCTGATGTAGACAAAGGGGGGGTCAACCCATGTCCAAAATAATATGAATTTTGGCTTCCCTTGAGTCTACTAGCTCAATCAAAATTGAGCTGAAATTTTAGCTCATTTATGAGCTGGTCTTTAGTTCATTTATTGAACTAAGGGTTAGCTCATTATTAGCTATGATTTTAGCTCAAAGTTATCTTTTTATTAAATGTAATTTTATGTTTAAATGTTTTAAGTTTTAATGTCTTAAAGTTGTCTCTTGGGTTTCCAAAAAGGGCTTTTGGAATCACAAGATAGTTGTTTAGTCTTCCCATGCATGACTCCTTAGTTTCCTCCATGGTTTCATTGCTTTTGCCCCCTTGGATTCCGGCCGGCTGCTGGTTTCCCGTGCCTGTGCTCCCTCCCGTGACCGTGGCCCCTTGGTTCCCGCTCGGCCTCCTTGGCTCCCGCGGCTACCTCTTTGGTTTCTTGGCTTGGGCTGTTTTTGCGTGAAAAGCATTTGGGTTTAATGCTTTTGATGCTTAGTTTCTTGTGTTAAAATTAATGTTAGTGTCTCTTTGTATTCCCTTTCATACCTATATATATGGGGGATTTGTAATGTTTGAAGTAAGTGAATGATAAGTTATTTTTGGAAAAGTTATAACCTGCGGGTTTGCTTTGGAAATCCTGTGGGCTCTTTCCACCCTTCTTTCTCATCCCCTCCGAAAATCCTGCGGGCTCTTTCCAACCTTTCTTCTCGGGCTTCTAATCTCTTTCGTCTCTCTGCAAGTGTCACTCCACCTGTATCCCTCTTCTCTAAGTGAAGCAACTTTAGGGTGTCGTCTTTGAGATCGAGTCAAATTTGTAATTTTAATTTCTTTTTATTTCTTTAATTTGAAATGTAAGAGTTTGTTCGTCCCTTTTCTCGTCCTTAGTCATTTTCGTAAGTAGAAATTCGCCTCTCGTTTGTGATCAAGAGATATAGGGTCCCCTGTATTTTTTTGATCGCATCAATTTTCTAGCTTTCAAATAATGGTCAAGCAACATCCTTGGTCCTTAGGGTATCAACAACAAGGGAAGGCTCAGATTTTATGACAAGATCTAAAGTTGGTTCCAAGCTTTGTGTAAAGCCAAAATTAAACAAGGAAATGCTACCATTATGTTTTTTAGTAGAATTTTGATCAATTGTATGCTCCCCATTTTTGTAAGTGTTAGAATCAACAAAAGATGATTTATTCAACTTTGGTTATGCCTTGAAGCATTTTGAGTATTTATGACAAACAATTTTTAAAGAAAAATAATAAAAAGGCAGCCTTCTACTAATAATTACTTGTAGATGGACCAATCTAAATCTCATTTTTTAAAGGTATAGTATGATGCCAGTGCTAACAAGACATGTTGGTTCAACCAAACAGTTTAGCGATCAACCCAATTTGAATTTTTTTTATATTTTATCCTATTGATAGTTATCTCAGTCATCAATATGATTAGCTATTATCTTATCCTAGTCATCAAGGGGCTCAATTCTTATAAATAGAGCCTCCTCTTTCTACTGTAAGGAGTTTTTTTATTAGAAATAAAATTTTAGAAATTAGTTTTTTGTCTTTGTTCTTTTTTATATCCTGGAATGACTTCCAAGTGGTGGCTACTCATCCTCCTTCCCCAATAGTTCATTCTTCCGTCGGTTAGTCTCTTCTCTTCTCACAACATCAGCAACCTCCTCCAATTCTCCCTCTTCCAGCCGCCCGCCAAGTCTTCTTCCATCCAACTTACAATTTATAATTTACCCTCAACTTTTTTCATCCCGGCTTGGGACTAGCATAGACAATTTTTAAAAAAAAATTAAAATATTTTTCAAAAAAAGTTTAATATTAAATATAAGATAGCAAACAACTTACAATTTATAACGTCTACTCTTCATATTCTAAAATAGTTGAATGATTACTTCATTATCAATAGAATCTAAAATTTCTTTCTCAATATAAGCAATTAATAAATCATTCATCCATTGATCTTCAATCCTATTCCGCAGCCGATTCTTTATAATATTCATAGCAGAAAATGTTCTTTCGACGTCTGCTGTAGTAACGGGTAATACCAATGCCAGTTCAAGTAGTATAAAAACAGCCGGATATATAATATCTTTCCTGCTTTGGATCATTTTCTCAACGAGACTTCCTATATATTTTAATGAAGAGAACTGATAATCAGATCGTATATCCATAATATAAGTATCCAATTGATTTTCAAGAATCGTCTGATCAAAAAGACTAAAATTAGCTGGATAAAACTGTGTCATCCTAATCAACTTATATTTGTTGAATGCATTAAAACCAGTATTGAGGCGAGTACGATATGCAATTGTAGCTTGATCTGATTGTTTCTAGAAAAGAAATCCAATATGTTAGCTTTGTCTCATTAGGTCTTCACAACTTCGTCTAGCATTATTATGTGTACTGTTATAACTTCCAACATGAAGATCAAATTTATTTGTTTTTTTCAAATTTGAAAATCCATTTTTATTGAATGCCTCTTCCACTTCGTTGCCTCTCCCGGATGTTTTGAAAAGATAACAATATAGACAATATGTTTTTTCTTTACATATGTTATACTCTAGCCAATTAGAATATTTGTCAAACCAACTAGGAATAAAGCGCCTATCTTTCATCCCACATTTACTTTTCAGGAAATCATGGCTACGATGTTGAAATGACCCTCTTTGTAAATATGTTCTCCGAATTTCATCTCGAATGTTATGATTAAAATCAGTAATAGGAATTCGTAGTCCTGGATCAAATGGAAGATTTTCTACAATTAATTCCACATTGCTTGTTTTTGGTAAATCAACATCCACTCGAATGCGTTTTTCATTTTGCACTTCAACCTTATTGCTATTTTCATCTGTACCATTTGATGCTTTTGAACTCGAAGATCGCTGGAAATCTCTCCATGGTGTTCGAACTTGTACTCAAAGATCACTTGAAACAAATTACGATTGCTAAGAAAAATTTAAATATCAAATTATAGCCAAAACTAATTGAGATGAAGGCATTAAGCATGAATGTATTGCTACCATTGACAAATTGTTCAGTGTTGAAGAAGATTATTAGAAAAAGAATCATCTACAATCACGTTTTGTTCAATACCTAAAAGGCTAAAAGATCTAATGTTGCTTTTTTTTCTAAAATGATCTTTTGCAGTTTTGAAATTTTTGAATCTTCTAACTTCTAAGACCTAACGTCTTCTATGAAACTCCAAATCAAAATCAACCGGATTGTTTTCATGTTTTGTTCCTTAATCAGTTTAGAAACATAAAGTGTAAACTGAAATCAACCAAAACAACATAAAATAACTCAGTAAAGATTACTGTCTAAAAAATATTATTATCTTTACCCCTCGGCGTTCTCACAGCAGTCTCGCAACGTCTGCAGTCCGCCGGACAACTGCCACGTCGCCTCCCCGCTGGCGTAGGCGTGAAGCCCGGCGTCCGGCGATAGAGGAGAAAACGAAATCGCGGCAAGCGTGAAGCTCCGAAGGTCCGAAGCGGAAGACCTAATTCAGATTAAAAAAAAACCGGTTAACTGGTACTTAACCTGGTTAAGTACTTAAGTATAACTGGTACCACGTGTAAACTTCGGCAGTTCGCAAATGGGCGATCATCTTCACAGTAGGATTTGCATCGATATTCATCTTTTTTAACCGAAAAACAAGCCCACCCTTTCATCAAAACTCCAAGAAAAGTAATTATAACTTCACCCAAAAAGGGCAAACACAATCCAACACTTGAACCACTCAACACAATCAAATATATTCTTCATGAACGTTAAAAAAAAAAAAAAAACAGGGAGAGAAAGAGAAGAAGGTTCTCACCTCTGCTTGAAGAGAGAGAAAGCGAACTCCTTCCTCTCGTGGCTTCGAAGAAGGGTAATTCGTGAAAGTAAGGAGAGGGCGAGAAAAGAGAGGGAACCGAATAAATAGTTGATCGGAAAAAGCAAAAAAATAAAAAAAAATAAAAATAAAAGCGTAGAAGTTGCTCTACAAACTGGCAGTGAAAATTATTATTATTACCAAAAATAAATAATATATATATTATTAATAAATTAATAAGATGTGATTAAGAAATAAAGAAGAGGGCATTAATAGAATTTACCATGAAGTTGGCTGATCTGCTGCACAGCTTGAACACCCAACAGAAAATCAACCAATAAAAATATGCGTAATGAAACGTGTGTTCTTTTTAGTGGATGATAAGACTGCTACCGTGGTACGTGAGATCTTATTGATCAGCTCCGATTAGATTTAATTTTAGACTCATGGAATCCAGAATGCAGCTGGTGCACGGTAAATATTTGGAGGAGCAATGGATTTGACTCTTGACTGCAGCAAGGAGAAGACCTGGGTCAAAAAACAACATGAGAAGATATGTTTTCGCAATTATTTTGTGAAATAAAAATTTAATTACATTTTTTAGTTATTTTAATGTACAAAATAATTTTATTAAAATTTTAAATTATAATTTTACTACAATTTTTAATTTAAAAAAAAATATTATAATTTTATGATCTTAAATGTAAATAATGAGGTTTTATGGCAGATTTTTACAACTATGTTAAAATAAAAATTATTTAATTTTTATGATAATTATCTTCTTAACTCTTCCTTAGTTATATTATTATTTCACTGTATTCTAAATATATATATTCTCTTATACATTTTAAGATCTAAAAATGAAAAAGACATCTCACCTTAAAATATTTGGATGATTTATTTTTTCACTTTTTTCTAAACATATATTTTATTCACATAAAATTTACATATAGACATCATGCAAAAATATATATACATTTTTTAATGTTTTTTTATTTATAAATTATTTCTCTAATTTTTTTCAATGAACTATTATTTAAATTTTAGAAATATGCAAAATATAAAAAATTATCTCATACTTTTTTATTTCAAAGTTCAAATATTCAACCAAAAAAAAAATCATATATATAATGCAATTAGAAGCCTAATGGGGTCCACCGAATGGGCGGTCAATGATAGCAAATGATTATAATAAATTATAAATGTGATACCCATAGTCATATTCGCCTTAAATACCCATTTATTTTATTTCAACATGTTTTGTACGTGCACAGATTGTTCAACTCGATTTTCATTTTTTTTAATTTAAAATTTAAATTTTTAATTAAAAACATTAAAAAAATATTTGAAATGTAATTTTAATACATTTTAAAGCATGCATGAAATATATTTTAATATATTTTTATGCATAAAATTTAAAAACAATATTCATTAAGTTCATAAATATGTTAAAAACATTTAAGAGTCAATAGAGCATAATAAACTATTCCAGCAATTTGCTTCAATAAACCAAATACCTAAAAAAAACATTTTCATAAATGTTCTAATTTCCAGCAAGACAATTAGAAAACAAACGGTCAAAAATTCAAAATTCCTTACCAAAATTTTGTGATTCACAAAATTTGAACGCTCAGAAATAAGGCAATAATATAGTGCTGAACACATTGCTGGGCAGCTTTATCAAATGTTTATGGCGTGAAAGAAGAGCTTAGTCAGTGAGATTCTTCTGTCCTCATCTTCTTTGATAGATCTTGATCATCTCTCTTGTCTTTCGTCTTACCCTCACGACGTTCCCTCTTCAAGCCTTTTATATTATTAGATAACGCAAGACCTCCAACCTAAAAAGCAGTTCAGTTAAATTAAAAGGAAGAGAGGAGCAAAGAAATCAAAGGGAGAAACTTTACGAAAACATAATTTTGTTCTGAATAAGATTTTGGCTTCGTTTGGAACAGGTTTTTTATTGCTTCTTAAAATAGCTTTCTAGTAAAAAATTATAATTTTTGTGCTAAAAAGTTGATTTAAGTAGCAATAAAAAAGCTGTCTCAAACGAAGGCTTTGTTTGAGACAAATTTCTTATTGCTTCTTAAAACAACTTTTTAATATAATTTTATACTAGAAAACTTATTTAAAAAACAGTAAAAAAACCTTCCCAAATGAAACCTAAGTTTAATAGCCATTGAATTTATTTTGAACTATGCATTAATGTCAAAGCAAAGTCAATAAACATCAAATAAATAAATTCTCACCAAATTTGAATCAGAAAATCCTTATATCATTCTTGTGATGTTAAAAAAAAAACCTACCTGTTGATCCGGCATGTAGATTTTCCCTATTTTTCCCTTTACTTCATCCCGGCTGACATTTTTGATCTGCATGAAAATGAAAACGGCTAAGAATCACAAGTTTTAACTAATAGTTTAATAACTTCGATTAAAGATTATCCAGATTATGAATACTTTTTAAGATAAAGTATATTTGTACAGTTACATCAGCTGGCCAAAAGCTTACATCAGGATAACATAACCCAAATTGGCCCAGTATATCGAGAGAGAACAGAAAACTGAACCAACAAACTTCTCATGGTAAATTTTGCTGAGATTCATCAACTATCATGGACGATGCTGGACATAAATTTCTGACATAGAATGACTGGTGTAAAATTCCATAAATATAATGCAGAATAATAGCCATTTTCCCTAGAGTTTTCTATATTTGTGATCCCTGAATGTACATGAACTATTTCAGCATATTAAATAGATGTGTCACATCAGCAGATGAGAAATAATTACTGGAGACGTACTAACTAGTAAAAAGTACAACAATTTGCTTCTGAAGAAATTATTAGGTGCGGAGTCCGGACATAGAGATATGTCCGGACATCCACTTAAAATTTGACATGTTGAGTGCATTTTAGTTGCACTTTTTTTTGTATGTTTTACCTGCGCTTTAGTTGCGTTTTGACTATTCTTTTGCTGCACTTTGACTGTGCTTTATCTTCGCTTTGGCTACGTTTTTGGTGCACTTGACTTAAAGTTCCACGGATGCATTAAATATATAAAGTAAAAAAATAAATTCAATTGAATATCCACATGTCAACATTTTATTGGAGTCCAGACGTATATTTATATCCGTACTCACCTAATAATTTATCCTGCTTCTGAGCTTGTTCTTAATTGACTGAATCCAATAGCATTTAAATGACAGACTAACAAGTTTACACATTGAATTACGCATGATCAAAACTGCGACAGGACTAAAGATTATCTGGAAAAAAAGAGGAACAAATGCAACAGCACAAGTTTGAAGCTTACTCAGAGGTAAATTTTAGACTAACCTTCCTTGGCTGCATGGGTGCAGCCTTCATTGCTTGTTTCTTTACAGCTTCATTTGGAAGACGATGTCGCCGAACAACCAGATCCATGGAAGGGCCAACTTCAATGAGCTCTATTCTAGGAATGGATGTGCCGGACTTTTTAAGTCGGATAGCACAGTGTTTGAATGATACTGTAGTAGATGAAATGGCCGTGCACACAAATACCCTATCTACTCCAGTAAGGTTTAGATTTTCCACAATCTGGCAAAAAACCATTTAGTTTCATAAGTGAAAAAATGAGGGGATATAACCATACGCGGGGAAATGGGAAAATTATCATAAATATCAAACCTCTCCCCTGAAATGATCAAGTAAGACCTCCTTCAGATGCTTCAGTTCATCAACACTCTCAAAGTTTTCTCCTATAAAAGCAAAGAAGGGCTTTGAACCTTGCCGTGGTGCTATCTTCTTGTCATATTTGAATGATTCAATAGGCGTGAAGTTCTCCACTCCAACTTCAACAAGATCATAAATGTGATGATCATACATCCGACCAAGAATTAGATTGTTGGGCCGTTTTTTTGAATGTGAACCAAACTACAGAAAAAAAAAACTTAGTTATCTGTATGGTAAACATCAATCAAAATTCCCCGTTAGTAATAATGAAAGATGATATGAAAATTAAACTAAAGGCCTCAACCAAAGTATGAACAAGCCGGCAAAGTTCCGTATATTAGAATTTTAAGGTTCAAATCTGAAAAGAATTGTTTTTATGTGAATCCAACATGAAGTCAACATCCAAAAGATCTAAGCTAGCTAAAACTAATTAGTTACCGAAATATATTGCTTATTAGAAAACTAGAATCACTCACAAAGATGCACTAGGAAGGAAAAGTTTTTTCAATAAAGATCTCCATGTAATTTAGCTGATAAAAACTATATTCAACTTAAAAGAAAGTTTGAATTTTGAAGCATTTGAAAGCCATTTATAAAGCGTGGAAAAGTTATCCTCTTATGAATTGTTAGACTGTCTGATAAGCAATAAGAAAGAATTGAGAAAGTGGACCACTTCATCTATTTGGTTGGAGAAGATGAAGAAAGTAACTCTCACCCAATAAGTAACAAGAAAGATTCTTAGCCATGTTTGGAGGATATAGAAGAAAGTAACTTCGTATACAATAAGTAATAAGAAAGATTCTTAAACACTCAACTCTGGGTTCATATGCTCTAAAAACACTTAACGGAGGACATTAAATGAGATCATGTCACCTTCGTAATAATACCTGGCACACAGCCAAGCAGACATATTCTTGCATAAAAACAGTATAATGTAATATATAATAGATTATAATAGACAAATTATATTCATGGTCTAGATAAAAAATGCATTATATCAATTTATTCTCTAAACAAAATATTGAAATGCATTTGCATTGATAAATAATATAACTATTGTTATAATGCATATGTTGTAGTACTGCATTCAAATAATATTAGATGAAACAAATCTTACGGTTTTTTTTTTTTTTTTAATGAAACAAATCTTACGTTGATTAAATAAAAATTCTAATTTTTTATTATTTTAAAATGTGATAAGTGAAATTATTTGTATATCAAAATTTAAACAATATGCATGTCTGTGTTTGTTTTTGTTCATTTGCAAGCATATATTGAGATAGGAACATGTAAAACATTATACAAAAAAGATTCATTATAATGTAAAAATATATTGTAATAAATTAGTATTCATTTATATATTTATGGTGACTGTTAGAGAAACAAGTAGTTTTCTTAGAAAAGCCTTCTCCAACTTTTATTCCAGAAGTAAGAAATTCTATTTCCAATTTTCCCTTCTAATACGAGCAACCAAATAGGCCCTTTACACACGGGATGGCAGTTAGGTTACTACTAGATAAAACCAATCCTTTAGAGTTTGCAAAGGAAAGCAGGTCATCATTGTGTCAACTTGAACAGAACCTCATGGAAATTCAGGTAAAAAGCATGAAGAAAGCAAATAAGTGTGAATTAAGCTTTAAAATCTGAGCTCAGTGTGGCTTTTTGACACTGAGATATATGCCCAAGTCCATGAAGGTTATTTCTAAAACACGCTAAGGCAACCGGATCATCATCATTGCCATTGACAAACTACATAACCGTGAAAGATAGAATAAAAGCAAAAGCAATTATTCAAATTTTACTCGGCATTGTAACAATCACGGATGGCCGCTGAACTATGTCCAAACTTATTCGATTAAGCCCACATCTTACATAGCTTTTCAGCTTGGTATAGCTATAAAAGTAGATAAATGATAGGAAATACTTGAGTTTGCAAGAATCCCCACGGGAAATACTTGAGTTCGCAAGCAAACCTATCACTAATTGGTGAAAACAGCGAGAATAATGCAAAATCTGTGCGGAAAAATAGCCCCCAAACGATGGATTGCAATGAGAAAATCAATCCAAACAAAGACAAAGCAAGATACAAGTGATCCTCAATTCGAGAGGAGGATCGTTCTCTCCCAAATCTCTAGAAAAGCAATCTAGAGCCCAAACACCCAAGAACTCAAGAGAACACAAATATTCAAGCATGAGAAAACTCCCTTCAACCAGTCCCCTTACTAATACAATTCATTTCCTAATTTCAAACATCTCACATTCAAATTTTCCATCTCAAACTAACCTCCCAAAACCCCTTCTCTCCATTGCTCCAAATGGGCGGCAGCATTAAAGGGGGCGGACCCCACCAGTCCGCCTTTTGTAAATCTGAATAGGCCTAACAATACTGCCCTCCCAAAGACTCGTCTTATCCTCAAGGTGAAAACTAGGAAATTGGTGTTTCACCCTCTCATATGGTTCCCATGTAGCATCATCGTCAAACAGATTCTTCCACTTGATTAACACTTAGTTAACTCCATCTTCTTTCTAGCGAACCCCCATCAATTCTAAGGGTTCCAGAATCACCTCCAAGTCCTCAGTAAGTGTTGTCGGTAACTCTGAGCTGGCTGTGTAATCTCCAATGGTTCTTCTCAGCTGCGACACATGGAAAATCGGATGACTAGTCGCCATGGGTGGTAGTTGCAGTCGATATACTACAGCTCCAATTTTGTCCAATATTACAAAGGGTCCAAAGTATCTTGGAGCAAGCTTTTCATTTCTCCTGTTGAAAACTGTTTTTTTGTCGATATGGTCGGAGCTTTAAGAATACCCTCTCTCCTACTTCGAACTGGATGTCCTTCCTATGCCCATCAGATTGTTTCTTCATAATTTGTTGAGCTCTCAGTAGATGCTTCTTCAATTCCTCTAACACTCAATCTCTCTCCTCCAAGTACTCCTCCACTGAAGA
Organism: Dendrobium nobile; assembly: GCA_022539455.1. Classification (NCBI taxonomy): domain Eukaryota; kingdom Viridiplantae; phylum Streptophyta; class Magnoliopsida; order Asparagales; family Orchidaceae; genus Dendrobium; species Dendrobium nobile. The sequence goes on along the minus strand of CM039723.1, from coordinate 1,648,193 downwards.
AACTGGAGTACTGCTACTCCCAAAGTGCACCAAGTGAGGAGGGTCCCTTCCGTACAGCATCTTGAACGGAATCAAATGTGAAGCCGAGTGAAATGAGGTGTTGTACTAGTACTCCGCCCATGATAGCCACTTGGCCCACAGCTTAGGTGTCTCCGACACAAAGCATCTCAAGTAGGTCTCCAAGCTTCTATTGAACACTTCCATTTGGACATCTGTCTGTGGGTGGTAAGCGATGCTCCTCTTCAGGACTGTCCCCTACAACCTGAACAATTGCCTCCAAAAATGACTGAGGAACACCTTATCTCTATCTGATATGATTGCCTCCGGTACCCCATGCAATCTGACCACCTCTCTGATGAAAGTTGAAGCCACTGTCACCACGGTGTAAGGATGTCGGAGGGGAATAAAATGAGCGTATTTGCTCAATCTATCCATCACCACCAGAATCACCATGAAGCCTTATGAACGAGGCAGACCATCTATAGAGTCCATGGATATCTCCTCCCATACCCGTCCTGGTAACGCCAATGGTTGTAGTAGTCCCCCTGGTGACATAGCCAGGTATTTGTTCCTCTGACAGATCTCACACCTTGCCACCATATCCTCCACATCTCTATGCATTCCCTTCCAGTAAAGCTCGGCCGCTAATCTACTGTAGGTCTTCTACACCTCTGGATGGCCCCCAACCGCACTTCCACGAAATTTTTGGAGTAAGTTTGGGATGTGGATGGAGGTCCTGGGCATCACGAACCTCCCTTGATACAGTAGTTTGTCCCCCTCTACTCAGTACCCTGGGTGGCTACCACCTTCCCTCAATAATGTCATCTTGATCTTCTAATGTAGACAAAGAGGGAGTCAACTCATGTCCAAAATAAATCAATTTTGGCCTCCCTCGAGTTTACAAGCTCAATAAAATTTGAGCTGGAATTTAGCTCATTTATGAGCTGATTTTTAGTTCATTTATTGAACTAAAATTTAGCTCATTATTAGCTAGGTTTTAGTTCATTTATTATCGTATTTATGTAATTTTTTAGTTATTGTTTTATCTTAAATTAAAGTTGTCTCTTGGGATTCCAAAATGGCTTTTGGAATCCCAAGATTTGTTTTGTTTTCCCATGCCTTAACTCCTTGGCTTCCACGTGAGGCTGATTTCCGTGCATTGTCTCCTTGGTTCCCACGGTGGCTGTTGGTTTTCCGAGCTAGGGGGGTTTTCCCGTGGCTTTGGCGTCTTGGTTCCGTGCGGCCTCCTTGGCTCCCGCGGCTGCTCCTTCGGTTCTTGGGCTTGGGCTGTTTTTCGTGAATGCATGGGGGGATTTCCATGCTTGTGTGTGCTTGGATTCGTGTGTGAATTCAATGCCAAGTCTTTTCGTATTCTCTTCTCATACCTATATATATAAGATGGTTTGTATTGTTTTAAATATAGTTGAATGATATGTGATTTTTGGAAATGTAAATTTGCGGGTTTCATTGGAAAAGCTTGCGAGCTTTGTCTGCCTTCTTTCTCATCCCCTCCAAAAATCTTCCGAGCTCTTTCCAACCATTCATCTCGGCTTCTAATCTCTTCGTCTCTCCGCAAGTGCCACTCCATCTGTATCTTTCTTCCAAGTGCAGCAACTTTAAGGTGTCGTCTTAATTTTTAAATTTGCAAGTTGTCGTCATTTGTAATTTTTTAATTTCTTCTTTTTAGTTTAATTTGAAATGTAAGAGTTTGTTCTTCCTCATCTTTAGTCCGTTCTTCTATTTTAGTGTGTTAGCGGGTGTTCGGGTGCCTCATCTCTTTTGTGTGGGCGAGGGTATAGGCTCCCCTATATTTCTTGCCCCCACCATCTTCCCCAACTTCTCATCTTTAGAGCTCTCCTTCTTAATGGCCTCCCAATCCAGCATCAAAGGAACAGACACTGCCAATGTCTGTAGCTCTCCCATACATCTGGACAATGCATCTACAGCCTTGTTCTCCCCTCCTGATCTATATTGGATTTCAAAATCAAACCCCAACAACTTTGACAGTCATCTTTGATGTTCTTCAGTCACCATTCGTTGTTTTAACAAGTATTTCAGGCTCCTCTAATATGTTCTGACAATGAAATGCCTACCTAACAGGTAGGGTCACCACTTCTAGATAGATAAAATGATAGCCATCAACTCCCTATCATAGACTAATTTTAGCCTTGCTCTGGCTGCCAACACTTGGCTGAAGTAGGCAATGAGTCGCCTATCCTGCATGAGTATTGCCCCCAATCTGTATCATGAAGCATCTGTCTTCACTATGAAGGCCTGAGTGAAGTCTGGTAGAGCTAAGACGAGTACTGTGAACATAGCCTTCTTTAGTTTCTCAAATGTTGTTGTGGCTGCCTCTCCCCAAAGGAATCCATCTTTCTTCAACTGCTCTGTCAGTGGCCATACTATAGTACTGTACCCCTTAACGAATCTCCTGTAGTATCCTGTCAGACCTAAGAATCCTCTTAACTCCTTTAGATTCTTAGGTAAGGGCCATCTCAACATAGCCTCCACCTTTGACTGATCAGCCGCCACCCCTTCCTTGGACACAATATGACCCAAGTACTTCACACTGATTTGGGCAAAATAACACTTCTTCAAGTTGGCCCTCAGTTGATGCTCCTGTAGAACTCACAATGCCAACTTTAAATGCTTCAGATACTCCTCAGTTCTACTGTACACCAAGATGTCACACCAGCACAAACATCCGGAGATACTATCTAAACACACTGTTCATCAATGACTGGAAAGTAGCAGGGGCATTGGTCAGCCCAAATGGCATAACCAGAAACTCATAATGCCCCTCGTATGTATGGAACGCTATCTTTGATATGTCTTCCTCCCTCATCTGAATCTGATGGTATCCCGGCTTCAAATCCAGTTTGGAGAACATCACTGCTCCATACAGCTCATCCAAAAGCTCGTCAATCACCGGAATGGGAAATTTATTCGGTACAGTCTCCTTATTTAATTCCCTGTAATCCACACAAAACCTCCAGCTCCCATCCTTCTTTTTTACTAGTAGCACCGGGCTAGAGAAAGGACTTACACTTGGTATGATGATCCCAGCCTCCAACATCTCCCTAATCAGCTTCTCAATTTCATTCTTCTGAATCTGGGGGTAGCGGTAGGGTTCTACACTAATCGATGACACTCCCTCCTTTAGAAGAATTGCATGCTCCTGTTCTCTGAGTGTTGGTAACCCTTGAGGTGGCTGGAACACCTCACTGAACTGTTGTATGACCGGTTGCACTACAAGAGGAATGTCCCCCTCTTCCCCCACACTGACCCTCTCCAATCGTTGCAGTTCTACCAAATATCCACCTCCAACCTCCCGTATGGTTCTGATCATGGACTTGAGAGACACTCCCGCTCTAGACAGCCCGGCATCTCCCTATATCACTATTCTCCTTCCCCCCACCACCAATTCCATTCTCAATGCTCCTCAATTCACCTTGGTCTCCCCCAAGGTTTGTTGTCATTTCATCCCTAAGATGACATCCGTACTCCCCAATTTCAAGGGAAGAAAATCCTCCCTCACCTGTGTCCCCTGAATGGTCAACACCACTCCCCTATAAACTCCTCTACCCATTTCTACCTTTCTGGTGCCCATCATCACCACATACCCTCTTGTGTCCACTAGTTTCACCCCCAAATGATCAACAATTTGGGTGGAGATGAAATTGTGGGTTGCCCCACTATTTATCAACACTATCACATGCCTATCAGTTATCTCTCCCTTCACCTTCATAGTGTGATTTGGAGTGAATCTCATATGAACTTGAAGAGTTCGGTCCTTACACATATGCCCTGGTATGTACTTCTCATCGCACCTGAAACACAACCTGTTAGCCCGCTTCTCCTGGATCTCCTTCTCTGTCAGCTTCTTAAAATGTCCTCCAGGCCTTCCTCCAAACTTCTCCCTCAATACTTCCCGTGATCCTCCCGGTACATCTCCTTTGGGAGCTAGAAAAGTAGTAGTTATCCTGTAGGATCCCCCATAACTACTGTCACGAGCCCACCTCTCCAGATGCTTTTGATCCTCAACCAGCTGTGTCAACTCCATGGCCTCCCCCAAGTCACGCGATCGCATCACTCTAACAGTTGCTCTGAGCTCCAATTTGAGCCCCTTCATGAAGTTCCCCTCAAGCACAATCTCAGATAGACGGTCCAGTCGACTAGCTAGGTACTCAAACCGATCACGATATTCTGCCACTGTCCCTTTCTGCATCAAGGCAAAGAATTGCTCATAGAAGTCCCCTCCCCTTCCGGTTCGAAAACGTTCCAGTAAGCATGCCTTGAACTCCCTCTAGCTCCTGATGGGTTGCCTCGTGTCCCGCCATTGGTACCAAGCCAGTGCCTTTCCCTCTAAGCATAATCCTGCCGCTGTCAGCTTCTCTTCCTCTGTCAACCCGTTGACGGAAAAGTACCGTTCCACCTTGTAGATCCAACCATGTTCATCCTCGATCTCGAAGATGGGCATCTTCAGCTTTCTGACCTTCGGGTCACCCCAATTGCCTCTGGATCCTCCACATCCTCCCATGCCACGAACGAGAGGTGCTCCCCAATTGTCACGATCCTCCCTCCGGCGATCATAACCATAGTCCTCATCAACTTCCCCTCTCTTTCAAAATCAGCACCTCGGTGGTGGAAATCCCCCCTTCTTCCCACAAAAACAGCACCCCTCTTTTTGTAACACATGCTCATCTCCTATCTAGAATGTGGTTCTAGATGTGGCATGTCGTCCTCCCCCTCTAGGATCTCCGCTTCCAGATTTTTCCTCCCCCTAAACGGATTGGGATTCCCTCCAATACCATGGCCGTCGGCGGTCTCCCTTGCTTCCGATGTCGTTGGATTGGTCTTCACCTCTAATAGTTTCTTCAACCTCTCTTCCATCAAAGTGAACTTCTCTTCCAACCTTTCATTGTTGGAGGAGATTCCATTTTGAAAATCAAAGAATTTTCCCTCCAAATCCGATTTTAATTGCCCAATTTCGCCTTCCAACACTTCAACCTTCTTTACGACCATCTTTCTTCTCAAGGATCTCAAGAGAGCTTCTACCGTACGCAAAAAAACCCCGCAAAGATTTCAAAAATTCAGCCGCCGGTGGTCCCAAGATGATGCTCTGATCAAGGCTTTTAAAACCGGACCGGTCAATGAATCGGAAGGAGGGGTTAGTGGTTTAATAGTTCGAACCGAGGTCGAACCGGATGATGTAATAAATGATAAAATTAATATAGTAATATGATGATCTAACCTTAAACTTAAACACAAATTCATCCTATCATACAAATCAAATATCTAAATTAAAAATAAGTTGGAGTTTTTTTATAAATAATATAATTCATATTTAAAATAAGATTAGTTCACATATATATGTTTTAAATTTAATATAAATAATTTCTAATTTATTTTATATGTTTAGATATACTTTATACTTATGAAAAGTATACAAAATTTCCATTATTATATCTATATTTTTCATGTTATATTATTTAATATTAAAATAAAGATAAAAATTTTAAAATATATATATTAGATAATTAAATAAAATGAAAACAATAATACATAAATATTAAATATTATTTGTATTATTAAATTTTAATTATATATAAATATATATATATATAATTATATTTATAGTGTATGTATAGTGAACTTGATAAGTGAAAACTTTTCTTTAGTTTTTAGTCTCACACCACCTATACAATATAAGTTAGTATTGTTTTTGTCTATATAAGCTTTTTGGCTCCTTTAGGAAAAGGCACATAATATGATGGGTCATGTGTCATGTCATAAAATATTTTTTCTTCTTGTTTAATTAAAATATATAAATTTTAAATTTATTTTGTTAAGTCAAATATTTAAGAATAAATGTATTAAATATTTTATTTAAAAAAATATTAGCCAAATCGATTTTTGAAAACCGGCACCGGTTCGCCGGTTAAGCGATTGAACCGCCGGTTCAAGCTGGTTCAATCCGGTTTGTGGCTTCCGGACCGACTGGCAAACCGGTTCACGGTTCAACCGGTTGAACCGGCCAGTCCGGTCCAGTTTTCAAAGCACTGGCTTTGATACCAATTTGATAAGAAATACTTGAGTTCGCAAGAATCCCCAAGGGAAATACTTGAGTTCGCAAACAAATCTATCACTAATTGGTGAAAACAACGAGAATAATGCAAAATCTGGGCGGAGAAACAACCCCCAAACGATGGATTACAATGAGAAATCAAGTCAAACAAAGACAAAGCAAGATACAAGTGATCCCCAATTCGAGAAGAGGATAGTTCTCTCCTAAATCTCTAGAAAAGCAATCTAGAGCCCAAACACCCAAGAACTCAAGAGAACACAAATATTCAAGCATGAGAAAACTCCCTCCAACCAGCCCCCTTACTAATACAAATCATTTCCTAATTTCAAACATCTCACGTTCAAATTTTTCATCTCAAACTAGCCTCCCAAAACCCCTTCTCCCCATTGCTCCAAATGGGCGACAAAATTAAAGGGGGCGGACCCCACCAGTCCGCCTTTTGTAAATCTGAACAGGCCTAACAATAAAAAATGCAGGGATTATTCAATGGGAGAATGCACCCTTGAAGACACTTTCTCCAGATTAGAATATTATCCATGCCATGTTCAGTGCTGATTCAATTCCATAAAGATCTCCATGTAATTTAGATGATAAAACATATATTCAACTTAAAAGAAAGTTTGAATTTTGAAGCATTTGAAAGCCATTTATAAAGCGCAGAAAAGTTATCCGCTTATGAATTGTTAGTGGACCACTTCATCTCTTTGGTTGGAGAAGATAGAAGAAAGTAACTCTCACCCAATAAGCAACAAGAAAGATTCTTAGCCATGTTTGGAGGCCATAGAAGAAAGTAGCTTCTTATCCAATATGTAATAAGCAAGATTCTTAGCCATTTAAGTCTGGGCTCAATTGCTCTAAAAACACTTACGGAGGACATTAAGGGCCATTTTCAGTGCTGCTTCAATTCCGAATTTTTCTGGTAAAATAGTAATCACTTAGCAAAAGATTGCCAGAAATAAATGATTCTTTTTGTAAGCAGAAGTACAAAACTGTGGAAAGAAGCAAGAGAAAAAGAAGATCCAATGGGCAGTGAAAAGAGGAAGGGAACGATAGAACTGCAACAAGGAATTAAAAGCAAAGGGCTAGCCATAAATTACATGTTACACTAAAAATAGCTCAGTAGACATGCCGATGAACTACAAAGATATGGATATTATAACTAATAATCATCACCTAAAACTTTATTGAACCAATTGACATAAAGGTATCAGATCAATTTAAAAAAACAAAAGATCCTTTAAAGAGGCTCAACAGTAAATTCCCCTATGATAAAAGCAAGAAAGATACGATGTATGAAATCAAGTTAAACAAAGCAAAAAATTATTCACTTCTAATTAAAACCAAAAAGCAATAGGCCGTATAAATGTCTCAGTCCAGGAAGAATTAATTACCACAAAAAAACTGCAGTCAGTTTTGAGTGAAAAGAATTCCAAAGATGTTTCTCCACTGCTTTCAAAGGGCCTAATGTTCTCATTCTTCCTACTAAACTTCACAGCAAGACCCTTTTTCAAATGAAAAATCTGAGCTAACACAGCATTCAAGACATAGCTTGTCTTTGTACCATGGAGTATCAAAGTCTTCTTGGCATTCTCTACCTGAAAAACATATGGAGAACCAAAATAGTGAGGAGAAGTTTTATTCCAATATCCTAATCAATTTGGGAGGAGACAGAATTGAAAGCAATTAGAGAGAGTTCATGATAAAAATAGTAATAAATAATTACTAGTTTAGGGGCACGCTTGTCAAGTGCTCGTTTCGCTTTCAGTGTCTTCGGCGTTTTAATTTTCAGCATTTTATCACCTGAAACAAAAGGGATTAAGCTAAATACTTATTGATGATGCAAACCGCTTTGCTAAATGACTATAGAAACAAAATATTACTAAAAATACCAACAGTAATTATGAGTTATAAACAAGAAGTCAGAAATCTCTAAATAGATGTAACGAGAATTTAATTTGCTTTATATAACATATCTCAGCATCGCACTCATCATCTTCAGCCTAATATCAGCTATTTGTGGAAGGTTAAAACAAGCATCCTGAGATGTTAATAACAAGTTCCAAAGTTCTTATATAAAGGAAAGCCAATCTTATAATCAAACTGATAAAAAAGAGGGGGAAATGGATAACTGCTAACTTTTTTTTTACAAGTTATCTGGCACGAATTTATTCAAAAAGTGCACTCTAGCGCAAAGTAGACTAAGAAAGCCCTCTAACACGATAAATATATCGTAATGAGAATTTGGCATCAGTTGCTGCAAAATCTCAAGGAACATAGCTGAAATAGAACATACACAAATAGGCCAAGTTAATTCAAAGCAATTTCAATAAAAATTCAACTAATCAAAATGAATCTTTCTGAAGAAATTTTTGGAACTCCCAAAAACAAAAGTTATTAAAGACGAATGAAATTTTAAAATTCAGCAATTTAAACCAAATGTGAAGTGATTAAAGAAATTTGCACGTGAACTTTGCCCAATTGAAAAGCAACAAATTGCAAAAACAGTCCAAGTAGAGTTGGTAAACGCCATTACGTGTAGGATGATACCTTCAAAGGGTACTTTATTAAACTTCAGCTAGCTAGAGAAAGGGGGTGATATAGCAATCAATTAAGTGCTTGTGGGTTTCCTGGGTATAGCATCTCAACGATTTGTAAAGACATTCATTGCAACATTATACATCCTTAAAAGTAGGACCATGGATCATTTTGTCGGCAAATATAGAAGTCAAATGTCAATTTAGTCTAAACAAATTATAAAGGATCATGTCCCAGGGTGAGAGCAACCATGATTAGACAACCCAAGGATTGCATTTGATCATGCCCAAAAAAACAGTCATATTTTGCCAAACTGCAAAACTTAAATATAAAGATTGAACAAAAGAAGAGAATGTCACAATTAAGAAGGTTCATCTTCATTCTTCTAGGCAAAGTGGCCCTGTTAGATCGATCCATCCTGGACCCGTTCATGTTTATGCTAGGAGGACAAGGATTCCGCCCAGCAAGGTGCCAGACAGCTCAGGTGGGGCCCAACCACCCAACAATAATTATCACTAATTTTGGATGGGTTTGGGAGGGAAAATTAAAAGTTAAGGGGCTATTTAGGGATTTGTTAAGAGTATTTTTGCTTTAAGTAGATTTCTTTCTCTAGAATTAGTTTTATCTTGAATTTTATCATAAATTTGAGAACTTAGTGAGTTTGCTCCGGCTAGGGTTTAGAGTTGCCTAAACTACCTAAGTAAATACACTATATTATTAATTAAATTAATTAAAACCATACTTATCATATTAATTATATTTTATTTTTAATTAGATTATTTTGATTATATTTATAAATTGAATTTATTAAGTTATGAGGTAGCTAAGTTTTAAAGATTATTTAGCATGATAGATTTATATGACTAAAAATTATGTCTATTTAATTTATATGATTAAATATTATTAATTATAATTTAAAATTTGTTATCAATTATAATAGATTAATTAAATTATATTTATTATATATTAACATTACAAAAATATTCATTAATTAAATATTAAAGTAATAAAATATAAAAGAAGTTATGTAACCTCTAATCGCCCGTCTAGTGTTTGCTTTTGCTTATCGGCTTGTTGCTTTCACTTCGGGTACTTCGCATGAACAAGAGTTTGGATAGTAGCTAAAAAGCTGCATCGCCTCCTTCGACGGCAGTCACGGCAACGTTGCTCCTGTCTGATTAGATGTCACGGCGACAGTAACGATCTTTCTCCTCTTTAACGTGCTTCTTCGGCCAGATATCGTAATAAATCCATTAATTAAGGTAAAATGGGAGAAAATGCTCTGTAGTGAATCTTAGACTTACAGCGAGATTTTTAATTTTGCAATTTTGGCATTTGGCAAGATTTAATTCAAATCGACCGTAAATATGGCATCCAAACAAGCCCTAACGCTTAGGACAACGAAAGGGGAAGGCAACTAGAGGTTGTGGGAGAAGGCGCGAAGAGATATTGCAAAATAAAGTATTACGGGGAAAATAATTGTGTAAGTTAGAGAAAAGGATGGACTATATTTTATTGAAGACGGAAATCACATGTTATGTTCATTCATTTCCATCGTTAATACAGAGACCATTTGGGAGCATCATTATAGGCTAGGTCATTTCTCTTTTAAAATTCTATAATATATATTTTCTTTGTTTTTGAATGTAAACATGAAAAATTTTTATTGTAAGACTTGTGAAATTGTCAAACATCTTTGTGTTATTTTACATGAAGGTGATTCTAGATCATCAACCCATTCTCAAATCTTTTTTCCTATGACATATTGGGGCCTTCCAAAACTCCAAATATTTTTTGGAGCCATAGGTAGAGGCCTTCCAATGACCCGATTAGAAAAGTTGAGGTATTAGATTTGACTTATGTTAAGAAAGGTAGAGGTAGACTTAAAAAGGTTGTTAGAAAATATTAGAAATGATCTTTCTTTTTTAGATTTAAATGAGAATTTGACTTTTAACAGGACACAATGGCGAAAAAAGATTCATGTAGTCGACCCCACGTAGTGGGACAAATGCTTGATGTTGTATTGATATTGTATTGATTGATAGGGTTGGACACATTTATTGATGAATATACTCGAATGACATGCATATGTCTTATCAACAAACAACATAGGGGTAAATGATCCTAGAGCTCTCAAATGAGTTTTTATTAGATGTTTCTCCACAAAAATGACTATAAATATTATATTTCTATTAATTAAAAATAAATCCTTCTTTGAGCAATGAGAAACATTTGTATTGAAACTTTCATAGAAAATACAAATCCCCAAACTACATCACTTAACAAGCATTTTTTTGTCATTTTTTCCCTTTCAACATCTACTAATTTTGCTCATGAGTATCTCAAAGACTCAAATAAAAAGTTTCCTTTATTTTTCAATTTTCATATGAGTTGTAATACATCCACTTCTAATTTGAGTAATTGTTTTTTTTTCACATGGATTTATAGCAATCAATGGATGTCGCTCACAAAAGGGAAGAAGCATAGTGTCGTGGGAGGTAGGACAATGGTGTTTGAGGAAACTTACATGGACAAGGCACATACCAAATAGTCGCAAGCGATTGTCCACAAGAGAAACATATGAGGTAATATATTACACTAAACTTAACCCTCTTATCTTAGATCCAAAGGTAAACCATGTGAGGATTTGAAAATTTCATCCATTCATTGCAGTTAATATTTGTAGGAAATGTTTAAAGGCATAAGAACAAATTTCTTATAAGGAATTTGTTGTAACAATTTATATAAAGGAAGTATAACATAATGAGACATTTGAAAACATAAATGATAAACCATGGTGTTCAAGGAAAGGTAAAATAAGAATTTTGTCATTGAAATAACAGTTGAATTTTATTTTCAAGAAGACAAGTAGACAAATGCAATCTAACTATGCATTTCATTTTCAAGAAGATAACTCTAATCTACCTCAACATTTCTCTTATAAGGCATAACTTATTAACTTCAATGCAGCTCGACACCTCACTAAAGTAAGTCCGCATCAATATAACTACAACATATTGTAAATAATATAAATTCATATATATGCTATACATCCATGCTAATATGTGTGTGCAAGCTTGGTTTTACACTTCCCTAAAGACAATTAAATGCAAGTGCATGCACACGCACATGAAAACACATGGGCTAGAGAATATAGTACAATGATACACATAAATGCCCCAAAACATCCACTATTAGCGGAACATAAAACATTGACAGTAGATTGCATACTGATATGCAGGACAACTCCTGTGCTAGTTCCTATAACAATTTATATAATGTATAGTATGAACACAAGCAAAGAAAGGAGAGGATCACTTGCTTTCCCTAAATATAAAGATACAAAACTTATATTAAAATTAAATTGATAATGAAATAATCCGAGGAAATAAACCCAAATTTATAAGCACATAAATTTTAGCAAGTAATCCTATTTTAATTTTCAATATGCCAAAATGTTAAGAAAATTAAGTGCACAAACAAGCCAATGTTAAACTTATAGATGAAGAAAGAACAGAATAAGGGGCAAAATCATAAAAGGAGAAATGGGAGCTTCAGCAATGAATCATAAAAGGGATAGGCATTGAAATATCGCATCCGACAAAACCCTATGGGGCTGTTTGGATGCAGGATTTAGGCCGGATTTGAGCTAAAACCAGCCAAACGGCAAAAAATGCAAAACCCTCACGATAAATCAAAGCCGCGGTTGACGGAAAATTCCCTCTTTTCGTGGTAAATCCCGGATTTATGAAATCCTTTGGTTCGACGGATTTACGGAATTTGGCCCAAGAAGCGCGCTAAAGGGAGAAAGTTACCTCCGTTGTTGCTTCCGATCAAAATTGTCGTAACTTCCGATCCAACAGGAAGGGAACGTCGTCGAAGGAGAGAAGTTGAACAGCAACGAAGATGAACTAAGCGGCTGTTTGGTATCGGATTTATCGTCGGATTTAAGTCGGATTTACGCTAAATCCAGCCAAAAGGGTTTTACAGCGCGCGTTAAATCCCGGGATTCAATAAATCCCGGATTTACGGATTTACGGCTTATATCCCGGATTTACTAAATCCCTCGGTTCGGTGGATTTAACGGGATTTAAAGAGTGGCCGAAGACTTACCCGTGGCGCCCGTGTCGCCGAAGCTCAACAGTCGCCGAAGAAGCGCGCGAAAGGGAGAACCTTCAGAGCCAGCAAGCTCCCATTGTTGCTTCGGATCAAAATGTCGTAACTTCCGACCCAAATGTCGTAACCAAGGAAGGGAAAGTGGTGGACGGAGCGAAGTCGAACAGCCACGAAGGAGCCGACGTAGCGACGCGCGCAATATCTACAACTCCTGCGAAGCAACGAAGCCGAACAGCAACCATTAAAAGAAAGATGAAAGGCAAAACCCTAGACGCCCACAAAGTTATTATTGATTAACTTAATTAAGAATTAATAATATAATTAGTGCATAAATTAATTATCTAATTTAACTTAATTGACTAATTAATAATATAATTAATAATTAAATATTAATATAATTAGCTTATTTAATACTTCAACTATCATTTTGGTCAATGTTAATTTTTAATTTGCTTTTTATTGAATTTTCAATTATTTTATATGAACTAAAATTTACTTTATTATGTTTTATGCAAGGATCTGATTTTATAAATACCTCTTTAAATTTAAATATCTAACCGCTATTAATCCTGATATATGTTACCAAACAGTTTCTTAAGATTTAACATTCAGTATACCAAACAGTTTTCAGTATTTAACACATTTCGAATTTACTAAATCCAAATTTAAAGGATTTATCAAATCCCACTAAAGTTAAATCCCAATTATTGCCAAACAGCCTCTTAAAAATAACGAAGACGAACGAAATTGAGAAGAGAAAGGCAAAACCTAGACTCCTCTAAGATAAATTTTAAAATATTAATAATTAAGTAAAACTAATTAAATAATATTTAAACTATTAATTAAATCATTAATAAAATTTTTAGTTAAATACTTAATTATTTTAAAATAATTAACAAAATAATTAATAGGATTAAATGATTTTAAATCAAAATAATCTTTATAAATAATAATTAATTAACTAATTAGTATTAGAATATAAATTAGTACTAACAAAATTTTGTTATTATTATTTAGACTTCTCTTATTGTACTTTAATTATTTTAGAAATCAATGTAATACACAAAATATTTAAGTATGAAAAATAAAAATTTATTTATGAAAGTTTATTTAATTATAAGCTAAATTGTAAATTTAAAGTAATGTTAAATTCTTGTTAAAATTGTATAAACAGTTAAGTTGGTATTAAATAAATGGATAAGTATTCATAATTGATATATCATAAAATAATTATCTTGATCGTGCACGACTCTTGAAGCAAAATAAAGTTGGAAAATTCAAAAATTAAATTCAGGACCATATGAACTCCGATTTTAGCAAACTTATAGTTGAATTGAGCGTCTTGGAAATATGAACCCAACGATACCAAATTCGACCCAATCCGAGCCCAAATGAGTCCAAATGAAAGACCCGAAACACATTTGGAAGGTTTAAATCATAAATTGGATGACCAAACGGTTCCAAACAAGACATGCTTATAATCAAATCGAGCGGCTCGACGAGAAAAATACAATAATCCTAAGATTGTCAAATTCTAAAATCATTCAAACATTCAAATGCCTAATAAACGGCCCACGATCAAGGGATTCAACATCGGTCGTCCATTCAAACTACTCCCAACTTGCCCTTGATCTCCTTCATATTTACTGGTCATTTTACTCTTAGAAAAGTAAAAATAGACATCTCATTTTTCATGGAAAGATGCTCGAAGCAAAGAGGGAAAAGAATAGAGGAGAGGAAGAGAAGTCAAAGATTTCTCTTGCCACCAAACTCCTCCTCGACCACATTCAGACTTCCACCCGGCCGCCGACTTTTGTCGGACTTCTACCCGACATCAGACTTTCGCCCATCAGCATACTTCTTTAAGTCGGTGAACTTTCGTCGTGCTTCTACCAAATGTTGAAATTTCACCCGTCGTCGGACTTATGTCCATCACTAGATTTCTACCATACACTAAACCTTAACTCATCATGGGGTTTCTACCAGACTTCGGACTTTCGTAGAACTTATACCCAATGTTCTGTCACGACCCGGCCCGGTTAGCTCGTAGATACGAGGCGGGAACGAGATCGGACATGTAATATAAGTAACTAATCATTCTTCAAGTAATTAATATTATTCAATGAAATCTTCAAAGACAAAAAGCGCCTCTAAACAATTTATAGTTTCATTCCAAAAAGTGTTTTCAAAATATACAAGATGGCTAACTACCAACCAACAAGCGAAGCCATCCAAAATTTATAGTAAGAGACTACAACAAGTAAAACTACTATAAATGAACCTGTCACCCGGGGTACGACGACTATATGTAAACCTCGGATTTTCAGCCATCTCGTCTACCAGGTTCTCCTGAAAATTTCCCAAAACTCGGGAATGAGCTACGCTCAGAAAGTGATAACTATAGCTAAAATTTGTATATCTATGAAAGAACATATTTTGTGGAATAATATACTACACATGAGTTAATAAGTGTCTAAATGTTAAATTGAACATGATATGCTATTTACTTGCCTAAAATATGACATGTGATGCATAGGTTAACTGTAATGTCATAATATAAACATCCGTCCCGGAGTATCGAACGTACTGATCAGGTACATTTCGTTTTCATGGCCATAGCATTTTCATATAATTCCATCTTGCCTCAAAGGCGGTATATAACCTCTTGATACTCCGTCATCAACAATCACAAACGATGTTACATGCGTATAATGCAAAGAAATGCATATGATAGGTTAATGACCGCTTTGGACCTTTCATTCTAAGTACCAATGCTTAACATGAAGTAACACTTGCATGAAATGTATCATTAAATACCCTTGCATGACATGACATTAAGGAACAATTGCATGAAATGTATCTCTAAGTACTCTTGTATGAAATGTAAACATTAAACATAGCATAAAAGTTTTGAACAATATAGGTATACTTGTTTTAGCAATTAGAATCACTTACCTTACACCTTCTTTGCTCTCCCTACTAACAGTCTTGTCTCCTTCTACGGTTCAAGACCTAAAGCAACGTGATAAACGAACATTAGTCTCAATCCTTAACATCTAAAATCCCTACACATCATCTTATACCCTCTTATACATTCATTTATTTTGTAAATAAAAACATTTAATCTAAAATTTTCGGATTAAGAAAAATGCCCAAAATTTTGACTTTCATCTTTTGCCCCTTCCTTTCCTTAAGCATGTCAAAACCTCCCTTTTATTTATTTAATCAATAATATTCATTTATTTTCGGATTTATATAAAATTAAAATTTGGAAAAATATTTTTCTCTCCAATTTTGACATTAGAGGCCTCTTTAAGCTCTTGGGAACCCAATTAGGAAACATGCAACCTAAAAAAACTAGGTTTGGAAAAACCCTAAACTTTCCCTAATTTTTCCACTCAAATTTGTTAAATGAAAAATTACATTTTTCATATCAAAGGTCTTCCCTTAAGCTCCTCTACTCATTCCCATAAAAATTTTATCAAAAAGAGAAACCCTAAAATTCGGATCCTAGGTTTTCCCTTAAGAAATCATCTTGAAATTGCATTAAAATACATTCCTACGCAAACCCTAAAGGTTTGCTAAAGAAACAACCAAGAAAAACCAAACCCTAATTTCGGATTTCATTCTTTTTCTCAAAAAAATTTGACATGAAGGGTAGAATAACATAGATCATGAGCATTCCTAAAGCTTTCCTAAATAAATCACAAAAATCATTAAACCCTAGAATATTCTACACCAAAAATCTCAAGGAAACTTTCATTTCTTTTAAGAATAACATACCTCAAGTCTTCCTATTGCTTTTTCCTAAAGGAACCTCGCAGGAAAAACCGCCGGCCGCCGCTTGGAAGGAGCTTCCGGCACTCCTCTCTCTCCCGTCGCCTCTCTCTCTCGGTCGGCCGAAGGAATGCACAAGGGACCGAATGTTTCGGTCCCTTAGGAGTGAAATGGGGTTAAAGGAATTACCATGTAGTATTTACGCATGTGCCATTCTCCTCTAATTCATTCTATTTCTCATGAAGGGTAAAATGGGGAGTTTATAAAAATTTTTACTTAAACCTTCTTCGACAAATTTTAACTTTAAAATCGTGCGAAATTAAATATAAGTTCTTTATATCGTTTCGCTCGAAATTTCGAGACGAATCTAACGAAATTTATTTCGTCGAATTCCGACGACGTCGAAATTTCACTTAAGTTCGTCGCGACGCATCAATATGCGTGCGACGCACTCAAATGACGAATTTCGGGTTTTACAATTCTCCCCTCCTAATAAAATTTCGTCCACGAAATTGGAAAAAGAGCAAAAACAAAATCAAACAATTATACCTTACGCGAAGAGATGAGGATAGCACTTCCTCATTTCTGTCTCTTTCTCCCAAGTAGCATTCTTCTCCAATCCATGCTTCCATAGGACCTTAACAAAAGGTATTTCTCTGCTCCTGAGTTGTCTCACACTGAACTCCAAAATACGATCTGATTCCTCAACATAAGTAAGATCTGGCTGAATCTCCACATGTTCAGTTATGATTTTAGAAGGATCATCTGATATATACTTCCTAAGAGAAGAAACATGAAAAACATTGTGGACAGCGTATGTAGCGGGTAAAGCCAATCTGTAGGCCACTTTCCCAATCCTTTCTATTATCTCAAAAGGACCAATGTAGCGGGGACTAAGCTTGCCAATCTTGCCAAAACGAAGTACACCTTTCATTGGCCTGATTTTAATAAAAACAAAATCTCCTACGCTGAATTCCACAAAACGGTGCTTAGCATCATAGTACTTCTTCTGCCTGTCCTGTACTGCTTGCAATCTTTCCTTAATAATTTTGATCTTGCTTGTAGCATCATCAACCAAATCTGAGCCAATCACCTTCCTCTCACCAGTTTCTGCCCAACATAAAGGTGTCCTACATTTCCTTCCATAGAGTGCTTCATAAGGAGCCATTCCTATGCTGGCTTGATAGCTATTATTATAAGCAAACTCTATTAAAGGAACATGAGATTCCCAACCTCCGCCAAAGTCAAGAACACACAGTCTCAGTAAATCTTCAAGGGTTTGAATAGTCCGCTCTGATTGCCCATCAGTCTGGGGGTGGAAAGCTGTACTAAACTTCAACTTTGTGCCCATAGCCTCTTGGATTTTCTTCCAAAGTCTAGAAGTAAATCTACCATCTCGATCAGACACTATAGATTTAGGCACACCGTGTAAACATACAATTTCAGCCACATCCAGTACTGCAAGCTTCTCAACTGAATCAGTCAATCGGATAGGCAAAAAGTGGGCAGACTTGGTAAGTCTATCAACGATAACCCAAATAGCATCACGACCATGTCTAGATCTGGGTAAACCTGATACAAAATCCATAGCAATATCATCCCATTTCCACTCTGGAATAGGTAGGGGCTGAAGTAATCCACTTGGTCTTTGATGTTCAGCTTTGACCAACTGACAAGTG
Source organism: Dendrobium nobile (assembly GCA_022539455.1). Taxonomy (NCBI): domain Eukaryota; kingdom Viridiplantae; phylum Streptophyta; class Magnoliopsida; order Asparagales; family Orchidaceae; genus Dendrobium; species Dendrobium nobile. Next base: position 1,629,998 of record CM039723.1, on the reverse strand, counting down.
GAACACTTGGAGACATAGTCAGCTACACTCCTCTTCATCCCAGGCCACCAAAATAAATCTTTGAGGTCTTGATACATCTTGTTACTACCAAGATGAATGGTATAACAAGAATGATGAGCTTCATAAAGAACATCCTTCCTCAAATCATCAACATTTGGCACACAAACTTTGCCCTTATACAATAAAAGATCTTCATCATCCATAGTAAAATCCTCCTCATGACCTGCCTTAACCAATTGAATGATTTTAACAAATTCTGGATCTTTCAATAATGCTTCAGCTATCTTACTCTTCAAATCAGGTTGCACTGTCATCTGTCCTAACCATACACTCCCTGTAGTAGGAAGTAACACGGACAACTCTAAACGTTCCATCTCATCAATTAACTTCTCCTGTTGGGTTAATAAACAATTTACCTTCACAGGCATCTTCCTACTTAAGGCATCAGCAACAGTATTTGCTCTTCCTGGATGATATTGAATATCCAAATCATAATCATTTAGCAATTCCATCCATCTCCTCTGCCTTAAATTTAACTCCTTCTGTGAAAAGATATACTTCAAATTTTGGTGATCCGTGAACACTTCACACCGCACACCGTATAGGTAGTGTCTCCAAATCTTCAAGGCAAAAATCACAGCGGCAAGCTCTAGATCGTGGGTTGGGTAGTTCTTCTCATGATTTTTCAATTGCCTAGAGGCATAGGCAACTACCTTCCCATGCTGCATCAGAACACATCCTAAACCCCTTAGAGATGCATCACTAAAAATCTGAAAACCATCACTGCCTGAAGGGATAGTAAGAATCGGTGCAGTCATCAAACGAGTCTTCAACTCTTGAAAAGCTGCCTCACATAGACTGCTCCACTCAAACTTAACTGCCTTCTGAGTCAATCTACTCAAGGGTGCAGAAATCTTGGAAAACCCCTCTACGAATCTTCTGTAGTAACCAGCTAGCCCAAGAAAACTCCGTACCTCTGTCACTGTCGTAGGTCTAGGCCACTCAGCTATAGCCTGCACCTTATGCTGGTCCACAGAAATGCCATCTCCACTAATCACATGACCCAAAAATGCTACACTTCTCAGCCAAAACTGGCACTTGGAGAATTTGGCGTACAGTTCATTACCTCTTAGAGTGTGTAACACTGCCTGAAGATAACGTGCATGCAGCTCTTCATTACAAGAATAAATCAGAATGTCATCTATGAAAACAATGACAAAACTATCAAGCATTGGTTTAAAGACCCGATTCATTAAATCCATAAAGGCAGCTGGGGCATTCGTTAGCCCGAAAGGTAACACTGTAAACTCGTAGTGTCCATACCTTGAGCTAAATGCTGTCTTAGGGATGTCTTCCTCCTTAATCCTCAATTGATAGTACCCAGACCTTAGATCAATCTTAGAAAAGACTGTAGCTCCTTCTAGCTGATCGAACAAGTCATCTATCATCGGCAGTGGATACTTGTTCTTAACAGTAAGCTTGTTCAACTCCCTGTAATCGATACAAAGTCGCATACTACCATCCTTCTTCTTAACAAAGAGAACGGGTGCTCCCCAAGGTGAGGTGCTCGGTCGAATAAACCCCTTCTCCAACAGCTCTTGCACTTGTGACTTCAACTCCTGAAGTTCCTTTACCGCCATACGATATGGTGCTTTTGAAACAGACTCAGCACCAGGTACAAGATCGATTGAGAAATCAATCTCTCTAACCGGAGGCATTCCTGGTAAGACTTCAGGAAACACCTCAGGAAAGTCTCTTACTACAGCAATCTCCTTCAAATCTGGCACTTGTTTGGAAGTGTCCCTCACATGAGCTAAGAAGGTTGGATACCCCTTCATAATTAAACTGCAAGCTTTCATAGATGAAATAATCATATAAGAGATACCTCTATCACCTTGAAAGACAAGCTTCTCTCCTCCAGGAAGTTTGATCTTCACTACCTTCTTATTACAGTCTATAGAGATGAACTGGTTAGACATCCAATCCATCCCTAAAATCACATCAAATTCCTTAAGAGGTAGTACAATCAACTCAACTTTAAAATCCTTCTCACATAAAGAAAGCAGGGGTGAACATATTTTTGAAGCAATCATGCTAGACCCATCCGGTAACAATACTGACAATGTAGTGGGCACACTATGGACATTCAATGCATGCTTCATAACAAACTCCTGACTAATGAATGAATGCGATGCACCGGTATCAAAAAGCACTCTACTAGGTACACACTGAACATAAATAATACATGTGATCACATCAGGAGACTCTTTGGCTTCTTGCTGCGTGATGGCATAAACCCTCGGCTGTACTACAGGTCTCGTAGCCGGATAACCAGGTACTGAAGCCGATGCAGTGGACTCTTGAGCTCTGGGTCTACCAACTGTAGGCTGTCTCCCAACACTCTGCTGAGGTGGAGGAGCACTGGACCTCCCCTCCCTTAGACCCCTTGGGCAATTTCTAGCCATGTGCCCAGGCTGATGGCACATATAACAAATATTGGAGCCAGATAAACATTCTCCTCTATGAGTCCTGCCACATTTGTCACAAGCTCTACTACTGAAAGAACTCCCACTGCTGTCAGCTCTACCTTTCTTCACACTAGGCCCACTAGAATGCATCTGAAAACTCTTGGTCTTTTCAAAACCCCTCTTCTTCTGAAGGAAATCTCTCCTCTTTTGAGTAGCCTCAAAGTCAATCTCTATCTTTCTTGCTTTTCCAACCAAAGCGGGATAGTCCTCAAAACTAAGAGGGATCAGTGGCTGACGAATAGCATCACGAAGTCCTGCCAAAAATCTTTGACACTTCTCCTCAGTATTAGGAATAATCTGGGGTGCATATCGAGACAACATGGTAAATTTAGCTTCATATTGCATAACAGTCTTCTCTCCTTGCACCAATCTAATGAAGCGCTCCTGCATCTGCCTCCTTGCAGTAAGAGGCACAAACCAGTCTCTAAAGACTTCAACAAAGTCTTCCCATAGAATCTGAGATGCATCACGGCCTTTATACTTTTCTAACATCAGTCCTCTCCACCATCTTTCTGCTTCGCCATCCAGAGCAAAAGTGGCTAGGGTCACCCTTCTATCTGCTGGACAGTTCATGCTCTCCAAAATTTTCTCCACCCTTAAAAGCCAATTCTCTGCATCTATGGGCTCTCCTGCTCCCGTAAAGAGTGGTGGTCGCATGTCCTGAAATATCTTCAAATGTTTATCCACTAAAGTCTCTTTAGGTGTCTCTTTAGGTATCTCCTTCTGAAAACTAGGCTGTGGCTGCTCTTGAGAACGCTGGATCAACTGTGTCACAGCCATCATCATCTGAGTGAAGGCATCCATACTAGTACTGCTACTCCCACCTGGAGGCGGTATCATAAATGGAACACCACTAACACCACCAGGGGGTGTTACAGCTGGAACAACTGGAACTTCCCCTCCAGTCTGCTCAGTGTTGCTATCAGTACTGCCAACAGTGGCATCACGCTCCTGATCCATAGCATCAGTACTGCCATCAGTGGCATCACGCTTCTGATCCATAGCCCTAACAATGAAAGTAACCTAAATTCAATAACTCATAAAACAAACATACTATAAACGTATGCTTCCTATGATTCATATATCATCCTAATGGCGCTTGTATTGATTCATATCTTAACTTAGCTCTGATACCATTCTTGTCACGACCCGGCCCGGTTAGCTCGTAGATACGAGGCGGGAACGAGATCGGACATGTAATATAAGTAACTAATCATTCTTCAAGTAATTAATACTATTCAATGAAATCTTCAAAGACAAAAAACGCCTCTAAATAATTTATAGTTTCATTCCAAAAAATGTTTTCAAAATATACAAGATGGCTAACTACCAACCAACAAGCGAAGCCATCCAAAATTTATAGTAAGAGACTACAACAATTAAAACTACTATAAATGAACCTGTCACCCGGGGTACGACGACTATATGTAAACCTCGGATTTTCAGCCATCTCGTCTACCAGGTTCTCCTGAAAATTTCCCAAAACTCGGGAATGAGCTACGCTCAGAAAGTGATAACTATAGCTAAAATTTGTATATATATGAAAGAACATATTTTGTGGAATAATATACTACACATGAGTTAATAAGTGTCTAAATGTTAAATTGAACATGATATGCCATTTACTTGCCTAAAATATGACATGTGATGCATAGGTTAACTGTAATGTCATAATATAAACATCCGTCCCGGAGTATCGAACGTACTGATCAGGTACATTTCGTTTTCATGGCCATAGCATTTTCATATAATTCCATCTTGCCTCAAAGGCGGTATATAACCTCTTGATACTCCGTCATCAACAATCATAAACGATGTTACATGCGTATAATGCAAAGAAATGCATATGATAGGTTAATGACCGCTTTGGACCTTTCATTCTAAGTACCAATGCTTAACATGAAGTAACACTTGCATGAAATGTATCATTAAATACCCTTGCATGACATGACATTAAGGAACAATTGCATGAAATGTATCTCTAAGTACTCTTGTATGAAATGTAAACATTAAACATAACATAAAAGTTTTGAACAATATAGGTATACTTGTTTTAGCAATTAGAATCACTTACCTTACACCTTCTTTGCTCTCCCTACTAACAGTCTTGTCTCCTTCTACGGTTCAAGACCTAAAGCAACGTGATAAACGATCATTAGTCTCAATCCTTAACATCTAAAATCCCTACACATCATCTTATACCCTCTTATACATTCATTTATTTTATAAATAAAAACATTTAATCTAAAATTTTCGGATTAAGAAAAATGCCCAAAATTTTGACTTTCATCTTTTGCCCCTTCCTTTCCTTAAGCATTCCAAAACCTCCCTTTTATTTATTTAATCAATAATATTCATTTATTTTCGGATTTATATGAAATTAAAATTTGGAAAAATATTTTTCTCTCCAATTTTGACATTAGAGGCCTTTTTAAGCTCTTGGGAACCCAATTAGGAAACATGCAACCTAAAAAAACTAGGTTTGGAAAAACCCTAAACTTTCCCTAATTTTTCCACTCAAATTTGTTAAATGAAAAATTACATTTTTCATATCAAAGGTCTTCCCTTAAGCTCCTCTACAAATTCCCATAAAAATTTTATCAAAAAGAGAAACCCTAAAATTCGGATCCTAGGTTTTCCCTTAAGAAATCATCTTGAAATTGCATTAAAATACATTCCTACGCAAACCCTAAAGGTTTGCTAAAGAAACAACCAAGAAAAATCAAACCCTAATTTCGGATTTCATTCTTTTTCTCAAAAAAAAATTAACATGAAGGGTAGAATAACATAGATCATGAGCATTCCTAAAGCTTTCCTAAAGAAATCACAAAAATCATTAAACCCTAGAATATTCTACACCAAAAATCTCAAGGAAACTTTCATTTCTTTTAAGAATAACATACCTCAAGTCTTCCTATTGCTTTTTCCTAAAGGAACCTCGCCGGAAAAACCGCCGGCCGCCGCTTGGAAGGAGCTTCCGCCGCTCCTCTCTCTCCCGTCGCCTCTCTCTCTCGGTCGGCCGAAGGAATGCACAAGGGACCGAATGTTTCGGTCCCTTAGGAGTGAAATGGGGTTAAAGGAATTACCATGTAGTATTTACGCATGTGCCCTTCTCCTCTAATTCATTCTATTTCTCATGAAGGATAAAATGGGGAGTTTATAAAAATTTTTACTTAAACCTTCTTCGGCAAATTTTAACTTTAAAATTGTGCGAAATTAAATATAAGTTCTTTATATCGTTTCGCTCGAAATTTCGAGACGAATCTAACGAAATTTATTTCGTCGAATTCCGACGACGTCGAAATTTCACTTAAGTTCATCGCGACGCATCGATATGCATGCGACACACTCAAATGACGAATTTCAGGTTTTACATGTTCAACTTCCGCCTGTCACCAAATTTATACCTGACGTCTGACTTATGCCTATCATCAGACTCCAGTCGGACTTTTATCTAACGCTAGACTTTCATCCATCGTTGAACTTCTGACTCTGAACTTCCACCCATCACCAAACTTTCGATCTCTCTTGTCAACCGACAATGATCCATCTGACCTCCTTCACTAGACAATGGTATTTTCTGACCATTGTCGTCAGCCTAATACGGTCCTTCCGACCTCTATGGCCATATTGCGGTCCTTCTGATCTCCGTCACCAGATAATGATTTTTTCTGACCACCGTTATCATATTACAATATTTCCGACCTCCATTATCTAGTGACTATGGTTTTGATAACCAAACAAATATATCAATATTAATTCTTTCAAGTCTCATCATGTAATGCACTTTATATGATTTATATTTATTACATCAAGCCAAGGCCTTCCCCAACGAAAGGGTCTCATTTTGTAGTCAAATGCAAATAATAGTGGATTTCTTCAAACTCGGTCATGCCCCGTGTTTTTTTTTTCTTTTTTAAGGGTTTTCCATGTAAAAAACTGTGGTGCATCTTATGAATGATATACCCTCTCTTTTATCTGATTGTGTGTTGGATCTTTGCACAAAGCTAAGACGTTAAAATTTATATTTCTCTACCACCATGAATATTCAAGGATGCGATAATAAATTAATTAAGTAGCATATTTATGTTAAAGTAGATAATTATTAATTCCTGAATTGATGTTTTAAAAAGGTATGATTGAATGGCCGTTAATAGTGCGTCTCACATTCCATTATCCTCCACGCATGCAATAAATAAATTGATAGTGTTCGGTTGTATGGACAACCAAGGAAAAAAACATCAATTCACGGAAGCCAAAGTTTTTGTTATGTAACCTGATAACCAATGTAAAAGTATACAAAACTTTAATTACATTTACTTAAGCATCAAATACCCCACATAAGTCAAGCAGACCAAATATGGAATCGCTCTAGATGTCAGCCCACTTTTTCTCAAATATAACTTAATCAAACGCCCCAACCACTCTTTCATAAAAAAGATCAGACACATGGTTTTAAAGTACTTAGGTGGTTTAGATGGCTTCCCATTCCAGGGTGGGGTAAGTATTGTTGCATCCTAGAATATTCGCGACGGTATAGAAATATATAGTTTAACGTCTTAACATTGTACGAAGATCCAAAACACAATCAGATAAGAGAGAGAGTGTAATGTTTATAAAAGACACCGGGATTTTTACGTGGAAACCCCTTAAAAGGGGGAAAACCACGGTGCATGGCCCAGTTTGAATGAATCCACTAGTATTTGTTGTCGATTACAATTGGGGCCCTTCCTTGTGAGAAGGCCTTAGCTTTGATGATACAAATGTACATCATATAGAGTGCATTACATGGTGGGAGTTACAATATAGAATTGTTTGTTTGGTCGACATGATCATAGTCGATATGATGGAGGTCGAAAGGACCATAGTAGGCGACGGAGGTCGGAAGGACCGTAGTCGGCAGTAGACCGGGGTCAGAAAGACCGTTGTCTGGTGATGGAGGTCAGAAGGATCATAGTAGGCGATGGAGATCAGAAGGACCGTAGTCGGCAGGAGACTGGGGTCAGAAAGACAATGTCTGGTGATGGAGGTTGAGAAGACCATAGTAGGCGACAGAGGTCAGAAGGACCGTAGTCGGCAAGAGACTGGGGTCAGAAAGACCGTTGTCTGTTGATGGAGGTCGGAAGGATCATAGTAGGCGATGAAGGTCAAAAGGACCTTAGTCGGCAGGAGACCGGGTTCAGAAAGACCATTTTCTGTTGATGGAGCTCGGAAGGACCATAATAGGCGACGGAGGTCAAAAGGATCGTAGTCGGCAGGAGATCGGGGTCAGAAAGATCGTTGTCTGTTGATGGAGGTCGGAAGAACCATAGTCGGCAGTATTCTGGGAGAACTCTGAGCATCGGGTGGTGGCCTGGTGGAGCTCAAGGCCTCAAGTTGTGGTTTGGCGGAAGTCTGTGCCTCAGGTGATGTTCCAGCAGAAGTAAGGGCCTCAAGTGGTGGTCCGGCGGAGCAGTGGCTTCAGGCGGTGCTCTAGTGGAGGTGAGGGCTCAGGTGGTGGTCCGGCGGAGCAACTGCGTCCGGCGGAGGTGAGGGCCTCAGGTGGTGGTCCGGCGGAGCAACGGTGGTAGGCGATGGTCCGGTGAAGCACAGGGCATCAGGTGGTGGTCCGGTGGAGTAAGGACATTAGGCGGTGGTCCGGCGAACTTCTGACGTTGGTGGAGCAGCAGTGGTTCGTTGGATCTCCAGCGGTGGTTCGGCGAAACTCCGGCGGTGTTCGAGGAGACTAGGAAGCAAGAGCGATCTCTGATCTATCACTTTTTTCCTTAGGCTTAGGGGTCCTTTTTCAAGATGAGAGGGAGCTCTATTTATAGATTTTTGGAGAGGCATGGCCCGTAAAATAGGTGAGAGATCAAGGGTAAATGGGGAGTGGTCGGATGGACGGCCGATATTGAATCCATTGATCATACACCGTTCTTTAGACATTTGAAGACCTTAATGATGTAGGAATTTGGCGATCTTGGGCTCGTTGGATTCGTCTCGTCGATCCGCTCGATTTGAGTATAAGCTTGCACTAATAGGAAATCTAGAAACCCATATCAATTTTCAAAATCAATCTTTTCAAAGCTTCAATTAATGCTCTTTGGGAAAATCAAATCTAACGATCATTGTCGTCATTTTCAAAAGATAAATAGTAAATAATATATTCTTTTTTTGGAAAGATATATAATTTTATTATTATGATTTTAATTATAAAATTAATTAATATAGATTGTTATAGTTAAACACTTGATCAAATTTCATTATGACCCTCAGGGGTCACTTGCCATTCTTTCTTGAGTTTGACTATGATAATAGAGATGAATTCAAAGTTTTGTAATTTGAACAAATTGGGGAACAATATGTTCGCCTCCTAAGGTGATATATCATTTATAATTACATATTCGATTTCAAATTTGAATTTCTAAAAATTAAACTTTCTAAAAAAATTAAGATTTTTAAGCTTAACATTTTTTTTAATCAAACAACACATGGTGAGCAGTATAGATATTTTTATTGATCCGCAAAAAGCTCAGGTAACCACTAATTGGCTTAGGCCTACTATTGTATTTGAGATACGTAGTTTCTTGAGCATAGATGGATATTACCAAAAGTTTGTGAAGGGCTTTTTTTTATTTGTATACCTTTAATGAGACTTACTCATAATTTAGTAGCTTGCTTATTGTGCTTTTTGCTTTGAAGATCTGGAGACAATATATGTACTTTGATGTGAGATTTTTATCAATCATCAATGTTTTAAATATATATTCACATAGAAGGATCTGAACATGAGGCAAAGAAGATGACTTGAGTTGATCAAATACTATGATCTGATTCTTCAGTATTATCCTACTAAGGTTAATATGGTGGAAGATGCTTTGAGCAGAAAATCTTATTGAGTTTTATTTCTTCAGCTTACTTTTAATTAGTCTTTGATATGAGATATAAATATATTATAATTGGAGGTGATTTTTTTTTATTGTGATTTTTTGATATATTGGCTTAGATGATTATCCAACATTCATTGTAAGAAAATATTTAGGAAGCTAATATGTTTGATGCATAATATATGAAGTTGATTGATCACAATTTTTTAGATAAGAAAGCATAACAAAGAGTTTATAATTTTGATTTTATTTTCTATAAGGATAGATTGCAGGTTCTTATTTATAGAGATCGAAGACGAGAGATTTTGTATTAAACTCATTTTTCAGGCTATATTATTCATTTGATAAGCAATAAGATGTAGGAATATTTGATTGTCTTGTATTTTTGTGGTCTGAATCGAAGAAGGACATAAAGACTTTTATTTCGAAGTGGGAAGGCCTGTTAGTTAGTGAAGGTAGAGCATTAACGACCGGGTGATCTTCTGCAGCCATTACCTATTTTAGAGTAGAAATGGGAAGAGTGATGATGAATTTTGCTATGGGTTTTCCCATATTGAGGTAGGGCATGATGCTATCTGGATTGTAGTTGATGAACTAACAAAGTTGATGCATTCCATTTCAATCCGATAAACAAATCTAATTTACAAGTTAACATAGCGTCAAATATATTATCAGATTGCACTGTGTGTCGAATATGATTGTATCTAATTAGGATGAAAAGTTTATTTCTATATTATGGAGAGATATTAAGCAAGGATTATATACAAAGTTACACTTTAATATAACTATTTTTCCCCAGACATATATACATTTCAAAAGGATTATTCAAGTACTAGTGGATCTTCTATGACTATATGTATACCAAAGAGTTTACGTATAACAACAGCTATTGGTACAACATATGTACAACTCCTTAGAAAGATCTATATGGTAGGAAGTGGAGGACTACTATGTTTTACTCTATCTATTACTTTAGTGACTATATAGGGTATGGTAGCTAGTAGGGTATGCTGTTGTGACTTAGATATATCTAATAGGAAGTGTAGGTATAGTCTAAATTTTGTATAATTTGTTTATTTGTTGTTATTTTGGGTATGGATTGGTTAAGTTGATATGAGGCTCAAATTAATTATTTAAAGAAGTGAGTCACCTTATTTTTTGGGCAATAAGTGCTATATTTTTTAGAGAGATAGAGGTATTCTATCATGTCTAAACTATATTGTGAAAGTGGATAAAACGTGAAAGAAATGTTGTATGGTATTTGTGGTTTCAGTTAGGGTTTATAGTGTAGTCTCTCTGTGTTAACTCACTGTTAGCATTCTATTTTCAGGGTATGGAAAAGAGAAAGAGTAAATTGAGTAGCATTTTCAATATTTGATTTGAGTCTGTATATGTATTCATTTATTTTGACTATTATAAAATCATGATTAGTTATTTATTAGGCTCTGTGTCCACTATCCTATTACCTACTGTTGTGTAATTAGTATATATATATATTTTAGTGATGAAATGAAAAGAGAATTTATTAATGACTTTATTTTCAATACACCAAATATTATTAGTAGTTTTGTGGTATGTTGTTAGTTTCAATGTTAACAAATAGAATATATTATCTGAAAAGTTTGTATAACTTAAATCATGGGGTTGGTCTATAGTAAACCATCATGATATGATCTGTTCCATTTGTGGGTTTTGTCGGGTTAGGTTGTGACACTTAATGACCTTAGAATTAAATGATAACGTGTTCGTTGGATTTATCTCATAAACTCACAATATTTGATTATAAGCTCACAAGATTTGAAGACTGCTTGGACCTTCAATTAATGACCCAAGGATTCCAAATATAGATCAAATGCTTGATTGGGGTTATTTTGACTCATTTGTAGTGTCTATGAATTTATTTTGATAAAATGTTTAGTTTGACTAAAAACTTGTTGAAATTGAAATTTAGATAATCTTGATTTTGATTCAAAAAATTTCCATTATATAATAACTTTAGATTTGTGCTAATTAAGTAATTTTTTAGGAGAAATATCAATTATCATAAATAGATAATGCAGCAAATTCTTAGAACTTATTAATTTACCAATTGAGTATTGATAAAAAAGTATTCAAATTTATTTAATTTATTAATCAATAACAAACTATAATTAATCCAAGCAAAAAATAATCTATAGAGCACATTCACTCTTTTGTAGCTATACTTACAATTTTTAGAACACTTTACATTATTACCCATTAAATAATAATAATAATAATAATAACAAAAACCTCTATTATTTTATCTTACAATGTCTTAAGCAAAGCAACTAATCCGAAATATATTGTACTTCGTTTTTGGGCCTCCGTCTGAATTCGGCTAAGGCTTCGTTTGGGACGGCTTTTTTACTGCTTTTTAAAACGGAGTTTTAGTACAAAATTTTTTATTTTTGTACTAAAACTCCGTTTTAGAAAACAATAAAGAAGCCGTCCCAAACGAAGCCTAAATAGCAACCCTATTAATGTAAACGCGCAAAACTCGTACTTCTACTCTCTCGCCTGGTTTGATTCCTCTGTCTGTTCTTGTTCTGCTCTTCGCCTCATTTACCGTTCTCCCCTGAGATCTTGCCGCCTTAAAGGCGAGATCGAACATAAGGAAGCTCATCTAGCTATCTTGTACTCCTGCTGCCGCCCGCGCTCGGCCGTCTCTCTTGAGATTCCACTAACGATTACATCTTACCCTTGATTTGACGTCGAAGAACCGTATGACATCTGAAAGCATTCTTATTTTTTTTTTCCTGTTTATACCTTGTTCAGTTGATCGGATTGAATAATCTTATCTTATCACGATGAGTTATATGGTTGAGATCTGAAATATTTATTAACTGCTTCTCTATTTGATATTTATGCTTCTAGTGTAAATAGATCTAGTGTTGTTGTTAGTTTTTGTTTTTCCGATTTATATACTATATTTGGAAAGGTATAGAGGGTGGTTAGAGCCTGATTGTTGGTTCAGATTTTCATATGGCAAATTGGCTTTCAGAGTTGTGGATCATGTTTTGATTCTATCCGTATAGTTGGAAATAAGCTGGGTTTCGTACATTCCTACACGTTCTCATGTGTAAATAGATTGGTATGCAGGCTTTAGTAGGAGAGAAGTGGATGGTGAAGACAAGTAAGATATCATTTGAATTTTGCCATTGCGACGGTAATCCAAAGAACATCTCGAACAATATGAAAAAACCGATAACCAATATCGTACAGATTGATAGTTTTTGTTTTTTAATAAATTGCACTGACTGTAACATAAAGTTCTTATGTTGACAAAACTTGTTATAATGTGTTTCAGTTCACCATACGACAATTTCAAATTGTTTTGAGAGGACTTATTATAGATAGCTCATAAATTTAGGAGTTTTGCTAAATGGAATGAATATTGTCCCATATGGCTCATCAAGCTTATAGAATTTGCGCGTGGTATATTTACAGGGACTTGCTGAACAAGTCGTTTTACAGGGTTAATATTGCGGTTTCTCAGTTTGAAGAACTTATAAACAAAATTATTATTAATTTCTTACCTTCATTAGATAATGAGAAGCTAAGGTGGCCAGAATATTTGAATTATAATAGATGGGATGTTGTGGTTCAACTCTGACCAAAAAAGTTTTTATATTGTAATATATATTTCTTGAACTCCTTTTAACAATAAGTACACTTGGTGAATAGACTTTGAGGACCAAATTTGAGCTAGAAATCTATTTTATGGCATATAGCAGATAGATTTAGGTGTTGCTGCTTTAACTTCTATTTGTTATTGTATTGAATGCCAACTTGTTAGTCGACCATTGCAGAAAATGGAGAATGGGGAAATTGAGAGTGCTGATGAGGAAATGGCTTCTAGGGGAGGCAGACGCTACACAAGAGTTGTCTCCCATGAACAAGCAGCCATTCAAATGTCCCCCATTGAGATCATTTCTCCATCTGGGATCCTGCCAAAGTAAGCTATTTTATATCTTGTAAGATTTTATGCGTCTTTTGATTTTTTTGGCTTGAGTTATGTTCCGGTTATCCCTTTGTTGTTTACAATTGGTTTGAATTGATATTATAAAATGGAAATTTTGTTGGGCAGTTGCCTTGATGATTTAAAATGCTTGTTTGATGTTGCCGCTTTTTACTCTAACATTGTTATTTTGCGGCTCAAGCTCTATTGATCTTCCTGATATTTCTTGCTGAAGTTTTGATATGAGATATTGTTTGAGGCTTATTTTAGTCAGGGTTTTCCTAACTAATACTGAAGAAAAAGTACTGTTAGTATTGCTTCTGCAAGCCGCTTTGTTAATGACAGATTTTAGGATTGTACTGTGGACAGAACATGACAAAATGAATACTTTCCAACCATAGCTACTTGGAAGAACTTCTTCCACCCATAAATTATCTACTGTGCTAGGTGATCCATGAAGAGCTAGATCTCCTTTGGCTTGGAAAGCCCTCTTTTCTCTTGGCATCTTATTCGAAAGAATTTTAGTACGCTTGTACATACACTTCTCGATCGCCACTTATATTTGTTGATTTTTTCCTATGAGAATGCGTGCTATCATATCACATAATTGGCGACTTCCACTTCTTTCGGGTGAGATACATGAACCGGGTGATAGCTTCGTTCTTGATCCAAGACAAAGTAGATTCTCTGTTTTTTTTATTTGAACTTATCATTAATATATCCTATCTACCTAGAAATGATTAGTTCTATAGATAAGACAAAAGGGAGCAGAACTTTCTAATTATGGGATAGATTTTAAGAGATTTGTTGGGGGAAGAAGTGAGAGAGGAAGAGAAAACTCAAACTGAGGTATGATTCATTTCACTAAACATATTTCACTTTTTATGTTGATTTTTCGTTGCTATTGCCGTTGTTAGATCTAGATATAGTCAAGTATGACCTATTGAATAATTTCTATAGCATCAGATCTTCTGTGTGTGAAGATGTTGAGTATATTTAATTGAATTAGGCTATCCTCTGAGATTGCTAATTGTGAATTAAAAGAAAAGGAACAGGATTTCTACCATAACTAGAACTTGCAAGGGTAGAGCTGGCCAATGTTAGAGGTGAGGTTTTGTGATGACGTACCAGAGACATATAATATATGAGGCTATACCATCAATAGGACAAGTCAAAAGTGAAGTCTATACTCAAGCTCAAATGTACGTCATCAGTTACATCTAAATTCATGTTCAAACTCAAAGCCCAAATACGTGCATGGAGCACACAAATATGCAAGGAGGTTATGTGATAGCATTCAAAACTAGAGATGCTTGATTTTAAATCCCAAAAATATTCTCTCCATAAAACAATGGGATTTCTACACTAAATACAACTTGCAAGGGATGAGTTGGCCAATCTTAGGGGCGAGGTTATGAGATGGTGCACATCAAATAATCCATGATGCTCCATCATCAAAAGGTCAAGTCAATAGGTAACTCTTGACTCAAGTCAGAACACTTGTGAGAAGTTGGTTCTAAAATCAAACTTAAGATCATGCTCAAAGTCCAAATGGGCGCATGAAGTACACAAAGTTCAGTTGACATAAATTACTATAGTGATTATTCTTTCCACTTATGGTGAAAATTTAGTTGTTCTCCATTGCTTGTTCAGTTCCCAGACCTTTTTTTCCTTATCCTTGTTGCAATCTTTCTCCATCACTTCAAATTAATAGTTCCACCCTTGTTTGGTTCCTAAATTCTTCCATTGCTAACACTACTGCAATTCATTTTTCTCTTTGTACATCATTTTGGTTTGAGTATTGAGTTCCATAATATAAAAATAATGAGAAAAAGGATTAAATTGGTCCCTTTACTTTTTTGAACAAAAATAGTCACTTACTATGTAAAAATATTACTTTGGTTTCTTAAGAATCAAATTAATCATTTCATGGATCATTTAAGTTCGCATTTAAATAGTCGGGGATCATTTTGGTCCTTAGTAAAGAGCCAAGGGATCAATTTGATTCGTATCTCTAAAAATAATTATCATTCTATCTATTAATGTTTCTTTTAGTAATATTTGAAATAGAAGTAGATTCTTGTTTTTTTTTTGTGAACTAGTATGCTGTTGTTGAAATTGAATCAAAATTCTTAACCTTGTTTTACAAGCGATTGCACCTTGCTTGGCTAGCACATGTGGTTGCCTGTTAATGTGTAGCAAAGAACTATACATGCAGCCGACCATTCTGGGCGTTGTTTGAACACTCATGAAAGTGGGGAGGAAAGACTATGAAAATGCAATTTACAATATGCTTCTGCCTTTGTTTCCTTCAAATTCCCAGCAAACAAAATAAAACATTTTTGTACGTTAGAAAATTTCTTTTATTCCTTCAAGGTGTAGATTAATCATGCCTTCTATCCTAATAAGTTTTTTGCTGTAAAATTTAGTTTCTCTTCATTTTTCGTGTTATGATTGGATACTTTTCCCACATTGTTACTTATTTGATGTAATGCATTGTAAAACTGCTTTTTTAAAGTGCACTTTTAAATTCATTGCCAAAATGAAAATTGTTCTTATTAACTATAGGCTATGGCACAGCATTTTCTACCTCATCTAAGCACAGAGGAGTAGAATGGCATTTTATCATGGTTTAACTGTTTCCATTTTGTATTTATATAGAAATGAAAAAGCAAACTTTCAGGCAAACAGCACAGCCAATGGAAGCCAAGGGACTTCTAATGGTCAAGATGGGCAGGGTGAATTGCAAAAACAATCCAAGTTGGAGCTATTTGGTTTTGATTCTCTTGTCAATATATTGGGGCTCAAGAGGTACTGAACTGAGTTCACTTCAGTGTTTTAAAGCTTGAAATTGTCTGAGCTATTTAGTCTAATGGACACTCATAACAATGAAATCATTGCAGTATGACAGGGGAGCCAATTCCAGCACCTTCTAGCCCCAGTGAAGGCGAAGATGTAGCTATTACGCTTGGTCGTCCTAAGGTATTATATCCGTTCTAATTCAAGTTACTGTAATAACAGGACTACTTGTTCTGCAAATTCTTTTATGTAGGTTGCACCCATTTCTATAAATCTGCTGATCTTCATCAATTTTTGTGGTATAATTGTATGTTCTGAAGTATAACAGATCAAAGATTTCATTTATCCATATAAATTGCAAACAAATCTCCAAGGCACACGTACTTGCTATATGTAAATTTTTGTTGAATATACAAATATCGTACGGGCAAACTGATACTCATGAAAAACGCATAAAATTTCCCAGTTTAAACATCAGATAGGGTTAGTGAGAAATGCCATTGGACAAAGTCCGTTGTGTACTAGTTCAAGCGAGAGTACTGGTATTTATTTATTTTAGTCATGGCTCAGAAAGCAGTAGTTGAAGCAACTTGCTTATCAATCAAACTCGTCATTAGCTTGGCCTGCTGATTGAGTTAAATCGCCCTTCTCCTTCATCCATGACCTTTAGCTGCATGATATTAAATAAGAAAATTAAAAATGATAAAATTTTTCTGTGCTGCTGCTAATAATAATAGCACATTTAACTTTAAATTTTTACATCGAACCCCAAAAGCAATGCCTCAATGTGGTCGTCTTTCATTGCTATTTGGTTTCCCAAGTATCCTTCTCTAACACTAAAGAAGTTCCAAAGCAGCGCAAGTTAATAGAAACTGGAACGTATGGAATGTGCAGGAATTGGGAACAAATTTAGGAAAAATTTGTTTGTCATCCATCCAATGATTTAAGGTAACCAATTTAGTTTTCCTTTATAATCTGGGTCCATTTAAAGAATGATGAAGCTCTAATATTATAGGCACATCTATCTATCTATCTATCATCATCTTCTTCTGAGAAAAATGATCATTATTTTGATAAGAAGAAAGATGAAGCTCTATTATTTGAGGCACGTCTATCTATCTATCATCATCTTCGTATGAGAAAATAGATCATATGTTGCATGCATAATAGAATAGCCATAGGGGTACTCCGGGATTATATCATGCAAGTTGAGTACACGATGATGCCAAAATTGACGTAATCCAATAAAATGATGGGGGTCGATTGCACATCGATATCCACAATCATGGTTCCTTAGTGGTCAGCTCTCTAATTATTTGGCTACGTTTGCCTCCTATTTAGCTCAGCCCTTTCACTCACTAGGAGAAGACTCACCTCTCTATGTAGTCTTGGTCAGTGATAGGCTATATTACAAGTTAAAGAGCAAAAGCCACTCAAATGAAAAGAGAGGAGATGATCTTGATTGTATAAGTTAAGGATATCTTAAACTCAACCCTGGGGGGTGGTGCGAAGTGTTATATTTATATTAAACCAATTCCTCATTTAATTATGGCAAAGACTTCAAACTCTTGAAATTGAATATAACCTATCTTAAAGTAGCCATATAAGGCCTTAGTCTTCTTACATGAACTTATTTTTGCTCTTGTTTTAATACTCACTGCTAATTTAGGCATTTGATGCAAGCAAAACTAGAAAAGAGAGACAAATTGGAGAACATCAGGATAAGACTTTAACCAAACTCGATTCATATAAATCTTGCAAACATCCAAACAAACTTAGGAGAAACAAAAGCCAAATCAAAGAAAACAAAATAAAAATATAAAAAGGCTATCCTCAGTAAAACCGTCTAGCGGTCTCCTTACATGCAACGAAAGTAGGAATTTTAAGAAAATTGGGCTTAGCTTGCAAACCAAGGGTCCACCACTGCAAAAGAGTCCAACGTCATTTCCAAACTCCTCTTGGCAAATGTCTCCAAACTTCAGCCAACATACACTTCCAAAGCTCAAGAAGAAGGATACAAGTGGAGTTGAACTTGCGTAGAGAAGAATTGGTTAGAAGCCAAGACGAAATAGAGAAGAGAAGGGGATGAAACAAGCTCTCAAGCTTTTCCAAGAAGAAACCCTCAGGTTTTTGTAGAGTTTTACTCACAATTTTCAACAACCTCCTCCATGCCAAAACATCTCCATTTTATAGGCAAAAGAGAGGAACCAAACAGCCATAACACCTCCAACCAAACCAATTAGATTTAGGAAAATGAAAGGCCAACATCCACAACACAGCAGCCCCCATACGGTACAGGAAACAGAGACAAGAAGGCCACAGGAACCCAAGCAGGCAGCCACGGGAAAGCAGCCAGCAGGAGACCCGAAAAGCCAACACAGGAGGCCAAGCACCAGGGCATGGGAAAACCAGCCAGCACAGGAAAAAAAGGGGCTAAGGCACGGGAAAACCAGCCAGCACAGGAAAACGAGAAGACAAAGCAGAGGAGAAGAGGCAAGTCCACTCCAAAATGAATCCAAGAAATATTATCATACCTTTATGAATTAATGAGCTAGGAAGTGCAATTAATCTCCAATCATTGAGCTAAACTTTAGCTCAAGCATTTATGAGCTAACACCAAGTAGAAGCCAAAATTTTCAGCTCATCACCAAGCAGCCAGGACCAACCCGAGAGCACAACCAGCTCCAAACCGAGAACAAGCAGCCCAAGGACATAATGGACTCAAAAGCCAGCAAACCCAAGCTTTGCCATGCCAAGCACATTCCTACCATGATCATTGGAAGCCCAACCATCATAGGATAGCATAACAAACCAAAAAAAAAAAAAAAACAAAACTAATATTGTTCAAAATACAATAAAACATAAATATACCAAAATAACTGAATGCATAAGTATTGGATGAAGACTGGCGGTGAAGGTCATGTTCACTTCACACAACTTTCATGCTAAGAATTTGTTTAAGCAAATTTATTTTCATTTATGGTTTTTTTTTTTTTTTCACATAAACCGTGTCTATGATGATTTGCCTTTGAAGATAGAGTGTGTTTTCTTTCTTTATGATTGACTTTGGTCTGAATAACGTCTCAATCAGTTCAATTTAAGTATAGCTAAATTCAGATTAGGTTTTACTGGCTGCTGTTTTTTTTTTTTTTTTTTGGTATTAAAGGTTTTCTGCCAGTATTAATGCTTGTGCTATTTTGTAGCCCTAGCGGCGAGGGTATACCTGTGCCATTCGGTCAATGATGGTTTCTATGCAGCGTTGCATGTGCTCCTTTTTTTAGTTTTTGAGCGCTATTCACTAGAGGATATTTTGTGCATGCTCATGTAGTGGGATTTGAACGTTTTTCACTCTTGTAGGTGGGCAATCGTAACATAAGAATTCCGTTGCTTTGAAGGATTCAAAACGGTTTATGGTGGCTTTGTATTCTAAGCTATCAATTCAAATTCAGAATTTAAATCGATTCATACGAGGTAGCCAAACTAAGAAACTAAATGTTCAGAAATAAACTATTTGTGGCCTATGTTTAGTTTTTGCTTTGATAAAATTTCATATTCCAAATTTCAATCGTATGCATGCATATTTGATGCACAATTCTTTCATGTAGTGACACCGATGGTGATTAAAATAGGCTAGTAAACTTTTACAAGATTGGATACTTTCAATAACTCTATAAAACTACTTTTTTAACTATATAAAACTACTTGCTAATGACTTTAAACAGAGAAACTAATAGGATTTACTGACTTTGTAAGACTACAAAACTACAAGCCTAGCTTCCCAAGGGATTCTTGTGGAAGTTTGAAGAATTCTGCACCAAGAAATGGATAGAGCCACAGAAAGCAGTCGTACTTTTTCAGAATTTGGCAGTTTCAGCTGCCACGGAGGTGTGCAGGAATCTTTTAGGTTCTAGTTGTAATGGCTAATGCCTTGTCCGGATTTCTGAAGCATACAGTATCAAACTGTTGGAAAAAAATCCTGAAGTCCTACAAATATTCCATGGAGAAATAGGTTGTTCAATAATAAGAGAACAGTTTACTGGCGATAAAACAACCGAAAACCTAAATTTGAGGCTCTTCTTGGATCAAGAAAAGGGTTTTTTATAGCCAAAGGATGTTGAGATGGTTCCAATGCAAAAATTTCCATGCGGTGCTCAACAACTGAAACTCTTTCTGCAAGGTGATCAAAGGGGATTCCCAGTGTGGCCGCTGCCCAGCCTCTGCTACTCTAATAACAATCGCAGACTCTCGAAAGTTCGGTAGCTTACTGCTCATATAACATAAAAACCAAAGATAATTGCATTAAGGGTAAAACAGAGAATCTGATAAGAACTTCTCTGGCATCTAAAATCCAAGTGCGTACTTCATCTCAGTTGCATCTGCTTTGAATTTCCATTCTGTCCAGAACAGGAACAGCTGCAGTTTTCTTCTAATTCTTACACAAAACAGCTGTAGATTCTTCCTTTTTACCTGCTGAACGCGTCTCTTTCTTGCTGCCGTACCTAGAGGGGCTTTCTGCCATCAGACAGCTCCAATTGTCCTGGGATAGTCAAAAGAGAAGGTCTATGGCCCTCTTGATTGATCCTTTCCTGACTCTACAATGCCCCCCCTATACCTTTTGAATGTTTCTCTATCTTGCTGCCGTCCCTAAAGGGGTTTCTGCCATCAGACACAACTCCAATTGTCATAGGATAGCCAACGGAGAATAGGGGTGTCAAAATCTGACCCGACCCGACCCGAAACACGACACGAATCCGACCCGGAAAATTCTGGGTTCGGGTCAATCCGTTTGCCATATGGGTTGGGTTCGGGTTCAAGATTCCAACCCGTTTTAAAATTGGGTTGGGTTCGGATTGACCCGACAACCCGAAATCAAACCCGGGTTTGACCCGGGTCCCGTAAGGTGTAAGCCCTCCAACCTCGTCACGCCCTGGCGTCGTCCACGAAACTGTCGGCTGGCCCTCACACCCGCGTAGCATCCGCGTAAGCCTGACCTGTGCTGATCTTTCCCTTGCCTCGCCCGGCCCACGCTGGTTTTGCCCTCGCCTCGCTGTGGCCGGCCCTCACACCCGTGGACCGCAAAGGTCCTCATAGACCTCGCCGGTTCGTACACATAGACCTGTCAATTTCGGGTCACGGGTCGGGTTTGGGTCGAACCCGGAACTGACCTGGCACTATTCGGGTTCGAGTCAACCCGACCCGTTTTTGCAAACGGGTCAATTTTCCGGACCCGAACCCGACCCGCTTCGGGTTGATTTTTTGAGTTCCAGAAGGGTGCAGCGGCGGAAGGGGGCGGCAGCGGCAGGCCGGAAGGGGGCAGCGCCAGATGTGCTGGCGAGGCAGCGATGCGACGCGAGCAAACCGAAGCAGGTCATGCGGGCGTGGTGCAGCGGGGCGCGGTGTAGCGGCCAGCAGGGCATGCGGGCGACGCGAGCGACTCGAGGGCAGGAGGGGCAGCTGGGTTTCCGGGTCATTCCCTGGTTCCCGGGTCAACCCGAACCCGACCCGATTTTGCAAACGGGTCGATTTTTAGGACCCGAACTCGACCCGCTTCGGGTTCGGGTCGGGTCCAATGTTGACAGGTCTACGTCCACAGGCCGCAGTCGCACCCGTGCGTTGGTCTTGCCCCGCGCACTAGTCTGGCCCTCGCCCCGCATGCGTGTCACAGTGCCACGTCCGCCCCGCATGCCTTTGAGTTTGTATTTTGCAAATGGGTCGCGAGTCAGGTTGGGTCAACCAGATATCCCGCACGGGTCTGATCTGGGTTGGCAAACTTGACCGTTTGCCAAAAATGGGCCGGGTAGTGTCAACCAGTTCATGACCAGGTCAAGTCAGGTTCGACCCCAACCTGAACCGTTGACTCGAATTGACACCCCTAACGGAGAAGGTCTAAGGTCTTGCTGATCGATCTTGGTCGAGTCCCAGACTCCACAATGATCCCAAAATACACATACTCAAACATGCACCCTTCTCTAAACTTTGTGTGAACCCACCCAAAAACAGGGAACTTGTTCCCAACTTCGTGAAACCTGAAAAAAAAAAAAGAAAAAAAAAAACTCAACCCGAAAAACTCTATTTCTTTCTAAAGGGAGGGGTATAAATAGGCTAGTTTCTTCTCTTAACGTTTAGGCCCTCTTAATTATTAAACTTTTCCTATGAAGGTAGGAAAAGAAAATAGGCTCTATAATAATTAATTAATTATGAAAGAACCTCTAAAGAGTACGTGAATTAATAATTTTTCTATGCGTCACGATTACCTAATTTTGATGAAGTCATATTCTTGTATTGACACTAGGCTTGTATCTTCTTCACCTTAGTGATCTATTCATTTTATCTATTTTTTTAAAAATATTTTGTTATTTACTTCTACAGTTCTTAATTTGGTCAAAATTGACATGATTATTATTTCAATTGTGCATGTTAAAAATCAAATTGCTTGCTGATGGTTTACGTGGTTCAAAATTTTGATCTATTTCTTTAATTTATTTGATTGCTAAATAATTATTTTGGTTTATATTCTCATATTTTTTTTGTTTGCATTTATACAAAACACTTTTTTTTTTACATTTGGTAGTCTCGGTTTTTTTTCTTCTAAATTTCTTAGTGTAATCTACA
Source organism: Dendrobium nobile (assembly GCA_022539455.1). Classification (NCBI taxonomy): domain Eukaryota; kingdom Viridiplantae; phylum Streptophyta; class Magnoliopsida; order Asparagales; family Orchidaceae; genus Dendrobium; species Dendrobium nobile. The sequence goes on along the minus strand of CM039723.1, from coordinate 1,607,214 downwards.
TTCATTGTATCATTTTAATTGCATTAGGAGCCTTATGCTCTTGAATGTCTTGCATTAAATTGATGTCAAAGAAAAATTGTCACGATAGGCATTATAAGTTATTTAATTATGAGATTTATAGAAATTATAGACATCAAAATTTTTACGTAGACGATGAAATAATAAAAAGGGTTAAAATTGAATTGATAACTTTTAATGTAAATTTTATCCTTCAGTTTTTACTAACTATGCAAAGGATTTGGATAATTTCTTCAAATGATAATTTACATCTGATGAGCGACCAATATTGATAAAATTTGGTTTTACCTGCTCCTTAAGCTTGTTGCTTATATTTTTTTGGGCCAACCTTATATTTTATTCAGATCTTACTTGTTTTTGGAAAATCTAGCTTTTTTGCTTTTAAAGCTAATGAAACAATGGTTGTTCTTAAACCTAAGCATAAATCTAAATTTGCAAAAGAATCTATTGCGTCCATTGAAGTGAAATATTCCTTGCATGTACTGATTCAGAATGAATTTGAGAAAGAGAGTATGCATGAATGTGTGATTTATAGTTTAGTAGCTTTTGCGTTAAATGATGTTGCACATAAGATTATGGCTATTATCCTGATGAGTTTCTTAAATAATTACAATCACTTTTGATTAGACAACTTGTCATTGATTTGATTGGAACATCATTATATTGTTTGCCTCGCTATGGGAAGAATCTAATTGAACATGCCTAGCTGAAGAAACAAGTTGATGAATTCTTAACAGGATCTATTAGAGAGACTATGCATCCTTGTGCTACCCCAACTTTGGTTACACCTAAGAAAGATGGGAGTTGGCATGTATTTGGATAGCAGAGCTATTAATAAAATCACCGTTAATTGATTTTTTACACTTTCTTCGATGATGATTTGATTTATAGCAATACACTTGCATGATAAATTTTCATGACTATTGTTTATCTTTCTTCTTTATTTTTTTTATTACTCACTATTTTAGTATTTTTTCATTTTTAGACGATTTTGTTTACTGAATTTAGGTGAGAGTATTGCAGGACAAATGATTATTGACAGATAATTTTTTATATATGCAGGAAACTGCTCCCAAACTGGGGACTATGATGGGCGTTTTTGTCCCTTGTTTGCAAAACATCTTGGGCATTATCTACTACATTCGATTTTCCTGGTAATTTCATCTTGATATCAATGCCACTTTCTGAAAATGTTTGGAATCCTAATATTTCTTTCTTCTTTAGATACTTGGATAAAATTTAATCGATTGTAAAATTTTGAGCTGTATTGCTACTATAGAATATGTTCACGTACTAACAGCTAAGAAGTTTTCCCTTTACTAGATATGTACATGGAGTATGTTTAGTCCTTTTTTTGTTCCTTTTTCGGCGAGGGCAAAATGCCTAGAGTCACTGTTTTCTTTTTACTAAAGTACTGATAGTGCTTTGGTTTGAATTGGTAACTAATGTAACTATGCTGCTAGTTCCTTGCAAGCCGCTTCCAACAACTATAATTGCCTGATGGAGATGATGATGTTTTGAACCCACTATTTTCTTACAAACCTTTTTGCGAGTGTTGACCTCTAACCGGCTCCGACTACCTCACTCACACATGATCTCACAACCGCCTACTACCCCACTTACACGTGATCTCACTACCCACTCATACATGATCTCACAACGGCCTACAACCTCACTCACACATGATCTCACTACCCCACTCACACATGATCTCACTACTCCACTCACACGTGATCTCACAACTGCCCCCTACCCTCTCTCCCATGACACATAACTCCTGTTCCCCCACTCTCTCCTCATTCAAACTCAACTCTCACACACCGGAAGCTTTGATGCGGTTGACTGGAGCCACCAAATAAAACTTGAGCTATAAGTTTGACAGAAGATGCAAGGATTATAAAAACGATATGACAAGAAGTTATTGAAAATATTCAACCAGATGCAGTTAAACAATTTCTTTATGAGGAGGGAAGGTTGAATTATGTCTACCTAGGTTCCGCACCTATTGTGCAACTGGATTTTGGGTCACCTGATAGCAAATCCAAAGCTGAAAAATTCAGAGAACAGATTTTGCAAGTGTTTGCATCTGTTCTTAATGCCACTGTGATACTTGAAATCAGATGCAACCCTCGGATAGATGTTAAACAAGATGTTCAAATTACCGATGATATGAATGATCCCAAGAATGTTTCTTCTAGGATGATCAATATTCAACGATCAATTTCTAATCACACCTCTCACTGCCAACAGTCTAAAGACCTTCTGAGGCGTATGCCCAAAAAAAAATGCTATAAAAGGAAGTGGCTTGGCATTGCTGGAGAGCTACAGTTTAATTATCTTGCTATGGGAAGAGATTGCATGGGAAAAGAGTCAGAATGTACATGAGTAGAAGAGGGATCTTCTTTGCAACAACATGGCGACACAGGTCTTCTATCTGGAAGGAAGGATTATGACAAATAAAGGCATAGTAAATGCTTAGTCAAAGGTAAAGTTTCCCTTGCTCATGTCATTCAACAAGTTGAAGGTTGTGGTGTTGTCCAAATCATGGTGGTTGGTCTAGACACAAAGCAATCTCAATTGCCTCGAAACTTGAACAAGAAAACATGCTGTGCACAATTTAGGACTCGAAGAACGATTTTGGGGTAGATTATTTCGATCGTCGGTTTTAAACCGATCAAGTGGATTTGAAAGGGCAAGTGCCCTCTTAACCTCCCTTTGCGAGGAGGGGATGTCGGAAGGCCGTCAGATTTTCGGGAAATAAAAAATAACACTTTTAAATTAAATTAATAGGTACCATGGTCACACAATTGAAGCTCAAAGACTTATGTCGGGATCAGTCAATATCCCGAAGCCCTTGGCCGTCAAATCCTATCCAGCCTGACGGATTTAAAAGGGCAAGTGCTCTCCCAACCTCCCTTCACGGGGAGGGGATGCCGGGAGGCTATTAGATTTTCATCTGAGCTTAAAAATTTAAAATTGACTCGCAGAATTGAAAATGCAATGAAAATATAGATCTAAATGAATGAGTTTATAGGGGATTCTAAATTTTTAAAATGCCTCCTAAATTCCTACAAAAACAATACAAATATTTTAATAGGGACTTTAACATCGCCCCGTTGATGGCCGTGTTGAAAGTGAATCTCAACCGAAGGGTCAATTCTAAGCATTTTAAAGAAACTAAACTTAAAATATAAAATACATCCGTCTTCTACAACAATTTGTCGGGGATGATAAATTTGAAATTAATTTCAGCTCACAAATAGTGAATGCCGTGTTTGGTGTATCACTAAGATGCATTCTCAAATAAACTCTCACTAGAAAGGTCGTGGCACATGCCCATTGATTGGGTAGTTTTGTTGCAAAATGACACCACTATATTAAAATCATGGCCAAAGCCCGTATGTTTCCTAATTGTTTCAATTCCTTTAGCAATGAATCATAGGATGTACTCGATAGGCACAAATACCCTTTTGTCAGCTAAGGTGGACTCAGATGTATCCCCTTTAGGGGTGTAAGCAAGCCGAGCCGGCTTGAGCTCGACTCGTTTATGGGCTCGTGAGCCGAGCTTATCGAGCTCGTGAGTTAAGCTCGAGCTCGAGTTCGAGCTCGTTTAGTAAACGAGTTCGAGTTCGAGCTTGAGCCGGCTCGAATAAATATTAATATTTTTAAAATAATTTTTATTTTATTTATTAAATTTAAATATTAAAAAAATAAAAATCTTCTAAATTTTATTTAAATGTTAAACATTTCATATTTTTTTTTTAAAATTTTGTCTAAGTTTTAAAAATCATGCCTAATTTTTAAAATTTTTAAAAATCCAGCCTAAATTTAAAAATTCCCGCCTAAATTTAAAAATTCCCGCCCATGGCTGGCGAGCCAGCTCGAGCTCGTTTATAGTGAGTCGAGCTCGAGTTCGAGCTCGCTTTCCATCTAACGAGCCGTGCTCGATGAGGGCCTAAACTCGACTTGACTTGACTCATTTACACCCCTAATCTCGTTAGACAAACATCTCCCCAGGTCTATAAGGCACCCTTTTACGAAGCAACCCCCATGGCTGCTGACAAAGTTCTTCTGTTAGGTTAGGTCGACTACCTCCTTTGATTAAGTATATCAGGGATCATGACAACCCGTGACGACAAAATTATGGGATCTTGATCGGTCTCATCTTCATTCCCCCCATCATATGTTTTAAGTATATGATAATAAATTATAAATCTTAAACCTCAAGATCTAAAGTCAAATCACTGGGCTACTTCTAAGTTAAACAGTAAGACTCGATTTTAATCAAGCTATTAGAGAAACTTCCTAGTGAGGCGTAGAACTCTAAAAGCTAAACTATAGACAACTTTTAATGAAAGCAATAAGTTCTACCCCAAAGCAAATCCCATGCTACTTCCAAAGGAAAGCCGTAAGATCTATCTAAACATACATGCAACTCTTAAGCAGAGCCATAAGACCTGTTTACAATCAAAATCGACGGGCTACTTTCAATGAAAGCAGAACCACTTATAAAATAAACGGGCTACTTCTAATAGAAGCAGTAAGACCCGACAACTTCTAATAGAGGTTGTAAGTTCGATTTTAGTTAATATGCTGGGGGAAATCTCTAGGTAAAACTTAAAAGTAACATAATCCTAATCTCACCTATGAGACACTTAGCTTATAGGGCTAGGTTATAAGACCCATCATCAGGTTACTTCTAAATACATAAGCCATAAGTCCTACCAAAATAGCCATACATCTTCCAAGAGAAGTTGTAAGACTTGCTATTTGAAAAACTCTACATGAAATGAAAAACCTTTAACCGAACTCCTACGCTACTTCTAAATATAGAAGCCATAAGACCTACTCAAACAATCAGACATCTTCCAAAAGAAGCTATAAGACATGTTATTTGAGAGATTTCTAAGCAAAATACTAAACACTTAATCAAACACACGGGCTACTTCCAAGCGAAGCAGTACGACCTGCATGCTAGGGAGTGAAAAACCCTAAATCCAAGCAACCAGGCAACTCACAAACATAGCCGCAATACCTGTCCAAAGTTGAAACCCGGGCTACTTTCAATGAAAGTAGTAAGACCTAACCTTTTAAACCCTCGGGTTACTTTCAATGAAAGCAGTAAGATCCAACCCTTTAAACCCTTGGGCTATTTTCAATGAAAGCAGTAAAACCCAACCTTTTAAACTTTTGGACTTCTTTCAATGAAAGCAGTAAAACCTAACCCTTTAAACCCTCGGGCTACTTTTAATGAAAACAGTAAGACCCAACCTTTAAAACTCTCAGGCTACTTTCATTGAAAACAATAAAGCTCAACCATTTAAACCCTTGGGATACTTTTAGTGAAAGTAGTAAAACCCAATCTTTTACATGCTACTTTCAATGAAAGCAGTAAGACCCAACCCTTTAAACCCTCGTTCTACTTTCAACAAAAGCATTTATACCCATTTCTGGAACAAACATATGAGCTACTACCTAGTGAAGTCGTAAAACTCGTTATATGTGATACTTTCAATGAAAGCCATAAGCCCTGACCCAAATCCAAACGTATGGGCAACTCCTAAACGGAGTCATAAGACCTACTCTAAATCTAAACTACGGGCAACTCTCAAGCGAAGCCATAAGTCCCAACCTAAACCAAATCATCATAACATCTATCAACTTCAGTTTACTCGGAATCCTTGGGAGGAGGCAACTCATGACTGCTAATTAGATTCCCTGGGCATTAAATCAATGATTGTTAGTGTTTGTAGATTGAAATCTATAGTGTTCTCGGGATGACAGAATCATGGGATCTTGATCGGGTTTACCTCCATCCACGACAATCAAAATTAAAACTGTTGCATGTCTAAATATTAATTCATCCTTAATCGAGAGTTCTCTAGTACGCGTTAGGAGGGGTAATTAATTATGATGACTCGTGATCATAGGAAATAATGACCTAAATCTAAATAAATCCTGATACCACCATCAGGAAAAATCTGGTTAATTAGAATCTACCTTAAGGAGAATGGAATCCTATGGCTGCAAAGTGAGATTCATGCCTACGCGCCATCTTTTCCCTGAGTGAAACAACGAGGACATTTACTATGATGATGCTACTCTATAGCCAACGTGAATGAGCAGGGAATGCACTTCAGTTTTGGAATCCAAAGTAGTATTCCTAGCATAATACATATACAACTTCATAGGATATTTGTGTTCTCATTTTTAACCTTGAATGTGATTGTTGATTGGACCTTTTCAATAATCATATGTTTATTTTATGCTGGAGTCTCAAATCCAAAGTCATTATGAAATTGTTATGCATAAACAAATGCTTTCAAAATTTTTTTATTCTTTTGAGATGAAATAAACTATCAACCTTAACATTCATTGAAGATTTGAAGTATGCATGATTAATAGTTCACTTAAAGCGTGCTTCCAGAGCGTCGCACTTCACCGCAATGAGGAAATGCTTCACTGGTGTGGAGTGTTGTGGCTCTAGCATGAATTTTGCAGCACCTTACAATACTTTTGAAAGAGTATAATATGTGATCTTTTGTTTTTTAAATTCATTAGGCTTTAAGTCCAGTTCGGTTCGCTCGACTTTTATAGTTAGATTCACCTCGTTATTGAAATCATCTTCAAGAAAACTCTAATCGTATTTTATTCTTCCCTTATACAATGGTTCCTCTTTCCTCCCTTTATTGAAAACAATCGATGCAATTGTTTGATAGTGCCAAACCGACTAATTTTTGGAGCAATTCATTGTGCTGCTGTTTTCACGCCCCACGCTAGACCTCTTTCCAGTCGACGTGGGATGAATAGAGGAAATTAAACAATTCATTAATATTCCAAAAACATTCATAAAATCAAAGCATTCCATATATATAGCAACTAACAAACCCCAAAACATTCATATAATTAACCCCATTTATCTTACAGCCATGATCATCTTACGTTTTCTTAAATTTTATTTGTAATTTTTATTTTTAATTATGTATTTTCCATTTTTACCCTTACTTAAGGGTCTTGTCTTATGTAAGCCCAAGGGGCAAAGTTGTCTTTTCGTTTCTTTTAAGGCCTATATATAGAGGCTCTTGCTCTTGTATGAGATCGATAATGAATAATTAAGAAAAGAAATTTTGTTTGCACTTGTGTTCTTTGGAGAGAACTTGGGCGAGCTTCCTATGGGAGGGAAGTGGAGTTTCCACCAGCCGCAGGATGGGTCCGGGCTCGGGGTGTGAAGTCCCTTGGAGAAGGGCAACGTATCACCCATCAGTCTTCGGAAGAGTCCAAAGCTCGCGGTTTTATCTTTTATCTTTTTATTTTTGTTCCTTATTGTACCAAGTCGCCATCTTCATCCTCTCCCCTTGGCCGAAATCCACCATGGCTCCACCTACCTGCCAGCCACCTCCTTCCCTAGCCCCACTTCTCTCCAAAAATCCCTCTTTACTTATTTAGGTTGCCATTAATTTCGAAATATTTTAAATTCAAATTAATCTAATTTGAATTTCAAAATCCATCCAAACTCCCTCTTGATTACCTTCCTAAATTAGATTTTGTTAATTTGGAAAGTCATTCAATTTTAAATTCAAATAAATTTAAATTTCAAAACTTTTCCAATTTAATAAATTCTACATTAGGGAGCCTCCTCCAATTACTCCCAATCTGAAATTAATTTCAGATTTAATTCCCCCAATTCCATTTAATTATTGATCCACATACATTGTATGTGGACACTTCTCCTCCCTCTCCATATGGCCGGCCCCCTCTCTCACCTCCACTCTAATTAATGCCTCTCCATTAAGGCCCTCAATCAACTCCAATCACCCCTAGTAACCGCCGGCCCCTATCCCTCATCAAATTCCAATTAATCCCTCCCTAATTAAGGTGATTTGAAATTCAAAATTTCCCTCCACTTCCCATTTTTTTGAAATCTGAAATTAAATTCAGATTTTAATTTTTCAGAAAACCCCTCCTCCATATCCGTTCTACATCAATATCTTACCACTGTAATGAGTTCATCTCCAAATTCGACACCTCACAACCTCTTATGCTTGCATCTCACATACACACTCAAACTTTTCAATTTCTATAATTTCTATCCTAATTAAAATGAATATAGCTCAATTTATTTCAAATTAACATTTTATGTCAAAACTTCCTCTCCTCAATACACTACTTGAATCTTAAACCACAATTGGATATTAAATTTAGGAACTTTACAAAAATTGAATATATATAATGCAAACCAATTTCTTGCCTCTTTTCTTTTCCTTCCCTAATTCCCTCTTCTTCCTGTTTTTCTTCTTTCCCTTCTTTCTCCTCCTTTTTATGTTTTCTCTTCTTCCATCTCCTTCTTCTTCCCTTTCTCCTTCTCCTACCCGCTCTCCCCCTCGCATCTACTTGACCTTCTCTTTCTTCTTCCCCTTCCATCCTCTAGACCTTCTCTTGCTTTTACACCAACCCGAGACCTCCAGGCACGAGAAATGGCCCCAAACTAAGAGTTCCTTGTGATGTGAATGATTGGCAAAGCATTGAAGGGAATTACTATTTAATGTATTTTACCTAATCTACCATTAACAATAGCTAATAGATGTTTCCCTAAGTGAAATACTGATTTTTTCTAGCCCTAGCCCAACCATTGTAGATTTAATGGATGAACATTAATATATATATAAAAAAACTTTATGAAAATTTTATTCAAATCAAAATTAATACTATAACTTTCACAATTTTGCAAATTAGCATTTACTTTTATATATCAAAATGATCCATTTAACAAATAGAACCCAATGAAATGTTTTTTTAATGATTTTTGTGATATTTTGAGGTATAATTTTAGTGATCTAAGATTTCAATTCTTCCATGTTTCAACAGTAGCATATTATTCCATGGAGCTAAGGCCAAAAAGATGGAAGAACCAAGTGTTTCCATGACTCTAACATTCAACCAATTTTGTTCCACTTAATCCTCTTTTCATGGGCACATATTTTTTTACGTCTAAGGAATGGGGATGAGGACCGACACATGGCACTAAAAGACTCTACTGAGATAAAAAAGATGGGTTGTCAAGAATGTAGAGGAGGTAGGATGGGCAGTTGGTCAGATTTAGTATAGATAAGTAAATCTAAGGCAAGAAATCATGCAAATCCCTACGTTGATCGATGTGCAAAGAAGGAGAGCTTGTCCATCTATAAAATGCGTGTGAAGTGAAGTCAAGTCGAAGAAATTTTTTTACTTTTACCTTATGAAAATTGGGTATTACAGCTGCAACGCATATCTTAGCTACTTTGTATTACTACCTTCTCACATATAGAATAATCTTATTAGCTGTGGTTTCTTTTGCACACATATCACCGTGACTTTTGATGCATTAAGAGGTAAATATGAAATATTATTTAAACATGTGGAGTTACTTGAGCATAGTGTAACCAATGTAAAATTATAGCCTTGTGTGTTGAACCCATATGGAATCCATTTCATAGGAGATCTTCACCTCCTCTAAACACCTTAAATGACAGTAGAAGTTTTCTTGATGATGTTCCCCTTAGGACATACAATTGTATAGGTAGTGATACCTCTTCTTGTTCTGTTGTGGCTAGAAATGTCCTTACATTTGGTTCATATGACCATCATACTTAACTTTAGCAGACTAGGAATCCTAGAGATCGTATGGATCTTAGAGATTATTAGGATCTTAGAGAGTAAACAAAGTGGATATCCAAGAGGCCCTTGACACCTTCAAGATTATTATTCTAATGATGATCTCGATGAGAAGACAATAGGCATCATGTTGAATATGAATTAATAGATATGAAGTAAATATCAATGCTTCTACTTTTGTTGGAATAAATTATTTTATTTTATTTTTTATTCATTGGATATTTGAATTTGAGGTTCTCTTTGATTAGATATTCTATGGGTACTGAAAATGTGCTAAATATACAAAGTTTAAATTGGTTAGTGTTGATAAAGATTTTTTCTAGGATTTAAGCGTAACATTGACCATTTTGCAGGGCATCCTATTAGAATTTTGGTTGATGTGAAAGCTAGATTGAGAGAGACACATCAATATACTTTTTTTATATCTAGAATGGTTAAATAACTGATGAATCTGAGGTAAAATATATTGAATAGTTAGAAAATACTTGGATTAATTTGAAAAGTTGAATTTTAGGTGTGACATGCAAGAAGAAATATGGGTATTAACATCTAGGATTGTAAATTATCTTTGCCCTAAAATTAAGATAATAATGCAATTTTTTTAAATAGGATCATAAGTAATGCTTATCATAGAGGATATTATGTTTCATCTATTCTTGTGATGATTTAACCTCATTAAGTGTGTGAAAAAATTTATGAATTGACACGTGGATGTCCTTCTAAAAACTAATATTACTATTGCATTTCATCAATTAAATCATCCAATACATGCACGAGATTGTCATTAACCAATATATTTCATTCTAAGCTATTTGACACTTTATACACTTTGAAATTACAATTTTCTTCTTGTGGCATGTGAGTCATCCATGTGAAATTTTTGATGCATCCGGCGGATGAACAAATAATCTTAAAATTCTTGATGCATGCCACTATTTTTAATGATGTTAAAAGGGAATGGGAGTTTTTGATATTGCATTTGAAGCCCATAATATCAACTTTTTATTGGTTGAAGAATGCTAATTATTCTCCTATGAGGAGAAAAGTACATCCTTCTCTCTCTCTCTCTCTCTCTCTATATTTATATATTCCTTTTGCCATTTTTTAAGTCTTTAGACATTTTTGAATAAAGTGCTAATCAACTTTAATGTTTTACTTATTAATATATAAATTTTCTTAACCACTTTATTTTTATATTTACAATTTTAGGATTGTGGGCATGGGTGGCATTGGTGAATCACTTATGCTGGTTTCTCTCTGTGGTGCTTGCACTTTTTTGACATCTATATCATTAAGTGCAATTGCTACAAACGGGGCAATGAAGGTATCTTAGCTTTTTTCCTTCGTGATTTTTTATATGCATTAGACACTATGTGCATGCCGGATGTGTTGTTTACTCAAATTTATGCATTCACAACTTCTCATCTAATAACCTTTTGTTCACCCCATTTACTTCTATGGATTTCACTATAAGTTTGCTTCCTACCTTAATTTGATACATCATCTGCTCTGCATTCTTTAATGAATCCTCAATTTATTAAGTCTATTTTTCTATGAGGATTCGATCTTCTGGCTTTATACACACATATAGGTTTCATAACCTCTTCATTCCATGTATAAGCTGAGGTTAGATGGATGCCTACTGGAGCTACTCTGCTATATATGCCATTCTGGAAAAATTTCTCAAAATGAGTTTCCCTGCCACCATTATTATTGTGACATGATGCATTTTAATGGTGGGAGTGATGGAGAGGAATGAATTGGTTAATGGTAGTGGAGCAGCTTTTAGATTGGCCATCCAGGATATACCTTTTATAGTTAGGACATTTTTACGGTTTTATTTTCTTAATCTATAAATTCTAAAATATATCATGATTAATCATCTTTATGATGAACAAATTGATAAATAGGACATTGAATATTACATTAGGATTTTTCGATTGGAAACATCATCTGTTTGATTTGTATAAATTAACTGTTAGAGATTTTATGTATATTGAATTGTGATGGAGCTATCATAAAACTTTAAACTCTTTCAATCCATCATAAAAGTTGGCAATTAAAAGTCCCTGTCACATTGTGTTGAAATCATATCACCAAAGCTAAGATTACTTAATTCAGATTTCAGCCAAACAGATATTGGCTATGAACATTTAACTTCGGAACTTGTTGACTCGAAAATTGGCTTTAACATTATTATTGTTAAAGGAATTGTCACTAGCATCAAATTTTTTTTGAGAATAACTTAAATTTTTGGCTAAATGCATTCCAATAATGTAAAGGTATTATCTTGCTAGGTGTACACATTCTTGAATTTATTATTATTTCGATTTTATACTTAATTATTAACAATTGTCAAAGTGCTCATTTGTAAAGGTGAATGCTTTTTATATGCTTCAATATGTGCTGTCTTGTTCATATTTTTTGTTTGATGATAGGGTGGGGGACCATATTATCTTATTGGTCGAGCCCTTGGTCCAGAAGTTGGTGTCAGTATTGGTTTATGCTTCTTCCTTGGGAATGCTGTTGCTGGAGCACTGTACGTGTTTTAATATTGTCTTGTATAATGTTCTGTTCATTTTTCAATTTTTGGTTTTGTTCCTGCTCATTGAGTGTTAGAATTCAGAAATCTGGCGGATTAAACCTTTATGCAGTTCAGTTCCTTAGCTTAGCATGCCTGGTGTTTTCTAGAGAAAAACTCATAAAATGGGATGAAATGCATCATTGAGTCATGAACGCCTAAATTTCTTGAATTAATGTGGCATTTCTAGGGATGTAAATGTGCCGAGTTGGCTCGTGAGCCAACTCAACATGGCTTGCTAATGAGCTTTCAAATTGAACTTATTGAGCCACGAGCTGGAGTTCGAGCTCAAACTCGAGCTCGTATATTAAATGAGCTTGAGTTCAAGCTTGATGAAACTCGGTTCATAGACTCACGATCCGACTTGAATAAAGTAGATATTTAGAATCTCGCAAAGAAATAAAAGCTGCTAGAAAATTTTCTTGTATTAAAAAATGGGACTCCATTCAATGCAACAACAAAAAGTATCACCACAGTAATTCCATAAGTAAACATGCATCAATGCATCTGTACAACATTGGTTTCTTTTTTTATTAACTTATTTTTATTTTTGACTCCTGAACCCTGCGGTTCAACACTTATTTCTCCTCCTCTTCTTTGAGATGAGCGTCGTTCCTCTAGTGATCTCCATCCACGATCTTGTAGCTTCCTATTTTTCTTAAGAGTCTTAACTGTTGGTCTCGTAGATGCCTTCTCCAGTGAGATTCTGCCCAACTTCCTTTTGCGATGCTTCTCCATAGAGCTCTTGGGTTGAGCTCTCAAGCTTGAGAAAGAATGGGCGAGTTGAGCTTGAGTTTGAGCTACTTTTTGGAGTGACGAGTCCAATTTGAGTTTGTTGTGAATCGAACTTGAATCGACTTGTTTATGCCCTAGGCATTTATAGTGCTTAAGATTTTGATGCATGTCATATTCAATTCAATGCTTTAGAATATATATATATATATATATATATATATATATATATATATATATATATATATATATATATAGACACACACACACACACACACCATGGAAGAATTCTCCAATCTTATGGTTTATCTAGCATTTATAAATATTACTTCTTAAAACTAGTCGCCATAGATAAATAATGTATCTTTTCATGATATTTATTATTTAAATTTGAATAAAAATGAGTTCAGAGTTCTGTACGTATGCATGCCATTGTATGCATGTGAATCTCATCAAAATAACAAAGTAGTATAATTCATGAGACATTGAGCTATAACCGAAAAAGTTGGCTATAACATGTACACAAAAAAGAATTTCAAAAGGTATGGACTAGAGAGGATGATCTGTAACCTTATAAATAAAGAAGAGAATCCAATTTATTAGATCCTAGAGCTTAAAAAAATTGAAAGATATGACAGTTTGTGATTATAGTGAAATCAGTGTGGAAATGAAGAAAGAAGAAGATTTAAGTTTAGGGATTCAAACCATCCTAGTAAATGCCATTTGAACATGATCATTGTGGAAATACTTAGTTCGTTTTTCAATTAGTTTTTGATGTTATTTCTTAATCAAATCATGATTTTTTTAATATTGATAAACAATCTAAAAAGAATTTGGTGATATAGTTTGATTATTTTTTAAGAATATTTGACTACTATTTCAAGCTAGATAAAAAATGGATAGCTTGTTAATTTAAACTAGGACAAGGGAACTTGAATTCACCAAAAGAGGGAGGACATATGCAGGGAATCAATAACTGTTCAATTGTCAGAATCACGACCCCAAGAACTTGATCAATTCAAGCCATCGATACCAATAATGGTCGTTCTGTCTAAATTGACCAGTCTAAGATCACAATGAGATGACATGAATTAACTCATTGTCGGTGAGATATTTGGCACTATTAATTGTTGAACTTGACTTGGCCTCCATGTGACCCCATAGATTAAGAGTAGGCACTTGGACTTAGTGCCGAGAGATGATGTTGTAGCTTGTCATGCTTTGCCATGACTCAACTCAAGTGCTCGGACTAGTGAGGTGGGAGCTGATGGTAGGATGAAAGTTTAAAGATTTCTATGCTTTATGAAAAATAAAACAGTCTAAAACAATTCCTTTTCTTTACATAAGACTTCCAATATCATAAAAGAGCCACTAAATAAAAAAATAAAAATGTATCATCATGATGTTCACATAGATCTTGAAAAATACATATAAACATTTGGAGGGAAAATATTTGAATTACTCTATTCATCTATCATAACTTTACAAGTACCTAACATTACATTTTTCTTAGATATTGTGATGCGAGCAAACTAGAGAGAAAAAACAAGTTGGAGAACACCAGGACAAAATAAAAACCAAACTCGATTCACTATAGCTTGCAAACAATCAAACAAACGTTCGGAGAAACAAAAAAAAGTCAAATCAAACGAAACAAAATAATAACATAAAAACGCTATCCTCAGAACAACCGTCTAGCGGTTTCCTCACATGCAACGAGAGTAGGAAAATATATGAAAATTGTGCTTAGGCTTGCAAACCGAGGGTCCACCACTACAAAAAGGTCCAACGTCCTACCAAACTCCTCCGACAAATGTCTCCAAATTTCAGCCAACAAACATCTTCCAAAAGCTCAATAGAAGAAGGATACAGGTGGAGTGGAACTTGCGTAGAGAAGAAGAGATTAGAGGCCAAGAAGAAATAGAGAGGAGGAAAGGGGGTGGAACAAGCTCTCAAGCTTTTCCAAGAGAAGAAACCCTCAGGTTTTTATAGAGACTTTGCTCAAATTTTCAACAACCTTTTCCATCTCAAAACATCTCAAATTTATAGGCAAAAGGAAGAAGCTAAACAACCACAAACCAAAACCAATCAGTTTTAGGGAAATGAAAGGCCAAGAGACATTCCAAACAACATCTGAAAATGCATCTAAAAAATCAGCCAAATTCATCCCCAGCCAGGATATAAGGGACGGAGCCAGCAGAAACCGAGAAAGCCAGAAAAAGGGGGCGGAACCCCAACAGGTATTTTCACGGGATCAACAACAGCCAGGGGAAAATCGAGAGGAGAAGCCACGAGAACAGCAACAACCAGGGGAAAACCGAGAAGACAAGGGGATGGTAAGAGACACAAGTCCACTCCACAATAATGAGCTCAATATAGAAGAATACCTTTTTGATTTTATGTGCTAGGAAGTGAATTTACTCCACCAAATAATGAGCTAAACTTCAGCTCAAGCATTAATTTGCTTACACCAAGTAGAAGCCAATTTTTTAAGCTCAACACCAACTAGCCAAGGCCCAACCCAAGAGCAGCAAACAGCTCCAAACCGAGAACAGCAAGCAGCCCAAGGACAAGGACCCAAATGCAAGCAAACCCAAGGCTTGCCATGCCCAAGCACTTCCTACCATGATCATTGGATACTCTCCATCATTGGATAGCTTAAAAAAAACATACAACATAACTAATATTGTTCAAAATACATCAAAACAAAAATAGACTAAAAACATGAATGCATCATATTGTAAATAAAACCCCTTCTAAAATCCATTTACTCTATCAAAGAATTTTTAGAAAACTTTATCAACTGATGGGGGTGACATAAATATATAACTCATTGCATATATCACAATTCTAAACTACAATAACTTAAATAATAATAATAATATGCAATGTAATCATCATATTTAAACTATAAAGAAATTATAAAACTAGGCTTTTCATTTCAATAACAATCATAATCATAATATTATGTAGACTTCTATAAATGTCCCATAATGTGATCAAATATGATAAAAATGATGAACAATGTACACGCCGTCATGTAAGACTAGTTTGGAATGCATCGCCTACTATGAAAGCACTTAATTGCCTTTTATAAAAGGAACTGTGTTAGCCCATTCAAAATGTTGTAAATGCTTGGACAAGATACCCATATTGTCTAGATCTTCACATGAGAAAAATTCACAAAATTTTATATATGCCCTAAAGTGATATGAAAATTCATTATGTATGAGTAATGAGGATTTGCTGAGGAAGAGCCATTATATATACATATAATTAAAATTTGAATTAAATTAAATTATGCTAAAAAACTTAAAATTAATTTTGGGCAACCTTACAAAATAATGCCCAACTTGTCTGAGAACTTGCTTATACTGTTAGGAAGCTTCTGTAGCATCTGAAGAAATCTAGTGTCCATCAAGGGATAAACAAATTATAAGGTGATATCTGCATGGTGGTTTTTTAGGCCTTTGTTCTATATATCACCTTCTCTGTGGATTGCCAGATCCTCATGGAAGCTATAATTGCTTCTGGAACACTGGTACTTTTGTTTGCTTGACATAGATGTATGTGCTGTTGCTCTTTCCAGTTATGTGCTCGGAGCTGTTGAAACATTCTTAGATGCTGTGCCAAGTGCTGGATTTTTCAGAGGTAATTATTTTTAGATCTGCTCCTCATTTTATTCTGCAATACTAATTATTGGCTGTTCCAGGATATATAACCTTGATATGATATTTTTGATTTAATAGAAATAAACAATTTTGCTTACTTGATTTGCAAATAATAGTGCAACTCTCTGAATTATTGATGCAGGACCATTACATTGTCATTTCTTCTCAATAAATATCATTGCCGTGCCTATATTTTAGCGTGTTTTAATTATGCTTCATGTTTTAAGTATATAATAAGGAAACAATCTTCCATAAATATGAGAAAAGCTCCTAATATTTTGTTTAATAGGAAATATTATTGTATTAGTCTTAAGCAATTTCAGTATGTACTAAGGACTTTCTTCTTTATAAAGGTTGCCTAAGGACAATGTGCATTAATTGAAGGTTATCAAGTGAAAAACATGGTCGCTTAAAGGCTCATCTCCTCGTGGGACGTGTTCTCTTTTTCTCATTCTCTTAGGGTTGCTTTCTTTCTTCCTTTCTTTCTCTCTCCTTTTATTTTATACCCATTCCTCAAATTGCATAATCATTAAAGTGTCGTTCCCCATATCTTATATAGGTGCCAAGCTGGGCTAGTAATTGAGCTGGAGCTTGAGATCATGCTAGATGTTAAGATTATTTCATTTAATTATTTTGTTCCTCCGCTAGAGATACAAGGTGTTAAATTTGAGCCTGATATCCCTTTAGTCGTTGTTCACAAACATTTCAAAATGGAGGTACATGACATTCAAAAGCCTCCTATATTAATGCTCGTTCCATTACTAGTTGCTTAATGGCGTGATGACATCCTAACCTGAAGTCCCAAGATCCTCTTAAAGATGGACTATTTCTTTGTATCGTTGTTGTTCGATATTGATAATTTTTTTAGGAGATTTTCAAGTTTATATTTGTAGAAACTGGTAGCCAATAAATATTCATTTGAGCAAGTTTATTTTTGTTTCATAGTTTGCCCACCTTTTAATTTTAGTATTTTTGGAACATGTCTATGATGATGTGCCTATGAGAATGAGACATGTTGCCTTTTTTCGTGATACTCCTAGTATAGGTAATCTCTCATCTTATTATGCCCAAGTTGTTTGTTTCATTAGTGTTGCTATTGGATTAATTGTTGAATTTGAAGTCCTCTGTTTTAAGGCTGCTTGAGTGTTATTCTTCGGGCAACTTCAATTTTAGCCGGCATGCAAGTTGTAGCATGTTTATAAAAAAATGGCCTCACAAAAGCCACAACTTTCACTCTCATATGTTCTATTGGATGATCCCGCACTTGCAAACAATCTTTTCTTCTAATCCATGTCTTAGTATTTCTAGCGCACATCTCCCATTATCTCATCTCATGCACTTGCTCGCCTCTCTCGATTATCTTTTAGTCCGGTGTCATCCTTACCCGTAACGCACTGTGTGCTCTTCTCTACACACTTGCTATAGCCTTCCAACTTCACAACCTAATCCTATATCTCTTTCACGCTTTGTGTGTTGTGGAGTCATTAGCAATGACTTCAGAAATTTGATCGTTCAAGAAAAGCCGATTCATTCCCTTAGTTCTCCTTGATGTGTAAATGAGAGGATTCAGGAGTGGTTTTCTCTAGGTAGGTAAGGTTTGTTTTATCCACATTTTCGTTGATATTTAAATCAATTATTTTGATATGGTGTTTCAAAACATTTATTAAATTGCTAATTAATGAGATATGAATTATATGAACCTTGGTCTTAAATACAAAGGGATATAACTTTTGATTACGTCAATAATTCAAGTAATATGTACCCTAAATATCCATGTTGATACATTGATAACCATACTTGCATTTTGAAAAGCATGCTAATATTTCAAAAAAGTATGTAAAAAAGCGAACCCTCCTACAATGTGTTTGAATAATTAGGAGAGGCTATTAAATAAATACATGACTATAAATAACTCGTATGTATATCTTCATGTGCCTTGGTGTGTATGTCAACACAAAATGGGAATGTATTAAATACACTTGAAATTATCTAAAACTTATGCCATGGGTTCTAATAGACCCCTGACTAAACTGAAATGTCTATAATGCCTTGTAGGGTAGCAAAATCTTCTAAAAACATCTTAATGCCTAAATTACTAAAATGCATGAGGGCCTTGATTCAAATACATTCAATGTCTACTTGACTGATCAAGCAGATTGGTCAAAGACCCGAGTTCTATTGCTATCTTTAATGTCTCAAATTTTAAATTAAGTTAATTTTAAACATCAAATGTTAGTCAAGAACATAGGTTCCACTTTAACCAAATGAATTAAGCGGACACAAATACCTCAAGTCAATTAAATTTAACCTAAATCCGGGTCACCTTGCCTATAAGGTAAGGCTATAAGACCCATCATTATATTTTCTTATCTTCGAGGTTGTAAGTCTTTGTTATGGGTCTTTTAATAAATATAAGCCGCATGCCCGTTAATTTGAGCTTTCTAATGGATGTAAAGCCTATCCCAAATAGTTATGGCCTTTCCAAGAATGTATGCCCTAATTTTATTAATTTGGATTGACACAAAGCCAACAAACCTATAAAATCACAAGGGCCTTCCGATATATAAGCCCCAAACTAACCTAGACGTAAGCTAGCATCCATACTAATAAGTCTGCCAACCAAAAACAAATACATCAATTAAAATAAGACAAGCCTACAACTCCATGTATTTTAAACATGCTCCTTCTAGTTAAAATGAAACTTTTAAATGGTTGATGGTCATTCCATTAGCAGTTGCCCTTGATAATTGCTCTGGGTTGATTCGATCCAAGCATCTCGCGAACCGAACTATGTCGACGTGTTTAGGACAACAAAAATAACTTATTTACACCTATATTGCCTAGGGGCCTTCGAGCGAAAAAATCAAAAAAATTTGCGCACGAGGTGCGTATGTGATTATGATTTATGCTAGCAACAAGAACTTTAAAAGCTATTAATATAAAAAATTATAGAGAATAAAAAATATATTTTATAATAATGGTAATATTAAATATTAAATTAAAAAATTAATTTATAAATAAAAAAAAAGAAAGTAAAAAATAAGAAGCGTTTCTCCTCTCTAGCCCACCCCCCTCTCCCATATCATGCCACACTCCATGCATGAATGTTAGAGCCAGCTCCTGCTTTGTAATTAAAAAAACCACCCCCATGTTAGACTTGTTGACCTCCATGTAAAGACCAAAAGAGAAGAGCAGAAATCCCGCAAACCTCGGACTCGACGAATCCGCGAATCCCGCTGAAACACTGTGGACGCAGCGCCGTTCGCGTCGCTTCCCACGAATCCCGCATCTCACCTCGATCGTTACCCATTGAGGTCGTTAAATACCGCACCAATTGAAGGCTTCGACATCCACGATCGCTACTTCCTCTTCTCCAGCTCACGAACCCGCTCCGAGCTCTCACTCTGCTCCCTCGTTCGACTTCTCCCTCCGATCTCCTCCCCAAGCCGAGCTCGTCTCCTCCCGTCGGGCTTGATCCCGATTCTCTTCCATCCACACAGAGAGAGAGAGAGAGGGAGAGAGAGAGAGGAGTTGAGGTCCTTACCTGAAGCCGGCCTCCACCTTCCCTATCCGACCTCAACAAGCCGCAGCCCTGTGCGGCTTTCTCCTCCGATCCCGTCACAGTTGTGCGACTTCGCTCCCATCGACGGCTTTCCATTCCTGAAGGATTGGAAGTTACTGCATTTTGATCGGAAGCTACAACAGGAGCTCGCCGATTGGGAAGGTAACTTTCTACCTTTCGGGTGCTTCTTCGGCCAAATCCCATAAATCCACTGAACTTAGGGATTTAGTAAATACGGGATTTAAGCCTTAAATCCCTAATCCTATTTTAATCCATTATTATGTTTATTATAATTATTATTAATTATATTTAATAGTTATTTAATTATTATAATAATTAATTATCTAATTATAATTAATTAGTAATTATTAATTATAATTAGTCGTTGATTAATTATAATTATGATTAATTTATTAATTATAATTAATTATTAATTAATAATTAATTATCAATAATAATTATCTAATTATTATTATTATAATTAATATAAATTATAATAATGAATAATAATGAATTGATACTTATCTCCCTCGATCCTCGAGCCTCCGCCACCATCAAAGCCCGCGAAGGTATGAAGTCCTAAACTCAGATTCTCGCGTCGTTGTATGAGGCGGACCGGAAAACCGCCTATACACGCCTTTATTGCGCGTGGTGGGAAGGGACCCCGGTCCGACGCCTACGACGAGGCGGGAATCGCCTAAACTCTACTTCGGTGTTCGTGGCGCACCGGAAAACCGCCTATACACGCCTTTATTGCGCGTGGTGGGAAGGGACCCCGGTGCGGCACCTACGGCGAGGCGGAGTCACTCATAAGTACCCCCGGGCGGGGGGAAAGCAAACTGTGCATCTTTAAACCGCCGCCATCGAAGCCCGCAAAGGTACGAACTCTCTAAACTCAGATTTCTCGCATCGTTGTTTGCAGCAGACCGGAAAAACTCCTATACACGCCTTTATTGCGCGTGGTGGGATGGGACGCCGGTCTGATGCTTACGACGAAGCGAGAAATCGCCTAAACTCTACCTCGGTGTTCGTGGTGCACCGGAAAACCGCCTATACACGCCTTTATTGCGCGTGGTGGGAAGGGACCCCGGTGCGGCACTTACGGCGAGGCGGGGTCACTTATAAGTACCCTCGGGCGGGGGGAAAGCAAATTGTGTCATTTAAACAGGTACCGTCAGAGCCCCATACACGCCTTTATTGCGCGTGGTGGGAAGAAATATCACGGCCGCGGTGCCCTCGCAAGAGGACACCTACCATACACGCCTTTATTGCGCGTGGTGGGAAAGGCCCAGTTTTCTCGTAGTTTTCCCCTAAACGGGGGAGACGCCGGGAGGCTGCCGAAATTTCGGGTGAAGATGGACCGTACTTGGACTTGATTTGCACATCAAATGAACAAAAAATGGGACACGTACCTGGACTCATTTGAACTCAAAAGACACTAATAAAAGACTTAATTCAAATTCAAAATTGAAAAGAACACGAAATTGGACTGCACGACGAGCAAGGATGTGAATGAACAATCAACTTGAACTTGAAGACTTGGACTGCAGAGGACTTGAACAAAACTAGAACATCAAGCAAAGATATTGATTTGGACTTGAACAAGAATTTACACTGGAACAAAGCAAAACAACGAACAAACCTACAAAAGTCTTAAATTTTGAATCAAACGACGAAAATCTTACTACCGAAGCCAATCAACTTGCAAGTGAACTTGTATGTTAAGCTCAAATTGGGTTCTAAACTCCACATGAATGATACAAGAAACTGAGCCGTCAAGAACAAGAAGGGATTCAACCTTACATTTGATTCGAACAAAGAAACTGAACTCGCACTTGAGCCCGTGCCATACAGCATTAGGTGGTGGTTGTAGACTTGATGAACCCGAGTCTAAATAAAAGTTCACGGGTGTCCCTCCTACATATACTGTTGAAATATCCTACGTCAATTCCTACAATGCCTGTTGATTGAGAAGGCGATAGTAGAGACCAACAATCAAAGATCCATCCCTGCAAGATCAACATACTATGCTTGCAAGCAACAACAGACAGTTGCAAAGTGTACGAGCAATCAAAGAATCGTCCTCTACAAATAAATCCAAACATCAGCCCACCCGAGATTGGTGAAAGGGTGGATTCGATGCAGAAATAATGGATCTTCTACAAAATACTTCCAGGAGGTCGTCGTAGAAGACATGTATCCCCTACGAATAAAGAGGTCAATGAATGAATGAAGGTCATTCATTAAAATCCCAAATATGAGTGAATTGTTGGTTCACTCACATCGATATTCGTTCCCACAAGCTTTCAATGAATTGTTGGTGCACTCACAAACAACGATATAAGCTTTCAATAATATCACAAAGGTCATTATATTCGTTCCCACAGTCAGTAGCCCTTCAATTGCAGCCGGGTTCATCGCCTTCTTACAAGTAGAACTGTAATACACGACAAGTACAAATACCTCCTACGATGATTCCTACGAGGTCAAACAAGTACAATCAAGCCCACCTGAGATTGGTGAAAGGTGGTTTCAATGCAAAAGCAAAGGTTCTCCTACGAATACTCTTAGGAGCCCGTAGCTGATACAACGGTCCCCCGCAAATGACTACAAGCCACTTGTGGATAACAACAGTGAAAACCTCGTAAGCATAGCGAACCACTGTGGGCACAAGTGTAGATATCACCTACGACAATGGTGATCAAGATCTTCTCGATCCTGCATTCAAGAAGGGAAACAACTCTAGCCTCCACAAATATCAAAAATCGCAAGTCCACTATACTAAAGATCTTGAAAGGAGATCTTTCCAAAGCAAGGCAGCAAACTTCAAAGTCAAGAAGAACCCTACCCCCGGTGAATGAGAAAAGGGGGAGTCAATATCAAGACAACAATGACACGCCACCGGATCTGCAACATTCGTACAAGCAGACAGAAGGCGTCTATTTCAAGAATACCCCCGCACGTGCACTATAAATTGTATACACATAGGTACACTAAAAGGGGTAAAAATAATTATAAAACCCGCATGGGCCCCGGCGAGCGTGTTATTGGTACACACGTGACGTCTAGGGATGCTGCGCGGGTTGACAAGTGAATTCAGGCTCGAACCTGATCCTCCTATACGGGTTAATAGGAGTCGACAAGGTTCGAACCAATAAATAAATATGTGGCCGTGGCGACCAGAATATTTATTTTAATACATTCATATTAGGCCTTCAATGCCTAGAATAAAAAGAATTCACTTTCAAGGGTACAAAGCCTACGAAACCCGATCCTCTGTCGACAGCCCGACAGAGTGACAAGGTTCAGTCCATAAAGAGAAATGACCCCGAACACCCCGATGATGGCCGTGTTGAACGCAGATCTCAACCGGAGGGGTTCCCAAACATTTTCAAATGCCTCCCAAAAGTTCATTCCAAAATCCCACGAAAATCCAAAAATCTCAAAATCCCAAAAACCCAAAAATATTTAAATTTGAAATCATCCATCCGTACTTAAAGCAAAATACATCCGCCCTCCGCAACAGTTTGTCGGGGTGGACAAATCAAAAAACTACTTCAGCTCACAAAAGAGCCAAATGCCTGGTCGAGAATATCACTAGGATCCATTCTCAAACAATCTTTTGCCAGTAAGGACGTGGTACGTGTCCTCTAACCGGCAGTTTCGCCGCCAAATGGCACTGCAGGTAAACGGTTATGACCCGGGGCCCTCTGAACCGAGTGGTTTTGCCGCCAAATGGCACCACAGATAGCGGTTATGGCCAGAGCCAATACGCTCCTTAATGGCGTTAAATCCTTGAGATATGAATCAATAGGATATGATTGATAGGGCACAAAGCCCTCTGTAAGCTAAGGTGGATTCAAATTTGTCCCCTTAGACAAACATCCAACCCCGGTCTACAAGGTCCCCTTGGACGAAGCAACCCATGGCTGCCGACAAGGATCCTTCTGTCAGGTTGGGTCGACTACCTCCTCTGACTAAGTAGACCAGGGATCACGATGGCCCGGGATGACGGAACCATGGGATCTTGATCGTGTCCATCATCCATTCCCCCACCATCCTCTTTAAGTGTTAGATGGTGAAGTTTCTATTTTAAGTATCAAACTTTTCAAACCCTTTCCAAATTCTCAAATTCTCCAACTATTTCCAAACCCAATTCTCAAATTTCCAAATCCAATTTCTACCAATATCAAAACCAATTGCTGCTACTATATGCCAGATAACACGTATTCTCTACGTATCTGATTGACGACTAGCTTTAATCGAAAGTTCTCTCTCGTGATCGGGAGGGGTAATTAACTATAGGGGCTTGCGCCTATAGGAAACCAGAACTCAGATCATAAAGTCCTCGCAAAATGAGGGCGAAATCTCTGGGTAGTGTCTTATCTACAAACCCATCTGCCTTCCAAAATTTACCTCGGAACTTAGCTCGTTAAAACTCCCTCGCCGAATAAGAAAAGCGAGCGGAGGCCGGGGCCGAATTTTCGGAGCCCACAGATTTCTGGCGACTCCACTGGGGATTGGTTTCTCTTTCCATCTCTGGCTAGTCATTCATAAGCTATAGTAGCTGTTATTTCAACTCGTGCTCAAGATTTTGAGACTTTCAAAATGATCGTTTAATGATTCAAAACTCTGAATTTTCTAAAATGGTCATTTAACAAATTCATTTGGCATTCAG
Organism: Dendrobium nobile; assembly: GCA_022539455.1. Lineage (NCBI taxonomy): Eukaryota > Viridiplantae > Streptophyta > Magnoliopsida > Asparagales > Orchidaceae > Dendrobium > Dendrobium nobile. Next base: position 1,582,321 of record CM039723.1, on the reverse strand, counting down.
CATAGTTTTAAAATTTTTTTATTATCTGCTTATGCTAATCATTTTTGTCTATTTCTGTTTTTGTGTTCTGTGCAAGTCTCTGCATTTTGAAAGTGCGGGGTGATGTATCAGATTCTGATTACTAACCCTTGCCTTTCATTTATGCAGATGGATCTACAGAACACCCCGATGACCGTCCAGCTGGGACGAGGTGCCAGGATTCAGCTAGCAAATGCTGTTATTGAAACTGGAAATACCGGGGCTACCATCCAGTTTGGTAGCGTTGACTTTTCTGCAGTTGTTGCAAGAACTGCTGGAGCTCCTACTGGTCGTGTACATCTGCCAGTACAACGACCTACTGCTGAAAATCCTCGTGAGAGGGTTTCTGTATTTGAGAGACTTTCTCAAACTGAGGCCCCGACCACCAAGAGGATCGTGGCTGGCGGAAGAATCTCCGTGGTGACTGCAAACACCACCACTCTTTCAACCAGGTTATCCGCATATGGAAAATACGATGCTGAGGCCTCCTCATCTGGAGGAAGGCCTACAAGGAGGCAAAGAAGGAAGATGAACGCTGAGCTCCGAGCTCAGCATCAACAACTCCCTGTTCACCCTTCCAATCTGCCAGCCCTGGTGCCTGAAGCCAATGTTCCTACTCAGAACAAGTTTACTGACCTAAAGTGGGTCAAAAGAAATAGCTCCACTGGTGGGCTGAAGAAATCTTTCTGGGAGCAACGACAGGAGGTCCCAGCTCCTCCAAAGAGAAAGGAACCTGAAACTCTCTCAGCCCGGGTCTATCGGGTCCTGAAGACTGTAAAGGAGAAAGGTTTGAAGAAAAAGAAATTCCAACGGCCTTTGGTGATCGAGGCCGGGAGAACCCCGCCAAGGGAAAGCCTATCCTTTGCGTCGGAAGGAAGAGAAAGAAGATATACCCCACGCGGTGAGCATCGGGGTGTGACACCTGAATCATATGTTCAGGGATCCACCGCCGAAAGGTCCCGGTGGAGAGGAAAACAAGTCTGGAGGCCAAAGCCTCAAAGAAATGAAGAACAAAGAAGAGAAAGGAGGACTGATATGGGCGTGACATCTGGTGAGGCTTCCCGGAGATCTGCCCCAGTTTACAAACAACGTCAGAAGTGGGCCCCAAAAAGAACCCATAATGACACTCCTCCAGACGGTAGACACATTGGAGAATCCTCTAGGGGATCCCGTCGCCTTTCATTCCCTCCAAAAGAAGAAACCAACTTTGACCGCAGTCCGTTGGTTGAAGAAGTCCCCGTGCCTAACCAAGAGCCGGAAATCCAGTGGCGGCGCCGGTCGGAGATCCGAGTACTAGAAGATGAAGGAAATATGCAAGGGGAAGACAACATTGAAGAAAAAGAATTCCTTGAAGGGGAAGAAAATATTGATGAATTTATGGAGGAAAATTTAGAAGAAAATATTGATGAATTTCTAGAAGAAAATCTAGAAGAAGAAATTCAAGAAACAAATGACACTCTGGACATGGAAGTTGTCTATATGGTGAGACACACCAATGCTAATGAGGAAGCTTATTATGATGATGGTGAAGATGAAGACGAGCAACAACCGCCAATTAGGCGAGTTTATCAACGTCGTCGTGAAGCTGGGTCCACCACTGGTAGAGGTGGTCATTCACAAGCTGAAGAAGAAAGAGAAGAAGCCGAGGAGAATCCCTTCGCTGACGAGAATGTCACACTTGCAGAAATGCAAAGACATATGAGACGACAAATGAGAGCCAAAGACAGAGAAATCTCTCAGTTGAATGAGAAGATGACTGAGATGATGACTCAAATGGGGGCAATGATGCAGATGATGCAGAGAACTGCCGCTGTTGGCGCCATGCCCAATCCTCCTCCGGATCCTCCAAATTTTCAAATGCCTCAAGCCTCGGGAGTACGAGATAATCCTGAAGGTGGTCGCGAAACTCATAATGTCACCCGTCAGCCCACTCCGCAGAATATTGCAAGTACTTCCGAGCCCGTGACTGCTGCACAGTTGGAAGGAATAATAACAGAAAGAATCAGGGCTATTATAGCTGTTGACCAAGCAGAAAAGTTGGTGGGCAAGGGTCGTCCGTATCCTGCTGAATACGACCAAGTACCATACCCGAAAGGGTATTCGGTCCCAAAGTTCAACACTTTCAACGGTAATAACAACCCCAGGCAGCACCTGGCACAGTTTAAAGCCACCTGTGGGAATACAGGAGGAAATGACGCCCTACTCTTCCGACAATTCGTTAGTAGTTTGACAGCAACTGCTTTCGAATGGTACGCTGAACTGCCAAATGATTCTGTGAAAACCTTCGCAGAATTAGAATCTATGTTCGTGAAGAGGTTCGCTAGTGCAACTGAAAAGATCACGATCGCTGACCTCGCTCTGGATAAAAGAAAAAGAGAAGAATCAGTGACTAAATATATCACTCGCTGGCGAAATCTAAGTATGAAATGTGAGCAGCAGTTAGAAGAAGAACACGCAGTACAGTTGTTAATGGGCAACATTGATGACAAGATGCAACCCTTCCTGTGCATGGCTACGATAAACACATTTCAAGACTTGCTCGACAGAGTGGCCAAATTTGAAAAACTGAATTTGTCCAGATCAGAAAATCACTCTGATAAGCTCAAAAAGGCTAAAGCCCCGGGTGCTAGAAGGGGTGAGGCCGACTCTACGTTCTTCTCTAGAGCTGATAGAGAAAAGCAGGTAATTTACAACGTAGACAAAGACAAACAGCCGATGCAATATCAAGAAAAGCCTAAGCAAGTCTACAACCCCAACCCCCAACCGAAGCTGATATTAGGGGGAAATGATAAGCCACGAACTTATCAAGGTGGTGTAGAACGCCCGAGACAAACAACAGGAACTGGTGATAGAACGTTCCAATCCCTTAAAGATAAAATGAATAAAGAGTATTCATTCAAAAGGGAGAGTGTTGCCAAATTATTTCGACAAGTGTCGAGATCGGGTTTAGAACTGCCTGAATGCAAGAGGCCCGAAGAGTCGAAGCACACTGGTGATCCAAATTATTGCCCATACCATCGGGTACTCAGCCATCCTATTGAAGATTGCTACATCTTCAAGGATTGGCTTGAAAGAAAATATCAAAAAGGGGAGATAACATTATCCGACAATGTGTTGTCTCATCCTAAGAAGGAATCAGCTCGGGTGGTCACGTCCTCTTCCGTACCTCTGGTTGAAGAAAGAAGAAAAGAGAAGAAGCCAGTTCAAGAAGAACAGTGGGAGACTGCGGTCTCCAAGAAGACTGTGAAAATGTTAAAACAGCTTGAAGGAGTTCCAGGTGTAAAGTGGAAGTCTCCTGTTGAGCCTATGATAAGTTTGAAGGCACTGCCGGTGGTACGACCTTCTACTTCAAAACAGTTTTCCAACCAAGTTGGTTCTTCAAAGACTGAAAAGAAGAAATCATCCAAAAAGAAAACCAAGCTGAAGAAGCCAAAGGAGAAAAAGACTGCAACTCAGAGGGTTATTGATAGTCTGGATGAGTACTACCAGACTGTGAGGCGACCTATCAAGCTTGCTGACTTCATGTCAGAGCTTAAGATAGACGAAGCCGGAGAAGATGATGAGAATTCTCTTCCAACAGAAATATGTCGGGTCATCTCGGTGACACCAAGTACATTGACAAAAGGAGAATGCATAGAAGAAGTACCTTCTGAATCCTGTATGATGGTTTTGCCAATGGATTACAGTTCGGAGGAGGATTTGTATTTTCCAGAAGAAAATGAATCAGACCCTAGCATAGCGTCTCAGATGGGACATGTAAACCTGGGTGGTGATTCTGAATCAACGGATGAGTCCCTAGACGCGACGATGGCTGACTCTGAAGAAAATATACAGTTAAATGACTCTGAACCGGAGGAGATTGCTCAAGTGCAGTTAAGAAGCGGCAAGGTACTACCGCCTCCACCGAAGAAAGGGGTCTCCAATAAAGATAAGGAGAAAGAGATAGTTATCAACGATGATATTATCCTTGAAGATCCTAAGAAAAAGAAGACTTCAGCCAATGGGATAGATTATAATATTTTATCTCATCTGAGAAAGATCCCAGCACAACTCAGCATATACGATGCTTTGGTGATGTCTAAAGACCTTCGGGAGACTCTGATTCAGGCTCTCAAAGATCCCGAAAGATACGAAGCGTATTTTGCTGAACGTAATTTGACTGAGGTTCTACAAGCTCGTAATGAGCCATTCATTACTTTCTCCGAAGAGGACATGATGCTCGGAACTGCAGATCATAATCGTCCTCTGTATGTTACTGCAGAGAGCGATAAGCTGATTATCAGTCGAATCTTGATCGATCCTGGATCCTCCGTGAATCTGATAAGCTTGAAAGCACTGAGATCCCTTTGCCTTGATGTGGAACACCTCGGGCCAGATAAGCTCATGGTACATGGTTTCAACGAAAAAGGGCAGAAAACACTTGGATCATTCATGCTCCCTCTTGTATTTGGAGAGCTCCACACAGAAGCTAAATTCCATGTGATTGACGCGGATACTTCATTCAAGGCGCTACTAGGTCGTCCCTGGTTGCATGAGTATGGCATTGTCCCGTCAACACTACACCAGTGTATGAAGTATCTCAAAGATGGAGAAGAATTCAGGATCTCTGGTGATATTCAGCCTTTTACAGTTCATGAAGCAACAGTTTATGAGGATGCACGATATTTCATGCCAAAGAAGCAAAAATCTTCGAGCTCCCTCGAAGCTAAAGCATCAAACTCAAAGGCTGCAAAGCGACCTGAACGGGAAGGTGAGAAGAAACAGGTGGGGAGAAAGAAGGCAGCGCCGACTCTTCCCAAGGCACCGATCATTCCAAAAGAAAAGAAACATGTACCTCATCTTGGGAGTGACACAGATGAAGACGATGTTATCCCTGCCAAATCTCGAAAAGTATGCCAGTCCATGGATGAATGGAGTAGACAGGTCGAATATTCAAGTGACGATTATGACTACGACTCCATCTACATGAACACGGTGCAGAATGTGTTCTCTAGAAGAATTGATAGCCTATCAATTTCTGATAGTGTACTTATAGTCACACGTGTTCCTTTGCAACATTTCAAGGAAATCATCCCGCGCGAGATGCATAAAGTTGAAGAACTAGCTACCCTATATCTTCCTCCTCTTAAAAATGGGACTGTGCCAGGGATTGTACTATATTCTACGGGAATCCATGAAGAAGAGAATCATGACTGGGATTGCATGTTCATCGATTCCGATGAATTATTTCCTACGAAGCTACCCAGGTTCAATACCAAGAATATTCAAAGAATGCTACGAAAGCAAGTCAATATTCCGACCACCAAGCGACAACTTCGTACAAGCCTAGACCTTTGGTATGGAAGGAATCCGTGTCCATTACGGCAGAAGGATGCAGATGCATATAAAGGTATCGGGTTCATCAAACGAAAGTGTCTCCGGAAAGAGACTTGTCGGGCAATCACATGCACGGAAATCGAATCCGAGGAAGATGGTGCTGAAGAAACATACGAAGCTGATGATTATGATGAACAGCCCTTGGAAGCCGAGCCTGCACCAGAAGAGCTTGAAGATGGCGGACAGGCAGCTACCATGGATGAACTAAAAGAAGTCAACTTGGGGACCGAAGAAGATCCTCGCCCAACCTTCATTAGTTCTCTCCTACCCGAAGAACAAATAGAAGAAATAAAAGAGCTCCTCTGTGAATTCAGGGACTGCTTTGCCTGGACATATGCTGAGATGCCTGGCTTATCCCCTGATGTAGCAGTTCACAGATTAGCAATCAAACCGGAGATAGCGCCCGTCAAGCAAGCTCCAAGGAGAATGAGATTGGAGATTGAAGAACAGGTGATTGCTGAAACAAAGAAGCTTATAGATGCAGGCTTTATTCGTGAAGAAAAGTACGCCGATTGGATCGCAAATATCGTCCCAGTGAAGAAGAAGAACGGGCAGATTCGTATCTGCATCGACTTTCGGGACCTCAACAAGGCGTGCCCAAAAGACGATTTTCCACTCCCTGTATCCGAACTCCTGGTGGACAATACGTCCAACTACGACATGTTCTCCTTTATGGATGGATCGTCAGGATACAATCAAATCAAGATGGCACCCGAAGATGAAAAGCATACATCATTTAGGACGCCCATCGGAATTTTCTGCTACACAGTCATGCCCTTTGGCTTGAAGAACGCTGGTGCCACCTACCAGCGGGCAATGACTCATATATTTGATGATTTGATACATCAGAAGGTCGAGTGCTATGTAGATGACCTTGTTGTCAAAAGTCTTGGCCGAAAAGATCATTTAAAAGATCTCAGGATTGTATTTGAGAGAATCAAAAAATTCGATCTGAAGATGAATCCTCTCAAGTGTGCATTCGGGGTCTCCTCCGGTAAATTCCTGGGTTATGTTGTTCGTCATCGAGGCATAGAGATCGACCCCAACAAAATTAAGGCAATCACGGAGATGCCACCACCAAGAAACCTTCGACAGCTTCGCTCGCTGCAAGGACAACTGGCTTTTATTCGGAGATTCATATCAAATCTATCGGGTAGATGCCAGCCATTTTCAAAATTAATGAAGAAAGATGTCCGTTTCAAATGGGACGAAGAATGCCAGGAAGCATTTGACAGCATCAAAAGATATCTGTTGAATCCGCCCATTCTAGCAGCGCCAATTCCGGGAAAGCCTCTTATACTGTATACGGTAGCATTAGAAGAGTCCCTCGGAGCACTATTGGCCCAGAATAATGAAGAAGGCAAAGAAAATGCGCTCTACTACATCAGTCGAAGGTTGATTGGAGCAGAAAGTCGTTATTCTCCTATTGAAAAGCATTGTTTGGCGCTGATTTTTGCAGTTCAGAAACTCCGTCACTATATGCTATCCCATAAAATCACCCTGATATCGAAGATCGATCCGCTGAAGTTCTTGATGACAAGACCAGCGTTGACAGGTCGTCTAGCCCGGTGGGCAGTATTGTTATTGCAGTTTGAAATCATATACATGCCACAAAAGGCAGTGAAAGGTCAAGCATTGGCAGATTTTCTTGCTGCACATCCGATCCCAGCAGATTCCCCATTAAATGATGATTTGCCCGATGAGCAAATAATGCAGGTCGAGGAGGATGAAAAGCTACCGTTCTGGGAGATGTACTTTGACGGTGCATCATCGATTAGACCTGTCCGACCTCCAAATATTGCAAGAGCCCGAGCCGGCATCGGTCTCATTTTCGTAGCACCCGAGGGAGGCATAATGAGGTTCTCATTCAGTTTGACTGAACCTCGAACAAACAACGAAGCCGAGTACGAAGCTCTATTAGCGGGGCTGGAGATTGCGATTGATGTCAGAATTCAACATCTCCAAATCTTTGGTGATTCTCAGCTCGTGATAAATCAAGTCCTCGGTATTTATAAGGTTGGCAAAGTCGAATTAGCCCACTATCACCGACGAGCCCTCGAGCTTCTGAAGCAAGTACCAAATGTCAAAATGGCTCGAGTTCCTCGAGGACAGAATGCTAAAGCAGATTGTCTGGCCAAATTAGCCAAAGAAATGACGAACATCAACGAAGAGAGTCCTATATTCATCGGGGTTTACACTCGTAGGGTCTTGGAGCCCGCTCTATTACAATTCCCGAGAGCAGAGGGAATTTCAGATTCAAACCAGCAGGATGAAACTCCAGTTGACCCTCAACCTCTCCATCAGATTGTTATGGAGAATTTTCCAGAAGAATATCACGTGGCCAAGAAACATAAAGCTAGTCAAGCTTCAGAATCGTGGTGGCATTGTTTAGATATTGAAGTCGAAAATGATTGGAGACAGCCATTCATTGACTATTTCAAAGAAAACAAACTCCCGACAGAAAAGTCTATGGCCGCACAAATTCGAAAAAGGGCGTTGCGATACGCATTTGTCAACGACACGTTGTACAGACGAGCATTTGATCAAATGTGGCTAAGATGCCTAAGGACCAAGGAAGCTGATAAAGTGGTGACAGAAGTCCACGAAGGGCTTTGTGGAGCACATCAGTCAGGTCCCAAGATGGCCGCTAAAATTAAAAGAATGGGTTACTATTGGCCGACCATGGTTAGAGATTGTATTGACCACGCTAAGAGGTGCCACGAGTGTCAAATCCACGGTGATGTTATACATCAACCGCCAAATCCACTGCACCCAACAATAGCATCCTGGCCATTCGAGTGTTTGGGTACTGATATTATTGGGCCAATAGATCCGCCGTCATCAGCAGGACACCGCTTTATACTTGCAGCAACAGACTACTTTTCCAAGTGGGCGGAAGCGGCTCCATTCAGAGAGGTCACATCGGAGCATGTGATCAATTTCTTTACCCACAATGTCGTCTACAGATTTGGTGTGCCACGCCGCATAATCTCAGATAACGGTACAGCTTTCAAAAGTACAAAAATCTATAAGTTCGTTGATCGGCACAAAATCGATTGGCGGTACTCGTCAATATACAATCCAAGAGCAAATGGATTGGCGGAAGCCTTCAACAAGACGCTGGTGAAATTGCTGAAGAAGATTCTCACCAAGAATAAAAGAGAGTGGCATACAAAAATGACAGAAGCACTGTGCGCGTATCGTACAACCTATAAGACGCCGACCAAAGCCACTCCTTACTCTCTAGTGTTCGGAGTCGAAGCTGTATTACCATTGGAGATTGAACTACCGTCACTCCGGGTAGCAATCCAGAACGATCTCACTCGAGAGCAAAATGCCCGCCTCAGAATGGAAGAGCTCGATGCACTTGATGAACTAAGGTTACAAGCTCAACAAAATCTAGAAATCTACCGAGGAAGAATGACAAAGTCTTTTGATCGAATGGTGCGTCCTCGATCATTTCAGGAAGGGGAATTGGTCCTGGTGCTGAGAAGACCAATTATCCCACACAGAAAAATTGGTGGCAAGTTTGTATCCAATTGGGAAGGCCCTTTCGTCATTGAGAAGGTGTACCAAGGAGGAGCATATCAGTTGATCGATCTGAACGGTCAGAGACCTATGCCACCTATCAACGGCCGATATTTAAAGAAATATCATGCATGAAAATTTCATTACTAGTGTACTTTGTAATTGTCAAAGTTTTATATGCATATTTATCAATGCATGCTTATATTTTGGAATTCTCTTGTATAACAAGAATGCATTTCAAAATCCCCCATCAGACTGGGGGCATTTTAAATATTTATTTGGGTCGACATCGCGCTGCGTGCCGAAATCCCCAAATAAATATTTAAAATCTCAAAGATACAAAAGCCTATCCAAAATGTCCCTGCGAGACAGGGGGCATTTTAAATATTCATTTGGGTCGACATCGTGCTATACGCTGAGATCCCCAAATGAATATTTAAAATCTTATATTCCAAATCTATTCAATTCTAGAATGTCCCTGTGAGACAGGGGGCATTTTAAATATTTATTCGGGTCGACATCGCGATGCATGCCGAGATCCCCGAATAATTATTTAAAATTATCAATCCAAATGTTATTTTGTGCTAAAGAATACAAATATTTGTTTTCCAAAGTATATGCAGGTGATCTTTCAAATGTTAGAGACACCGTCTTCTCCAACAAACCAAGACTCAAAGGTCAAGAAAGTGACTTTTGTGGCTACACACTCCTACAAAATTGAGCCGGAAAAGCTTGAAGTCTTTCAACAGCCTGAAGCTTAAGGTTCGAATGGGTGTAAAAGGTCGGATCCAACACGCCCAAATATGGCCGGATCGCTGGCAGCTCTGTCTACTCAACAAGCCATAAGAACGGCCGTAGTAGCGGAACCCCCACTTCGTCAACCCGTCAGTAGGGACTGCAGGAAGAACGAAGGCTAATTTGACTCAACAAGTTCAAGTGATCGTAGTCTACAAAATTCTCCCAAATGGCTGGAGAATCAAAGTTCCGATGGGAAGCTGAGTCTCGAGCAACTACCAAATGTTCGTAGACTCCAAAATCCAAAACCACGAAGGATAGACTCCAAATCTACCAACTTCAGCAAAATCAACATTGAGAAGCGTGATTACCATAGCTCAAGTCTGAAGCCTGAATGGGTGTAAGAGGTCGGATCCAACAAGCCCAAATATGGCCGGATCGCTGGCAGCTCCATCTACTCAACAAGCCATAAGAAAGGCCGCAGTAGAGGAACCCCCATCTCAGCAACCAGAGGACAAAGAGCTATCAAATTCTAGCTCGCCCGATCTGATGAACTCAAGTGATTCAGATTAAAGTCTTCTCAAGTGGTTAAGGATCAAGATACTACCTACGTTCGGTACTATCAACTGAATCCAGAATCTGCAAATCCTTCAACAAATCAGTAAAGCACAAAGCGAGGATCGAAGGAATCTTTCTTCAACAAGTCCGTCAAAGCACAAAGCAAAGGACCGAAGAAAATTATCCCAAAGTTCGTGAAAAGCCTTAAGCTGAACTAAGTGGATTCCGTCATCAACAAGTCCGTTATGCACAAAGCTCTGGACCGATGACTTTTCGCCATCGACCTAATACAAACCTAAGGGTTTAGGTCACCGGCATCTACTCCTTCAACAAGCCCGTCAAAGCTAGAAGCATAGGGCCGAAGGAACAAAAATCAACTGACAAGTCAGTAAAGACAAATCAGGTAATTCTTCACCAATGTTCGCAGCACAAAGTACAGAACAGAAGAACCAAAATCTCGTGACTCAATCTAAAACTGCGAAAAGAGGCATCCCGAATAATATCTACAAGTGTCCCTAAAGACTGGGGGCATTTTAAATATTTATTTGGGTCGACATCGCGCTGCATGCCGAGATCCCCAAATAAATATTTAAAATACCAGGAGCACAGGTCAGAGTACAACCACAGAAGTCTCAAGGGCAGTAAAAAGAGAGCTCGTTAACAACTGAATTTATAAAATAATTTTATTTTATTAAGTTCAAAAATTCATATACAAATCTGTGGATTACATCTTTTTAGAAGATTACATCAGCTGAAAGAAAAAGAAAAAGTACAATGTCCTTCGCAGAGGACTGAAATCTGTCTCCTAAACTACGCCTGAAGAGGAAGCCGACAACTTTATTTTGCTCCTTCCAAGGACCAGGTATTCTGCACTTTTGGGACCTGCACGAAGTAATAAAAAGTGTCAGAAAGAAAGAAGCTATCATGCAGATATATACAAAGCTACAAAAAAAAAAGAGAAGAAGAAAATTGTACCTGAAATAGAGGTCTCCTGAGGTGGCTCGTGAAAAAGTATCCCGCTCATCTTGAAGCCTGCACAAAAAAAAAAAAGAAAAGAGTATCAGAAAGCAGCTAAAGAAAGAAAAGGACAGTACGAACAAAGTAAAAACGTACCAAAACTGAAGTCTCCTAAGGCACTGAACTGGCTGAAGTTTGGATCCTCTTCCTGTAGTAGCCTGCACAAAATACAAAGCAGTATCAGTATGAGCACAAAGTAAAAGCTAAGAAGAAGGGGAGAAAAGGTACCTGAGCCCAAGAAGTAACTATAGAAGGCCTGAAGCAGCAAGAGTCCTGCAAACTGAAAGAGAGGCGAGCATTCATATGCAAGAAACTAAAACGACTGGGATACTAAAAGAAGAACAGAAAGTGAATATTCTATTTACTATGATCAATCTATGGAGTAACACTCTAAGGATTTAAGTATGGAGTACTCTATCACTATCCCACGGATTTCTATCTGACCAAGAGCAACTCTATCAACTATATCGAAGATTACAAGTGCATCCAGAAGATCTACAAAGACACAAAGATAGACTCTTGGAGATCTATAGAAAACCAGTGTGACATCCAAGCAAAATTTTGGAGATCCACTAAAGAAAAATCGTAGTGTGACATCCAAACAAATTTTTGGAGATCCACTAAATGAAATATCTTGTGTGACATCTAGAACAAATATCTAGAGATCCATAAAGACAAACAGCTTACAACAAACGTGATTCACTCTAGACGCGTACCACATTTGTTGTGGGGCATTTGTTGACCTCCATGTAAAGACCAAAAGAGAAGAGCAGAAATCCCGCAAACCTCGGACTCGACGAATCCGCGAATCCCGCTGAAACACTGTGGATGCAGCGCCGTTCGCGTCGCTTCCCACGAATCCCGCATCTCACCTCGATCGTTACCCATTGAGGTCGTTAAATACCGCACCAATTGAAGGCTTCGACATCCACGATCGCTACTTCCTCTTCTCCAGCTCACGAACCCGCTCCGAGCTCTCACTCTGCTCCCTCGTTCGACTTCTCCCTCCGATCTCCTCCCCAAGCCGAGCTCGTCTCCTCCCGTCGGGCTTGATCCCGATTCTCTTCCATCCACACAGAGAGAGAGAGAGAGAGAGGGAGAGAGAGAGAGGAGTTGAGGTCCTTACCTGAAGCCGGCCTCCACCTTCCCTATCCGACCTCAACAAGCCGCAGCCCTGTGCGGCTTTCTCCTCCGATCCCGTCACAGTTGTGCGACTTCGCTCCCATTGACGGCTTTCCATTCCTGAAGGATTGGAAGTTATTGCATTTTGATCGGAAGCTACAACAGGAGCTCGCCGATTGGGAAGGTAACTTTCTACCTTTCGGGTGCTTCTTCGGCCAAATCCCATAAATCCACTGAACTTAGGGATTTAGTAAATACGGGATTTAAGCCTTAAATCCCTAATCCTATTTTAATCCATTATTATGTTTATTATAATTATTATTAATTATATTTAATAGTTATTTAATTATTATAATAATTAATTATCTAATTATAATTAATTAGTAATTATTAATTAATTATTAATTATAATTAGCCGTTGATTAATTATAATTATGATTAATTTATTAATTATAATTAATTATTAATTAATAATTAATTATCAATAATAATTATCTAATTATTATTATTATAATTAATATAAATTATAATAATGAATAATAATGAATTGATACTTATCTCCCTCGATCCTCGAGCCTCCGCCACCATTAAAGCCCGCGAAGGTATGAAGTCCTAAACTCAGATTCTCGCGTCGTTGTATGCGGCGGACCGAAAAACCGCCTATACACGCCTTTATTGCGCGTGGTGGGAAGGGACCCCGGTCCGACGCCTACGACGAGGCGGGAATCGCCTAAACTCTACTTCGGTGTTCGTGGCGCACCGGAAAACCGCCTATACACGCCTTTATTGCGCGTGGTGGGAAGGGACCCCGGTGCGGCACCTACGGCGAGGCGGAGTCACTCATAAGTACCCCCGGGCGGGGGGAAAGCAAACTGTGCATCTTTAAACCGCCGCCATCGAAGCCCGCAAAGGTACGAACTCTCTAAACTCAGATTTCTCGCATCGTTGTTTGCAGCAGACCGGAAAAACTCCTATACACGCCTTTATTGCGCGTGGTGGGATGGGACGCCGGTCTGATGCTTACGACGAAGCGAGAAATCGCCTAAACTCTACCTCGGTGTTCGTGGTGCACCGGAAAACCGCCTATACACGCCTTTATTGCGCGTGGTGGGAAGGGACCCCGGTGCGGCACTTACGGCGAGGCGGGGTCACTTATAAGTACCCTCGGGCGGGGGGAAAGCAAATTGTGTCATTTAAACAGGTACCGTCAGAGCCCCATACACGCCTTTATTGCGCGTGGTGGGAAGAAATATCACGGCCGCGGTGCCCTCGCAAGAGGACACCTACCATACACGCCTTTATTGCGCGTGGTGGGAAAGGCCCAGTTTTCTCGTAGTTTTCCCCTAAACGGGGGAGACGTCGGGAGGCTGCCGAAATTTGAACTCAAAAGACACTAATAAAAGACTTAATTCAAATTCAAAATTGAAAAGAACACGAAATTGGACTGCACGACGAGCAAGGATGTGAATGAACAATCAACTTGAACTTGAAGACTTGGACTGCAGAGGACTTGAACAAAACTAGAACATCAAGCAAAGATATTGATTTGGACTTGAACAAGAATTTACACTGGAACAAAGCAAAACAACGAACAAACCTACAAAAGTCTTAAATTTTGAATCAAACGACGAAAATCTTACTACCGAAGCCAATCAACTTGCAAGTGAACTTGTATGTTAAGCTCAAATTGGGTTCTAAACTCCACATGAATGATACAAGAAACTGAGCCGTCAAGAACAAGAAGGGATTCAACCTTACATTTGATTCGAACAAAGAAACTGAACTCGCACTTGAGCCCGTGCCATACAGCATTAGGTGGTGGTTGTAGACTTGATGAACCCGAGTCTAAATAAAAGTTCACGGGTGTCCCTCCTACATATACTGTTGAAATATCCTACGTCAATTCCTACAATGCCTGTTGATTGAGAAGGCGATAGTAGAGACCAACAATCAAAGATCCATCCCTGCAAGATCAACATACTATGCTTGCAAGCAACAACAGACAGTTGCAAAGTGTACGAGCAATCAAAGAATCGTCCTCTACAAATAAATCCAAACATCAGCCCACCCGAGATTGGTGAAAGGGTGGATTCGATGCAGAAATAATGGATCTTCTACAAAATACTTCCAGGAGGTCGTCGTAGAAGACATGTATCCCCTACGAATAAAGAGGTCAATGAATGAATGAAGGTCATTCATTAAAATCCCAAATATGAGTGAATTGTTGGTTCACTCACATCGATATTCGTTCCCACAAGCTTTCAATGAATTGTTGGTGCACTCACAAACAACGATATAAGCTTTCAATAATATCACAAAGGTCATTATATTCGTTCCCACAGTCAGTAGCCCTTCAATTGCAGCCGGGTTCATCGCCTTCTTACAAGTAGAACTGTAATACACGACAAGTACAAATACCTCCTACGATGATTCCTACGAGGTCAAACAAGTACAATCAAGCCCACCTGAGATTGGTGAAAGGTGGTTTCAATGCAAAAGCAAAGGTTCTCCTACGAATACTCTTAGGAGCCCGTAGCTGATACAACGGTCCCCCGCAAATGACTACAAGCCACTTGTGGATAACAACAGTGAAAACCTCGTAAGCATAGCGAACCACTGTGGGCACAAGTGTAGATATCACCTACGACAATGGTGATCAAGATCTTCTCGATCCTGCATTCAAGAAGGGAAACAACTCTAGCCTCCACAAATATCAAAAATCGCAAGTCCACTATACTAAAGATCTTGAAAGGAGATCTTTCCAAAGCAGGGCAGCAAACTTCAAAGTCAAGAAGAACCCTACCCCCGGTGAATGAGAAAAGGGGGAGTCAATATCAAGACAACAATGCCACGCCACCGGATCTGCAACATTCGTACAAGCAGACAGAAGGCGTCTATTCCAAGAATACCCCCGCACGTGCACTATAAATTGTATACACATAGGTACACTAAAAGGGGTAAAAATAATTATAAAACCCGCATGGGCCCCGGCGAGCGTGTTATTGGTACACACGTGACGTCTAGGGATGCTGCGCGGGTTGACAAGTGAATTCAGGCTCGAACCTGATCCTCCTATACGGGTTAATAGGAGTCGACAAGGTTCGAACCAATAAATAAATATGTGGCCGTGGCGACCAGAATATTTATTTTAATACATTCATATTAGGCCTTCAATGCCTAGAATAAAAAGAATTCACTTTCAAGGGTACAAAGCCTACGAAACCCGATCCTCTGTCGACAGCCCGACAGAGTGACAAGGTTCAGTCCATAAAGAGAAATGACCCCGAACACCCCGATGATGGCCGTGTTGAACGCAGATCTCAACCGGAGGGGTTCCCAAACATTTTCAAATGCCTCCCAAAAGTTCATTCCAAAATCCCACGAAAATCCAAAAATCTCAAAATCCCAAAAACCCAAAAATATTTAAATTTGAAATCATCCATCCGTACTTAAAGCAAAATACATCCGCCCTCCGCAACAGTTTGTCGGGGTGGACAAATCAAAAAACTACTTCAGCTCACAAAAGAGCCAAATGCCTGGTCGAGAATATCACTAGGATCCATTCTCAAACAATCTTTTGCCAGTAAGGACGTGGTACGTGTCCTCTAACCGGCAGTTTCGCCGCCAAATGGCACTGCAGGTAAACGGTTATGACCCGGGGCCCTCTGAACCGAGTGGTTTTGCCGCCAAATGGCACCACAGATAGCGGTTATGGCCAGAGCCAATACGCTCCTTAATGGCGTTAAATCCTTGAGATATGAATCAATAGGATATGATTGATAGGGCACAAAGCCCTCTGTAAGCTAAGGTGGATTCAAATTTGTCCCCTTAGACAAACATCCAACCCCGGTCTACAAGGTCCCCTTGGACGAAGCAACCCATGGCTGCCGACAAGGATCCTTCTGTCAGGTTGGGTCGACTACCTCCTCTGACTAAGTAGACCAGGGACCACGATGGCCCGGGATGACGGAACCATGGGATCTTGATCGGGTCCATCATCCATTCCCCCACCATCCGCTTTAAGTGTTAGATGGTGAAGTTTCTATTTTAAGTATCAAACTTTTCAAACCCTTTCCAAATTCCCAAATTCTCCAACTATTTCCAAACCCAATTCTCAAATTTCCAAATCCAATTTCTACCAATATCAAAACCAATTGCTGCTACTATATGCCAGATAACACGTATTCTCTACGTATCTGATTGACGACTAGCCTTAATCGAAAGTTCTCTTTCGTGATCGGGAGGGGTAATTAACTATAGGGGCTTGCGCCTATAGGAAACCAGAACTCAGATCATAAAGTCCTCGCAAAATGAGGGCGAAATCTCTGGGTAGTGTCTTATCTACAAACCCATCTGCCTTCCAAAATTTACCTCGGAACTTAGCTCGTTAAAACTCCCTCGCCGAATAAGAAAAGCGAGCGGAGGCCGGGGCCGAATTTTCGGAGCCCACAAGACTCTTGCACGCCCTAGGATGACTGCATTCTTTCTCTCGGGCTCTTGCGCGTCTCCTGATGTTCTGCTCTCTCTTGCGACCTGACAAAACCCCACCGACATTATCCCACTCGCACATGACACCTGCTCCCAACTTCGCAAGCCCTTCTTTGCACGACCCATCTTTGCCTTGCTTTGCACGACCCATCTTTGCCACCGGCTCCAGCTACTTAGGTGCTGTCACACCTGTAGCTGGTCACCTACTCACCTCCACTCTACTCACACGACTTCGTCGCTCTAGCTTGCTTCACAACATCATCGACGATGGCCGACCACCTTCCTCTCTTAATCTCTCTCAAACCCTCAATCTCAATTTCTCTCTCCTCTCCCTCTAGTTCACTTTTTTGTTCTATCCAATTTTTACTCTGTAAATAGAGAATTTCTCTCTTCCTCTCTATCAATCTTTTTCCCTCTCTCTTTCTATTTATCTTTCTCAATCTCTCTTTTCTCTCTCTTTCTACACCATATCTTTGTCTCTATTATCCTCTTCCTCTCTATTTATCTCTAACTCTCTCAACCTCTCTCATTTTCTCTCTCTATCCCTGCCTCTCTCTCTTCTTCTTCTCTCTCTTTCATCTTTTTTCCTCTTTAACAAAGAGGCCTATCTCTTCCACTCTATAAAATTAGGGGATTAAATGAGTCGAGTCGAGTTTGAGTCATGATAAACTCGAGCTGGGCTAGTCGGTCAAAAACTAACTTGAGCTTGAGTCGAGTCAAAGAAATGAACTCGAGCTCGGCTCTTCCTTTAACTCCCATGCTCAAGAGCTTAGTCGACCACACGTAGTGGGATAAAGGCTTGATGTGTTGTTGTTGTATCTAGATAAAATATGAAAGTTTAATAAAATTATAAAAAAATATTTTAAAATATTTCAAGTGAAATTCTCTGAAGCCATATGAGGCTCAATCCTTTGCAAGTAAGTTAATAGAGTCGAGAAGATTGAAGATAATAAAATTAAAATATTTAGATGCCCTGATGATAGTTGTATTGAAAGTGAAACTCAACCGAAGATGACTCAATTTATAAAAATGCTCTCAAATTTCAAAGTAAACTAATGTGGGGTTTCAATTTCTATCAAAATATAAAAAAATCAATAAAAAATATTATATTTAATTGAAATCAACTACATGTAAAAGTTAATGCAAAATCCATCCCCCTTTTACAAATGTTTGTTTGGGGTGATAAATTTGAGAATAACTTCAACTTATAAAAGTAAATATTTTATTGAGTGTTTTGCTATGATTTATTCTCAAACTACCTTTTGCCAGTAAGGATGTAATACATGTCGAAGATGATAAAATTAAAATGTTCAATACCCTGATGATGACTGCATTGAAAGTGATTCTCAATGGGAGGGGGATTTATTTATAAAATCATCCTAAATTTTAAAATAAACTAGTATTGGGTGTAAATTTATAGAAAACATATAAAACATATAATAAAAAAAACATTATTCAACTAAAATCAACTACCCACAAAATATAAAGCAAAATCATCAACCTTCCGCAATTGTATATCTAGGGTGATAAATTTGAGAATAGCCTTAGCTCACAAAGAGTCAAATCCTTATTAATTGTATCACTATTTGATGTAAAACGTACATGCAAGGATGATTAACTTAGGGAGTTTGCACGCTTAAATTTTAGAGCACAATAATTATAAGCTTTCTCTTGATGATAAACGACAAAATAAAATGATAAGGAGATAAAATAAACTTAGGCTAAATCACATGCGTGGAAGTTAAGATTGTAAACTAGTCAATTACCATGATGTTGCAAACATGATTGGTTCCAACAAAAATCCCTTTCTTAACAACAAGACTAGTCACTATGTTAAAGTCTGCTCAATCAACTCTCTAATTCTAAGGCTTTAGCGGAGAGTAATTAACAAGCTTCTTATGAATCTATCAAGCCACATAATAGGATAACTAGGAAGATAAGAGATTAGGGAAAGAATTCACCATTATCAGAACTTAGGCGGTAGTTGAAAACATCAAATCAGCACCCTCCTTAGTTTTCGATGTTAGGACAGCAATCTGGCCTTCTTGGGACAGCAATTCTGTGTGGTAGAAGGGCAGGGTTCTTCGGAAAAGAGGCTCCAAACTTCTGGACAGCAACTAGAAAGGTGTAAACAGCAGCACGGGAAGTTTTGAACAGCAGTTTGGCACTTGAGAGGCGCCATATAGCAGCCCGAACAACATTCAGAAGACTCCACCAGCAGCTTACTCAATTGGAGGGGTTGGGGACAGCAAAATAAGCCTCTCGGGAATGCTAGACAGCAAGGGAAACCTGCTATAGTTCTTGTACAGCAGCAGATAAATTGGGATAGCACTTAGTAGTTCATGAGAGGAGGAAAACTGAGAGGTGAGGGGCTTGGAGGTGGCGGCTAGGGTTGAGGGGATTAAGGGATTGATTGGGGAGTTGTAATGGAAGGCAATTAATGGGTGTTAATTAATGTTGGGAGAGAGGGAGGGGACAGCTTATGGAGGGAGTTGGATTTGAATTTGAATTCAAATTCAAATGAGGCTTGAATCTTAATTGGGCATTAAATGGGGGAACCCATTGATGGGCCGGTGGCATGCTTAGGGGAGAAGGGAGAGGGGGAGAGCAATTAATGCCTCTTAATGCATTAAACCCATTTATGCACTGGAATAAGAAATCCAATTTAATTAAATATTAAATTAGATTTGGTTTGAAAACTTTCCTAATTTGGTTTGGCTAATTTAGGAAAGGATTTGAATTTCAAATGGAATGATGGCTCTCTAAAATCATTTAAGCTAAATTAGGTAGGTCTTAATGGTGATTAAACTACCATTAAGTGGTGAAAAGAAGGGGACCGGCGGTGGGTTTGGTGGTGGGATTTGGCTGGCGGGTGGTTGGATGTGGAGATGGGCCGAGCGGTTTGGAGGTGGAGTTAGGGTCGGGTTGGAGGAGACGGGCTTGGATGGTGGTTCGGCTTGGGGTGGTGGAGCTAGGGGAGGACTTGGGTTGGTGAAGAGGGGAGAAAGGAGATGAACAAAAAAAAATTACAAGTAAGATAAGAGTAACTAATGAACTCACAAAGAGATCGTAAGATCCGCGAGCCTTGGACTCTTCTAAAGATTGACGGGTATTGCAAATCACCCTCCTCGGGCTTCTCCTCTCATGAACTCACAAAGAGATCAACATGAACTCACTAAGAGATCAACAAGAACGTAAAATTTTCATTATCAATTCTTCATTCCCTTTACATGAAGAGGGGAAGGCTTTAAATAGCCAACGGAATAAAGAAAATACAAAGACACAATTGCCCCTAAGGCAAACACATGACGAAAACGGAAAGAAATACAATAGACTCATAAAACATAAAACAAAATACATCAAATACAATAATTATCAAAAGTAGACCGTGATCATAGATCATTGATCTTCTGATGCCCTCATCACTATTGTTCATTTTTAAATACTTTCCTACTAATAAGGACATGACATGTATCTAATCGATAGTTTTGTCACTAAATGATAGCACAAGTTAATATTTTTGATTGGAGCTCTTTGACCGGATGATTTGCCGCAAAATAACTCTATTAAATTATGGTCATGACGGAGACCCATATGTTTTCTACTAACTAAAAACTATTGAATAATGAATTATACGATATACTTACTAGGATACAAAATCCTCTGTTAGCTAAGATAGACTTGTATTTCTCTTTAGATAAATATCTATTCTAAGTCTACAAGGTATCATTGGATGAAACAAGCATGGTTGCCAACAAGGATTCTTCGGTCAGGTTGGGTTGTGTTGGATCCAAATTTCTCTATAAACGACATCCGACCTTAACAAGTGAACTCTGTGAGGGTTAAATTGGAACCTGTGTGGGAAATTATGTAAAGAAATACTTTGGAAGCTCAAAATCTCACTTAGTCAAAAGTTGTAAAAGGTACAAAGAATGTAAAAAGATTTGAGGATATAAATATCTAAAATGCTCATTTTTACCTCTTATTTATAGGGATTTAAGGGCAATAGGAAATACTGCATCAACAAAATAAAAAATATATTAACTTAATGACTCTTAGTAAAGTACAAACTACCCTAAACAACTATCATCCTATAATTGGCTCGAGTGGGCGGTGTTGAATGGCTCTTGATGATCTTCCTCTCCGGCGATTTTAGTAGTGCTAAGTAGGCTCGGACGAGTATGCTTGGGAAAGTGCTGAGATGAGGGGATCTACGACCAGAAGGCTGGCTGAGGTTGTCGGTGGCTTGTGTTAAAGGCCTCTGATCACCTTAGAAGAGAGAAGCGAGTGAGTTGTAGTTGCGGGAAAGAGAGATCTGGGTTAGATGGCAGCGATATGACTTACTGAGGGGTCTCCTATAGTTGAGCTAAGTGTGTATCAGTGAGGATGTCGCTCTAGGAGAGAGTGAGCGATTGCTTGGTTAATGAACTTGAATTGTTCCCCTATAAGGGATGACTTCCGTCGGTAAGTGTGGGTGAGTAGCACTTGTTGATCTTTTGGGCGAGTGCTCCTATGCATTTTGAATGAGTAGCTCCCCTTGATCGTCGGGCGAGTGCCCTTGTGGACCCAATGGGGGTGAGTTTCTTCATCGTGACCCGACGATTACCTGAAAGGTCTCAGTGAAGGTATACGCAAGTACACAAGTTGATCATCTCCTATAAATAAATATATTAGAGACCATGACAATCCAGAACAATCAACCCATATGATCTTGATCAAGTTCATCATCTCTCCCGACCATCCAGTTTAAATTTGTGGTGGTAAAATTCAATCCATATACCATAAATGATATTGTTATATGTAAAGCACTTAGTGCCTATTTAACAACTAGTCTTAACCACAGGGGCTTTATGTTTATGAGAAATCTATAATTAGATCATAAAGTCTTCACAAAATAAGAACGAAATCTCCGGGTGGTGTTTTGTCTTCAAACTTAATTTGCATTTCGAAAATTTGACATGTAAAAATCATGAAACTATCCCAACGAGAGGTTGAGCATGAATTTAGAGCCCACAAATTTTTTATGATTGATGGGAAAATTTCCTCTTTTCATCTTTGCCTAATCATTCTTGTGCTATAGTAGCAACCAATAATAATAAAGTTAAAATTTAGAATTATTCCTAAAATAACATCCCTACAAATTTTAAGTTTCATCTAAGTATGACTCTAAATGCTTATTATCATCACATGAAGCATGCTCCGCCATTAGTTGTGAAATTGTAATAATTTTCATTTAGAAATATAATAGGAAAATATTTGACATCATAGAGGAAGTTGCATTTTTGCTAGAATTTGGTATTCTAAACTGTTAGACTAGGCCTTGAAATGGTAATGGTCATATTTAGATGAAAAAATGGTGTGGAGTAAAGCTTTTGAGATTTGGTTATACATATAACGTGACATTTTTCAGAGCTTTTAATTTTGTTTAATCCCCTTCCAAGTATTTTAATTATACTTCTGATTTTTAAGTTTTTTCATTTTTTGTTTATTTTAAACTAATATGGCTAATTGTCCTTGATTTTGTCAATCATTATCTGTTGTAATGGAAGTTTCGAAGCATTTGTTGTAATGAAAGTTTCAAAGCATGTTATTATTAATGTACCATTCATTTGTTTATTGTAATTCCTGATGATTTTAATTCCCAATGATTTATTGTATCTTTTATAAAACATGGTCTCTTGGGTTATCATGTTGCAGAGAGTGTAGTAGTTGTCAGCAATAGCACATCAATAAATGGTACAGTAACAAATGTAACTTCAACCACTGTATCAACTCCAAGCTTGCATGACCTACAACTCTATGGGGTGGTTGTGACCATTCTACTTTGTTTTATTGTATTTGGTGGTGTGAAAATTATCAACAAGGTTGCCCCGGCTTTCCTTATCGCTGTTTTATTTTCATTGTTCTGCATATTTGTTGGGACTTTTGCAGCTCCAAGACATAATGCTTCAAGTAAGTTATCTCTTCATTTATGGAAATTATATCTGTTCCGTTTGTTTTTGGTTCAGTTATCTTAGTATTTCTATTTTTATGGAACAAAATCTCATCTCACGTCTTTATATTTGACTGATCGAGCCTGTTTCTCAATGTTGTTGTGTTCAACAATGGTTACAATTTCTTTAATAGGTGGGATAACTGGAGTGAAATTAAAGACATTTAGAGATAACTGGACTTCAGATTACCAGCGTACAACTAATGCTGGGGTTCCTGACCCGAGCGGGTCTATTTATTGGAACTTTAAGTGAGTAACTGCCCTTTTTTATAAGTTTGCTAACTTTTTTTGTTCTTCGGTAAAATTTTTTGTTTTTTGGGTTATATTGGCCTTATATCTTGTTGGTCTTTCATTCTTTTTAGAAGGTATATTTGGTCTACGAATTCGTTGGCTTCATTTAGATTGTTGAGTTTTAGCTTTAAGTTATTTCTGGGAGAGTGAGGTTTGATGTTCTCTAGACGGTCAGTTATGAAGCTAGTTCTGAACAATTTTGAAAATTCAGCGAATATTTTTTGCTTCCTTAAAGCTTTAAGTGATTTTAAGGCATTTTGATATTTTCCATAGAGCCTCCAGATATGACCATTACTAAAGTTTCCTTTGATATTTTTGCTTTATGCAATTCAGGATTTTGTTTGAAAATCACATTCAGTGTGATATGTTATTATCATTCTTTGAACTTTGATTAATTGTACTAGTCCTATCTTCACATTTGTATATAACATTATGGTGTAACTAGCATTTATACATAATTTATTTTGATATTTAATCGCGTTTCTTGTTTTTTTTAATTTTATGGTCGGTTAGGTTCTTCTGTTGTGATTACTTGCTTTTTTTTAACATTTTTTTCCTATTAAATGAGGCATTATTTGTATATCCTTTAAATGAAAATCAGCTTATTATATGGCTGAGAATTAGATCTTGGCTTGGTTGCTTCTGATGACTAATGTAGGTTTGATTACTGAGTTCTGCAGTTGGTGAGTATATATTATGTTACAAATCTACATCGATTCATTTTGAATCTATGTTATCTACTTTTTTAGTTTTATCCAATTTTACTACTTTGTGAGCAAGTTGGTGCTTGCCATCGTGTGAATCTTTGAAGATTGATAAAAGAAAGCCAAAGGACCACAATTGTGAATATAAGCTTTTGTATCTAGTATTTGTTGTATAAGAGGTAGACACGTATCCTAAAGGTCTTTACGTAGTCCATCAGTATCAGTCATTTTCCTATGGCTTCTCTAGGGAGGCATCACTATTTGGCTATCTTTTTCAGTCACTCTCTGCTTGTTCTTTTTTGTCATTTGAACATAGGTCTTACTTCACTCACTACCGAGCTAGAGCTTCCAACTTAAAGCTCTTTGAAAATCCTGTGCTAGGATTTTTCTGTTACCAATACTATTTGCTGGAAGATTTTTTGGAGAATTTTCTGGTCACTGATTCATGTCGGCATGATTTTGTTTGCTGATAACTATTATATTAAATCTTGGAAACTTGAATGTCAAGTTCATTTCTACTATCTCCGTTTAATAATGATTAAATTCCTATTAACTCAGCTAGTTATATACTTACGGTATTTGTCTTTTATAACACGCAATGACAGTTTGATGTTAAGTTGTTAACTCAATTTCATGCCACTGAAAGACACTGTAAATCGATTAATCTATGGCTTATTACTGGTATTAATTTCATAATGTTTACGTGAACTAATTATTATGAACTTAAATTAAACAGAGATTGGATTTTAGTTGGCATGTTGAAAGGTTCAGTATAGAAAGTATCTTTCTAATTGCTTTCTGACATTATATTTTTTCTTTTTGCTCCAGCGCATTAGTTGGTCTCTTTTTTCCTGCAGTGACGGGAATCATGGCAGGGTCGAATCGTTCTGCATCTTTGAAAGATACACAGCGCTCCATACCAATTGGAACATTGGCTGCTACGCTTACAACAACGTTTATGTATTTGGTCTCAGTGTTATTATTTGGAGCATTAGCCACTAGAGAAGAGCTTTTGACAAACAGGTATATGCTAATTATTAATGAAACATTTTTTAAGGGCTATTTAGTTAGAAGCATTAGGGGTGTGTTGCATTTCATTTCTCTGCATTTTTAGATTTTGCATGTTTGGTTTGAAGCAAAATAAATACAAAATAAAATTTTGAGGGATTTTAAGTACTCTAAATCCTTTTTTTTCTTGCATTAAAAAATTGCCCAAATTAACCAATTTTCAAATTCTGATCCATGTCACTTGCTGGCATTGCCTTGCCCTTATATTTTGTTGCTCGGGCATGTTGGTTCTAAAAAATTGCGCTCGGCTCTTCTATGAGAGTATAGTTTGAAGTTAAATTGTCATATGACAAATTGGATATCAAATAAGATACTACCTATGGATTTTATCTTCATTTTATTGGAGTTGTAAAATGTTGGCCATTAAAAGAGAAGCATAATATTAAGTTAACTTTTGCAGAGATGAGGATGCTCAAGTGGATGAGTGGCTTTACTCTTAGAGATAGGAAACAAAATGAGCATATACGTGAAAAGATTGGAGTAGCTCCAGTGGAAGATAAGATTAGAGTGAGTCGCCTAAAATGATTTGGTCACATAAAACGGTGGCCTTCCAATGACCCGGTTAGGAAAGTAGATGTATTAGATTTGACTTATATTAATTATTTTAAAAGGTAGAGGTAGACTTAAAAAGACTTGGCTAGAAAACATTAGAAATGTCATTTCTTTATTAAATTTAAATTATAATATAATTTTTAATCTAACACAATGGAGAAAATGATTCATGTAACCAACCCCACAGTGGGATAAAGGCTTGATGTTGTTGTTGTTGTTGTATCTTCTAATAAGCAAAGCTTTCGTTGGCTATGATTCTTGTTTGGCCATGAAAATCTATCAAAAAATATCCCGCCCATATTTTTTATTAATTCTATTAGCATTATTTTAAGCTTCATCGTTCTTGTGGATAGTATTTGCTCTACTCTTTTGCAATATTGTATTATAAAAATTTGCGAACTATCCTTTTTTAGGTGAATCTTCATTTAGTGTTACTTACAAATTTCCAATAGAGTCGACTTGGTTGGCTTTGACAGTAAGCTATCATATTTGTAAACTTAAGCAATTCAAAGCAAATTATGTGTTTTAAACAATGACTTAAGATGTAGATAGAATTTAATATTCAAACTTATCTTTAATATGCTTCATTTTCTACAAAGTTTGTGTTGAGATGTTTTCCATTGCTCTAATTTTGAAGAACTATGATTTCTTACAGGCTTCTTACTGCTGAAGTTGCTTGGCCTGTTCCGGCAATTGTGTATGTTGGGATCATTCTCTCAACTTTAGGTGCTGCATTGCAGAGTTTGACGGGTGCTCCACGTTTGCTGGCTGCCATAGCTAATGATGATATTCTTCCTGTTCTTAAATATTTCAAAGTTTCGGAAGGCGGAGAACCACATCTTGCTACTCTGTTTACAGCCTTCATATGCATTGGGTGTGTCGTGATTGGAAACCTTGATCTAATCACACCGACTATAACCATGTTTTTCCTTCTATGTTATGCGGGTGTAAATTTATCTTGTTTCCTTCTAGACCTTCTTGATGCTCCTAGTTGGCGGCCCCGATGGAGATTTCACCATTGGAGTCTCTCGCTTATTGGCGCCTTGATCTGCATAGGTATGCTCTTAAGTTGATATCATTTTCTTGCATCAGTATGAATATTTTGTAAATCTGCGGTATGCTAGATAACCAGATGACCAGTGTTTCCGTTTTTCCCATTTTTAATATGCTGAAAACTATTATGGCTTTCTAAATGAGTGCATTGAATTTCTTTAGTGGGTTTATATAAATTGTATTAAGGAGTAAATGATTAAAATGATCCATAAATTTTTCAGGTATGTTTGCTTTAATGCCATGCTTTTTTTACAGGGTCAATTTTGTCACTCTCAACTTACTAAATCTGAATAAAAAATGGTCTTACCATCAACTTTAACATTTCTTTGGATGAAAATTGATGGAGAGAAGCTTTTTAGAAGGACATTTTAAAATTTTTTAGGATCAAAATCACTATTTAATATCAGCTTAAACTAATGAGATTGACTTTAAGATGACTGAAATGCCCACATGAAATGCTTGCTTCCTATTTTTATCAAAAGAAATGATAAATTTTAAGGTAGGACCAAATTAATTTAGATTTAGTGAGTTGAGGTACTAAGGGGCTGTTTGGTTTGAAGTAAAAGAGATATAAAGTATTCCATATGCAGTGTTTGGAGAATACTGGTATTTGGTTTGAAGTAAACTAAATGTAATGTAAAATTTTGGCGTATTTGGAATTTACCTTTTAGTTCATTTTTTGTGTATTTGGAATTCCTCTGATTTGGGTGATTTCCAGTTACATTGAAACTTCACTGACTGCCGACACCACCCACCACCACTGCAGATCGTCACCACAGTTGACCGCCCCCCGGCGGCCTCCGTTGCTGGTCACCACCGCCATTGACCACCCTATCTTTGGACTTTCATTTTACTTCTAGTCAAACAAAAAATGTAATTCCATATATTTATTTTACACTCATCCAAATAACTCCAAATCCAAATAACTCCAAATATATTGCATTACTTTTACACAATCATTTTTAGTCAACCAAACAACCCCTAAATTGAAAATTTGGAAAAGCATTAAAAGTCTATTTGATGCGACAACAGCTTTTTAGAAAGGTGGTTTTAAAGTTGAGGTGAAAGTAACATTTTTGAAAATTATTGTCGGTATTGTATCTTTTTTGGGAAATCGGACTACTGCTTTTGTACTGCTCTTGCATATTAATAGATCTAGTTGGAAAAAAGCAGCTTTTCTTTACAAAAATTTCTGAAAAATAATAAGTAGCAAGAAAACAGTTGTAAAATGAAAATGTGGTTGTAATCTAAAAAGCAAAGTAGTAAGAAAGTTGCCCCAAATAGAGCCTAAAGTAGACAAACTTAACGTCTTGGGACTGTTTTGATCATTTTCTCTTATATTAAATATTGGTAGAGGCAAACCTGATTTATAAAGTTTAGGGAAAATCAAACAGTGCTTGAAGTAATAGAGCTACTAAATTTAGATATTGTACCTGTAATCTATCTACTAGTTGAATTAATTAGTTTTCTGTCTGAATCTTTATATATGCATTAAGCTTATGGAAGTATGATTCAAATGTTGGACATCACATGTTTTATGCATTAAGAAAGCATACGGCATTTTAATTAAAACGAGTCACTACATAAGAGCTTCACTAGTCAAGCGATATATATGAAAGTTTGAGTCCGGCTTGTGATTTTCTTTTAACTAAATATTCTCTGGCTTTCTACATGAAATTTGACTTTGACTAGTTTTGTGCCTTGCCTATATATTTGTAACTAGTCTTGTGCATTGTGCTCTATTGTTAACTAATGAAATATTTTTGGATAGATTTCTACCCTTTTATATTTAAAATAAATGTGTATTATTCATTCAAAGGACGGGGTATGTACTTTTTGAGATGAAGTAGAATGTTATGCACTTATTGATTGATTTGCTGGTGGTACCCATACCCAAATGAGCAACTAATAACCAAAGTTGCTCATTAAAAACACTCAGTAGTAAGTTGCATTATCAGGAATAAGAACAATAGGTACAATGGTGCATGCTAATACTATTTTAAAATTATACTGGTGCTCTGTCTAAACATCTCTGCCTCAAATAGGCCTTGTTGTTTTATTCAATGTTGCTGATGGTAAAACTCTTTTATGTTTGTTTAATATCTGATGAAGCTTTTCTCTTTGGTTACAGTGATCATGTTCTTAATCTCATGGTCTTTTACTGTGGTATCGCTAGCTCTTGCTAGCCTCATATATTATTATGTTAGCATTAAAGGGAAGGCCGGCGACTGGGGTGATGGATTTAAGAGTGCATATTTTCAGTTAGCTTTACGAAGTCTTCGTTCTCTAGGCGGTAAGTTATTTCTTTTTTTAAACCC
The DNA here is from genome assembly GCA_022539455.1 of Dendrobium nobile. Classification (NCBI taxonomy): domain Eukaryota; kingdom Viridiplantae; phylum Streptophyta; class Magnoliopsida; order Asparagales; family Orchidaceae; genus Dendrobium; species Dendrobium nobile. The sequence continues at coordinate 1,553,501 of CM039723.1, read as the reverse complement.
TAAACCATTAGGAGAATCTTCTGGATCATATTCAGTTGCACATCAAAATGGCAATGCATTCTAATTGAGTTTTTTTGTTATTTAGTACAACTAAAATGTTGAATCTTAATATTGCAAACACCGTTGATTCACTCTCACTTCATTATTGCAGCAAATCAGGTACATCCAAAAAATTGGTACCCAATCCCCCTGGTCTTTTGCCGTCCCTGGGGCAAGCTTCCAGAAAACGTTCCTTGTCATCCCAAGCTTGCAGACTTCGCCAATTGTATGAAGAAGAAAGGTCGTGGCATGTCCATGTTTGTATCTATCATTGACGGTGACTATCAAGAATTGGCAGAAGATGCTAAGATTGCTTGTCGTCAGCTCAGCACATACATTGACTACAAGAACTGTGAAGGTGTAGCTGAGATTGTGGTAGCACCAACAATGGCTGATGGATTCCGCGGCATTGTACAGACCATGGGCCTTGGCAATCTCAAACCAAATATTGTTGTCATGAGATACCCGGAGATTTGGCGCCGCGAGAACCTGACCCAGATACCTTCCACCTTTGTTAGCATCATTAATGACTGCATTATTGCGAACAAGGCAGTAGTAATTGTGAAGGGTCTTGATGAGTGGCCTGGTGAGTACCAAAGACAGTATGGAACCATTGACCTCTATTGGATTGTAAGGGATGGTGGCCTCATGCTCCTATTATCTCAGCTCCTGCTTACTAAAGAGAGCTTTGACAGCTGCAAGATCCAGGTCTTCTGCATAGCCGAAGAAGATGCCGAGGCCGAGGAACTGAAGGCTGATGTCAAGAAATTCCTGTATGATCTTAGGCTGCAAGCCGAGGTTATTGTCATCACAATCAAATCATGGGAGGCTCATTTGAAGAGCGGGCATCAGCAGGACGAGTCCATGGAAGCATTCAGTAGTGCACAACAGCGCATTGGTGCTTATCTGGAGGAAATGAAGGAAACATCTCATAGAGAAGGGACTCCATTGATGGCAGATGGAAAGCAAGTTGTGGTGAATGAGCAGCAGGTTGATAAGTTTCTTTACACAACACTCGAATTGAATTCAACAATACTAAGATACTCGAGGATGGCCGCCGTAGTACTGGTAAGTCTCCCACCACCCCCTTTAAGCCATCCATCATATTTTTACATGGAATATATGGATCTGCTTGTTGAGAATGTGCCAAGGATGTTGATAGTTAGGGGTTATAGAAGAGATGTTGTCACTCTGTTCACATGACATCTAGATTTCAAAACACATTTCCTTGCGTTTTAATTTGTCTCTTGCTTTTGATTACCAGACACATCATAAGTTGAATTCATTCTTTATATTACTTATCGAAGTAAGGTAAATTTTTGTACAATAGTTTGTAGTGGGTCTCCTAGATGCAGGATAATCCTTTTTGTATTAGCCTGATTGTTCGTTAAAGCACCATTTGTTGAGATGTTCTCATTATGAAAGATGTATTCGAATAAAAATAATATCTATTTACAAGAGGAAACAAAGGCTTCTTGCACACAGAAAACATTCGAAACAAATTGTATATCTGAGATGGGTTCATTCGGTCTTACATTGATGTCAAGCGAGCCCAAGAAGTTCATGATTCAGTGTTGTATGCAGATCCACAACATCATTGTAGCCGTGCTTATTGATATATATCCAGGTTGGGGTGTCAATATTTGACACGACCCGAAAATCTGACGCAAACTCAACTTAAAAATTTCTGATAAGTATCAACCCAGACTCGAAACGGGTCGGATTGCAGTTCAACAAATTGACCCATTTAAAAAAAATCGGGCCGATTTCGGGTTGACCCGGAAGAAATTGATTTATTTTTTACCTGAAAAACTCAAGATTGACGTGTTTTTTTACTCTGAAAACTAACAATTATCAATACTCAGAGTCTTGATAATGGCATGACTATAAAGGTAAAAATTAATAATAAGATAGTAATTATGGAAGTAAAGAAGCATACACTTCATTAACATGATTGCGTTGTTGTACATCCAAAATAATCATTTATTGATACATTATTTGCACATATGATCAAAATGAAGTCATCAAGATTATAAAAGATTATCAAGTCCTCCCATAATAGTATCTTCTACATGTAGCTTGAAAAAATCAGCCTCTACTCCATGAGTTTATTATCCTTCTCTGAAACCAAATACATATGCTGATATATAGGTGAGAGTTAAGACCAAAAAATAACGTAAAATTTATCACAAAATTTAATACAAGAAGGAAAAATAAATATTAAGATTTGTGGTTAAATCAGTGTATAAGCCCAATCCAAGAATCGAATCATATTTTTTATAGGATGAGATCATAAGACCCACAAATTAGATTGCCTTGTCCACAGGGTGAGGTTATAAGAGCTATTATCAGGTCTACTCCATAATAAATTTAAAATTCTGTGCGACTCACAAATATCATATTAATCACCATACTTCAGTATCATCAAGTTCATTAAAATATCAAACACAAATCAAGAATCAAAATGGCAAACATTGTTTTTCCTATTTATGGTTTAAGCCTCAATTTAATTAACAGAATCAGCATATTATTAACAAGCCCTCTCGAATTAATTTAATTAATAATGATACCTTATTTATAGGTTAAGGCTAAAAGACCCATTATTAGGCTTTCATAGTCCTCAAGGTCATAAGTGCCACTTATGAGCAATCCAATTAGTGTAAGTCCCAATCCTAAATTAATATTGGTTGATTCAAAGCAAACTTGTCCATCAAATTTTGCTTAATTATTGGGCCTCTCAACGAATACAAGACCCAATCAAAACTAAGCTCAATCTGCTCCCATGATAACAAGTCTACCAATCAAAATCAAATGCATCAACCAAAACCTCATATGTTAACCTCTAAACTATTCAATAAATAAATTGGTACAATCAACCCTTCATTAGTATGAGTTAACATAAACCTTGAAAGCACATATTTGATAAATAGATCTACCTCAATCTACTCAAGATGCCTAAGATAAGGCAACCCATAAATGTTAGTTAATCAGGCTCATTAAACGTTATAACTCAAAGCTCTTGCATGATGGCAGACTAGAACCATGGGGATCTTGACCAAACCTAAACTATTAAATTCATATCTAACTATAACATTTGAGCCTAAATTTGAGCTACCTGAATGAAATATGGCCAAACATCACGAAAAAACTAATTAAAATATATATAATCTACCTCAAAAAAATTACCCACGGATTTTTCTCAAATGCATCAAGAAGGCTCAAAAGGTGGGGCAGGTTTTCTTCTAATTGAACACTCAATTCAAAAAATGATATGCTGAGGAACACTAGGATTTCAAATTTGATCTCACATTCTGTCCAACTGAAGCTTTTAGGTTAAATATAATTTTGACCAATGATGTAGCAAACCTAATGTAATACCCCTGTAATAAAGTCCCTAATATAATCATATATGACAAATTACTTGTTGGACCATCACTGGACCAGTTCATGGAAACTGTAATGACAAACTCAAACCATTGCCAAGGAATTTCTTCACCAACAACAACAACAACAACAAGCCGTTGTGCCACTACGTGGGGTCGGCTACATGAATCCTTTTTCGCCAGTGTCTAGTTAAAAGTCAAATTCTTATTTAAATCTAATAAAGAAATATCATTTCTAATAGTTTCTAACCTAGTCTTTTTAGGTCTACCTCTACCTTTCTTAACATAAGTCAAATCTAATACCTCAACTTTCCTAACCGGGTAATCAGAAGGCCTCCATTTAATGTGGCCAAACCATCTAAGGAGACTCTCTGTAATCTTATCTTCCACTGGAGCTACTCCAACCTTTTCACGTATATGCTCATTTCGTATCCTATCGCTAAGGGTAAAGCCACTCATCCACCTAAGCATCCTCATCTCTGCAACACTTAACTTACTATTATGCTTCTCTTTTAATGGCCAACATTCGGCACCATAAAGCATTGCAGGTCTCACCACCATCTTATAGAATTTTCCCTTGAGTTTGAGGGAGACTCTTCTATCGCACAACAAGCCCGATGCATTCCTCCACTTCAACCATCCAACTTGAATTCTGCTGATAATATCCCCATCTATTTCACCATCACTCTGAACAATATATCCAAAATATCTAAAGCATGTACTTTTATTAATGATTCGATCGCCCAAAGTCACAATCCCCTCACTAGGTCTATTGCTACTAAAATTACACTCCATATATTTAGTTTTAGATATACTCAAGTGAAAACCTTTAGACTCTAAGGTTGACCTACATAATTCAAGTTTACCTTCAACTCCATCTCTAGTCTTATCAAGAAGAATAATATCATCAGCAAAAAGCATACACCAAGGTACATCATCTTGCAAATGTCTAGTGAGAACATTCATGACTAAAGCAAAAAGATATGGACTTAAGGCTGATCCTTGATGTAATCCAACCGAAATAGGAAAATACTTGGTCAAACCATCTTGTGTTTGAACACAAGTAATAGCTTATGCATACATATCTTTAATGATTTGAATATAAGCGTTAGAACTCCTTTCTTTTCAAGAACTCTCCATAGCACTTCTCTTGGAACTTTATCATAAATGTATTGAACAAACAACAAAAGTATTTAAGTGAATAAAGCATATTGGAAAATTATTTGGCTGAGGAATATTAGCGCCATCTAAATTAGATCAACTAGGTCTTTTAGATGCTAGCAAATAGAAACTATGCCAAGACTCAAGTCTGACTAATTGATACCTGGTGACTGATTAGTAGCATGTTTGATGAAATGATTCTTATTTTCCAAGGAAGCATTCCTTTTCCAGTTCTTAATTGCTTGCTCGGCTGTGGCCTTCGCCTTCCGCACTTCCTCGGCACTAAATTTGTGTTCAATGATGCCTAAAGGACCAGGTTGCAGTACATTGATTACAGCTTCCACATCATGCTCCAACTGTCTAAATTATCAATTGCAAATTTGGGGAAAAAACACAACATCAGTTAACCTAAAACAGTGCTAAATTGCTGGAAAGTCAAATTATAAAATCATGCTTTCAATACGAAAGTATGAAAGAAAATTTCAAACAAAGAGGCGGGACAGAAACTGTGACAAGTTTGAAGATGGCCATTATATAAGTTAGAATATAAACGTCAGTATAGTCTGATTTTTAAATTTGACTAAAGGTGCTGTCTGGTTTGATGAAGTTTGATGTAAAATATTTGAATGTAAAACTACCTATTGTGTTTGGTTTGAAAGAAAGGCAATAAAATAATTGTGCAGTACATAGCCTTCACAGATATAATGCAAAGTGAATGTGGTCAAATCTGACGCAATTGCTCATATGCACCAAAGCAAACAGCACCAAAGTGGCTTTAGAGTTCATTGACTAGCAGAATTATTTAAAAATGCCACATAATTTTATGGATATTGGCAAATTTTGCAATTGATTGTCAACAAATATACCCATTATGCAACAATTATTTAAGAATTATTTATACTCGCACAAACCAGATCAATATGGATTCAACAGCTCATCTATATAACATTGCATTGTATGGAAATTGTAGGCCATATTGACGAGAAGAGTGACAGGACCTCTCCACGTACTATTCCATGCAAGTGGGGTATTGAATAAAAGTTGATTTGAAAGTAAGTATAATTCGTTGAAAAAACTTTGGAACTTCATCATCTCAAATAAGAAGAGCAAATCACTATGATCCTATGTGAAGCCTTCAGCAAAAATGGGAACTACTGAACTACTGTCCTCTCGCAATCCCTGTTGTCATAAAATCAGTAACTGCTGATACCAGTCACCTGCCTCCAAACCACCACCCTCAACTTCAGTATCTTTGTACCCATAAGACTGCCATACTATCCAATCTCCAATAATTGCCATTAAAATTTCTTCAATGGACCAGTAATCTCCTTGACCCCACGTTGGGGGATAAATACTTGATGTTGTTAGTTGTTACTGTTGACCACTAATCTTAGTTCTCGCAAACAATCAGGATAATCCAATTCGTACACTAATCCTTCTTCAACTTTTAGTTGGAGTATCCTGAAAAACTCCAGTCTTTAGGCACGGCAAGATCAATAAATACTGGTTGTTTCTTCCCCTGCCTACCCAATTGAACTTTCCGGCCTTAAAGTGCAAGTACTCTCACACTACCTTACCATTGCCATAATATATGCATTTAAATTTAACTAATTAGACCTTGGAAACATCTGATTTTAGTGTTATATAGTTTCAGAAATGCTATTCAAAAAGGTGTGGAGCTGGTAAAACATCTAAAGTAAAACTATTTGATCACAATGGTTCAATGCGTCTCGGTGTTTGTCGAAAAGAAACGAATATGTCTGAGGTGTTTGCCAATAAAGGTGAGTTGCTTGGGACCCGTTGAAAAGCAGATCTCGTGCATTTGTTGAGACTAGTGTGCTGAGATGAGCGCAATAGACTTGTTTTAGGTCGGGTATAATAACTAGATGATTGAATTAAATTGCATATTAATACATCATATTTTACAAAGCATTTCAAACTCATAATTGAACATGTTTATTTACTAGTTTTATATCATGGTTTCAAGTTTCATAAAGTTTAAAATTGATTTGGCCAGTTTCAAAGGTTGAGGGAGTAAAGGATTTTCACCAAGATTAGGAGATTTTTTACTCACTGAAATAAAATTATTATATTTATTTTGTATCTTTAAATTTAGCTTAAAACTTCTTAAAAAACAGTCATAGCTAAGTGCTACATGTATATGTGGACCATGCATATGCTTTGCACCGTATGCATGTAGATTTAGCCCTCTATTTGCTCAGCACAGTCCGTACGTACATGCGCTTCAATAATCAAATATATATTTTTCACATTGCAATTCCAAAGTTTGCACTGTGTGTGTGTGTATAGATAAATCATAGAAAAGTCCGTATGAAGGATGGAAGGAAAGTTAATATATGAGGCTAGTTTGCACTAAGTGTGTGTGTTTATATACATATCATGGAAAAGTCCGTATGAAGGATGGAAGAAAAATTAATATATGAGGCTTCTTGAATGATCTCAACACCTGGAACAAACCTAGCAAGCCACATACTTCACTATAACATATTATGTATAGTTGGCCGGTGTTCTTAGAGTAGGCCTATCTTTGAACCCTCACATAGTTGAATCAAGAAAGAAGTAAAAGGTGGCCGAAGCCAAAAATGGAGGATGAGCTATGATGCACAACACGAACACAATGACATGGATAGGAAGTGACATGGATAAAACACGACATGGACACGGGACATATTAATTATTAAAAATATATGACACGGGCATGAATTGGATATGATATTATAATTTTTATATTTTAATAATCGAGTATAAAAATTGAATAAGTATAATATGAAAATAATTTAGAAATAATAAATTATTTAACTAGAATTTGTGCTTGAAATGATTAATATTAGGATGTCGAGGTCAATAGTTGATGTTGTGTATCAGGAATTGAGAAAGGAGACGACAATGTTGTTGAGAGTCGGGCATCGATGTTATGCAGTAAGTATCATACGTCAATGTCGAGAGAGCGTCTATAATTGATGTTGAGAGGGCGTTGGTCGTCGATGTTAAGATGATGTCAGATGAGTTATCAAGTTGTGGACATAAAAATTGCTAACATTTAGCATCAATGTCAAAATAATGTCAGACTTTAATGTTGAGATTATTTTGAAATGTCGATGTTGTAACGGCGTTAGACATCGACATTGAGATGACGTCAGACATTGTTGTGAAATCGTAGCAACCTGTCAAGGAGAAATGAAAATGAGAATATTCTATGAATGGGGTATTGAGTGATTGTTTTGGTGTTGTGAAGAGGAAATAAGAAATTTATTTTTTTATTTTAAATACAATAAATTATAATTTAAAAATTTATAAAATATTTAAGAAACGCGTGTCCAATTTGTATTTAATATTTTTTTGATCGGCCACGCTTTCAGCATGTCCACCATGCAAAGGCGTATGGGACATATGTCAGACATTGCATGCCTCTTTGAGGAGAAGTGTCGGTGCATCATAGAGAATGAGAATGTCAAAGCCAAAATTAGCAACCACACAAAGGTTTAGGTGTAAGTCGAGGGTTGTGGTAGGGGTAGGTAGGTGGGTGAATTGGGTCAATAAAAACAACCTTGAGAAATTTTGAACTTCATAGAGAAAAAACAATTAACTTAAAAGTAAATGGAGCAATTTATTTATGATTTAAATAAATATTTCAAAGCAACAAGTAAATAAACAAGAAAAAAATATTTCAACAAAATTTTATATTGGTTCAATCCAAATAAGTCAATGAAATATAAGTTGATCCCAGCCTCTTACAAGATTAAGAAATGTACGAAGAAACGTAGAGCTTGAGAACAAAGTAATGGATGGCATTTAAATCATTAAAATGATAGAATATTTGAATCTTCTCAATAGACTTTTTTTTTTTGGCCTTGCTTTTAACCAATAGAATGGTGGTATTTATACCTTAAATTCACTTTTGAAACATGTGCTCAAGTTTGGCCAATCAAAGCCCCAAGTATGCCATATAGGTTCATACCCATTGGAATTCAACTAGCAATTTTGTCATTTTTCTAATCAATTTTAAAATAAGTTGTCAATCAAGATTTATCTCACTCATTAGAGTCATGGAATAACAACAAAATCAAATAAAGCAACAAAACTACTCAAAATTTCTTTTAATACTCACAAATGTTAATCAAAATAAATTAAGAGAATTGGTAGAAAAGGTACATGTCATATCATTATTAAGAGTACCTCAAAAGCTTTGGAAGGTTAGTGGCTAAAGATAGTCTTGGAAAGAACATCACAACAAGCTTTTTGAAAATTCTTGCTCGAGGGCCTAAAAATAAAGAGGAAATAAATTGAAAAAAAAAAGGTGAAGCACAAAAGAATTATCATTTGGGAAAAAAAATAACAGGCATAATTGAGTTCCAATAGTGATGCAATAGGCCATCTTTTAACTTATGTGATGCAACCTTCTTTCTATTTCATAACATAGTGCCAATATAAGCATAGTGAAAAAAAAAAGGTTGGAAAATATTAGGGCTCCAATTTTCTTTGGTGTTAAATGAATGACTTCACAAAATTGTATTTGTGCTCATATGCATAAGATAATAGGACAAGATACATAAAAATAAATACTTCTTAATCCTAAAAATTAATTTTATCTATCCATCTTCTAAATATATCTTCTATCTTCTATTATGCATGTGTTAAATACATAAGTCTATTTTTAAAAAAAATGACAAGTTACTTTTTGTCAAATTAAGATGTCTTCAAGCTTTTCACAATAACAATAGAGCGCACAAAAGTGGTTCTACAAACAAAGAGTTTTTCATGGTTTAACAATAAAGGGGTAAGTGATTAACAAAGTTAGTAATAAGGTAAACAACTTAACTCTATTATCACTTTGTTTACATGGATTTAATTCATGGAATGGCCTCTCTATAAAGCAAGGGTGATATTGTGTGCATTAATCCCTCCCAAGATCTTTTATTGAAAAATATTGTGAAACAACATTGAATTCTGATTTATAATTAAAACTAGAACATTTTTAACACCAATTTCAGGATGCTTCCAAATTGAAATCTTATTTGGGGAAGCTGGGCCAAGTACATAAGAGTGAGTTTCTTAAAGATTGTGGGAAATCAATACATTTTAGGAAACCTTTTTTTTTTCCGCTGCTGTTTGGATGGGATGCTTCTATAGAAATGCTTTTTGGGAACTTCATTTTTCTACTGTTTTGATAAGCTATTTGATATTTGCTTCTGCGTTAGAAAACTCTATTTCCTTAACCATTGTTTCTAAAACTACCTTTAACAAAAGGAGAAAGAAGAATCAAACGAAACCTAAATCCAACAACTATAAAATATTAAGAAAAGCATTGTTTCGACATAGTTTTTAAGTCATCTAATTAAGTCAAAGCATTACAAACTTGGCATGAATTCATGCAAATAAACAATGTAAATGGTGCTAACACCAATCTCCAAATATATCTCCTAACAAGCTTCAGCACAGCAGTATTCTCCAAGCCCATTATAAAACAAATATCCTATTAAGGAGCTGTTTGGTATCGGATTTACAGCGGGATTTACGCTAAATCCAGCCAAACAGCTTTGTGCGCGCTTTAAATCCCGGATTTAAGGATTTACGGCATAAATCCGCGATTTTCTAAATCCCTCAGGTCGGCAGATTTACGGGATTTGGCCGAAGAAGCGCGCGAAAGGGAGAAAGTTACCTTCACAGCCACAGCCAGCGAGCTTCCGATCAAAATGCCGAAGGGAAAGTCGTCGAAGGAGCGTAGCGACGAAGGAGCCGAAGAAGTGACGCGTGCAATTTCTACACCTCCTGCGAAGCAACGAAGCCGAACAGCAACGACGAAAACAGAAGATGAAAGGCAAACCTAAGATGCCTCTAAGTTATTATTGATTAACTTAATTAATATATTTTAAAATATTAATAAATAAGTAAATTAGTTAAATAGTTAATAGTATAATTAGTGTATAAATTAATTAACTAATTTAACTTTATTGCAAAATTAATAATTAAATATTAATATAATTAGCTAGTTGATATATCTTAAAATATATATTATTAAATATATAATTAACAGTATAAATAATAATTAATTAGTGATAAAATTTTTAAGTAATTAATGAGATAATTAATAATATAATTTATAATTAAAATTAATTAAATAAGACTTAAATAATTAATAAAAGTTAAGTAACTAGTGATTTCAAAATAACTAGTAGGATTAAATATAATTTCAAATATAATAATTACTATATACTATTATAAATCATAATTAAATATATATTTATTAAAATATTTAAATGATTAATAAGATAATTAATAATATAATGAATAATTAAAATTAATTAAATAATTAGTAGTATTAATGTATTAGTTAAATAATTAGTTATTTAAAAAAATTAACTGATTAATTAGATACTTATTAATATAAATAGATATCATACTTATTAGATTAATACATAAACAAATAATTTAATAAATAATATTATAATTTGTAATTTTATAATTAATGTAATTTCTAATTGAATTATTTATCATTATAATCTGTTAACTACAATTAAAATTAAAGCTAACAAGTAACTTGTAATTAACATGTTATTAAAATCATAACTCGTTAATTTTAATTTTTAATTTTTAATTAATTTCTTCACGTTTAAATCTCTAACTGTCATAAATTTTAAAATATATTAACAAATAATTTCCCAGAATTTAATAGGATTTAATATTTGTCAAGATTTACTAAATCAAAATTTACAGGATTTAATAAATCCCACTTGTTGCCAAACAGCCTATAAATCAGTATTGATCAGCATTTGTAGTTCAAATGGCTGTAATAAGACAATTTACATATTAAGTAATAGATAAGTCCTCAAAATCATCTACATCCTACAAAAATTGTGAGACATTTGAATTAAAAAAAAATTAAATTAAATTCATCACGATCAAAATTTCAATTTCAACAAGTTACATTCGAGTTAAACGTGTCAATGAGACGAACCCAATGATACCAAGAATGATTCGATCAGAACCTGAATGAGTCCAAATAAGGGGTGAAGCATAATTAAAAATTTTAAAATTTTAATTGGATGATTATATGATTTCCAAATTTAACATATTTATAATCAAAATGAGCAACTCATAGAGACGAAGCCAAGACGCCTAAGATCACTTAATTCCAAAATCAAGTGGACAATTAAACAATGAAGAAACAATCTACAATAGAATGAATTAATGTATGCCATCCTATGAAGTGCTCTGAATTTTTATCATATTTACAAGCATATCACACTCTAAAATATATAAATATACCCCTACACCCTACAAAAAAAGAGGGGGTGGGCTGTTGGCTAGATATTCAAAAGAACTTCGATGCTTGAAGACGACTTGAGTAGTCCATCAGAACTCTGTTGTTGGCCCAATGGTCATTGAGCCCAAATGTTCATATGAACTCCATTACTCTTTCTATTATTTCTCTATAACCAAAATTTGTGATATGATAAGGACAAAAGCATATGAAATTGACTTATTTTTAATCAACGGTCACTTACACAAAACTACTCAAATTCAAAATTAGACCAATCAAAGGCCACGCACATCATTCTTTTTTTAATCCTCCCAAGAACTAAATATGCTGATATAACTGATTATTCATAGCCATTTTTTGCTAATTACTACACAATTCACTAAGAAGAAAACAACCCTCAGGATATTAAAGGGCTCAAACTAAGATGACTTGAAGATTTCCCCAATGGTTGGCCAAATAGGCTTTACAGTTTGCATTCTTATTTCTTCTTTGCTCCAGTTTTGGATTTTTTAGTTTGAGGGACTTTGGTTGCCTTGGCTGCTGCATCCTTGTCACAAAAAGAAATACCAAAAAAGAATCAACAATTTAGAAATATGAGACTTCTATTGAAGACAATGAGAAATATTCAAGTGAAATAAGGTGCAAAATTCAGTGGATAATAATAGTTCACCTTCCGTTTAAGAGGTTCAGATGTATTTATCATTGGCTTAAAAAATGACTCCATCCTGAGAGAGGAGGCATACCATTACAGCAACAATAACATATACTCGCACAAAAAACACCAGATATCTATTATTGCTTACCTCCCTTGGCTGCCTTTATCCTTGGCTGCCTTAATCTTCTCTGTCGCCTGAGAGAAATGCAAACAATAAACAACTGCTAAGCAGCATAAAAATGCTAAGAGGCTCCATTTAGGTTTCGTTTGGGACGGCTTTCTTTCTGCTTCTTAAAATAATTTTTTAGTACTAGAAAGTAGCTTTAAGAAGTAATATGAAAGCCGTCTAGCCTTAACTTCTTGGACGACTGGAATTACAAACCTTGACAACACGGTCATGGTTGAAGCCATTTTCGTTCACCAAGAAAGCCACAAGACCCTAAAAAGAAGAAAAAGTCAGTAACAAGATAATAACCAATGAATAATAGATTCAGAATCACTTGCCTCTTCATCTGGAGCAGTCCACTTGAGCTCCGGTGTTTCCAAGTTGACTAAAGGGTCTTTAAAGAGCTGTCGAGCTTCTTGATAGGGCCAATTCTCTGGTATATGGTACCTGTTCCATGATAGCAGTGGATGTTTAAGTGCAATTTTTAGGAAAAAGAAATGGCACCATGAGATACTACAACTGCAATAACTTGAAACAAGCAATCAATTTTGTAAGAATAGTCAATATCTTATGTTCATTAACAAGGCATCCGCTCAGCAAATGAGCTTTATAAGCATTAAGACAGCTATGAGAAGAAACAAGAGTTAAAGATATTGAAGTAATGGTTGTAATTGTTAATCCACTATCAACAAAATTTCAACTGAGGTTAATGTAGTTAAATTACAATATATCTAAAAATACGAGCACATCTATTCATCTAAGAACAGGGGAAAGTCTCACCTAGAAATGAAAGCAATGCAAAATCAAATAAAATGGAGAGAAAACAAATTTGAATAAAAGAAAGGGTACAGGATACGATTTAACTAAATGAAGTTAGTGTTTTAACAAAATGATGATGGCGTTGCTGACTGAAAGATAGAACAATAAATTGTAAATGTTCAGAAAGGGCATGAAATGAAAATCATGTCAAAAGACAAACAAGCCAATAACATGATATGAAATAGGGCTACGAACCGAACCGAGCCAAGCCAAACAAGTGCTTGTTCATCTTTGTGTTCTTTTACTGTCAGCTTATTCAATTTTGGTTCGAGCTAGATTCAAGTTTTTCAATTTATGTTCAACCTTGGCTCATTCAACTTGATGGATGTTCATATTTAGTTTATATTTGATTCATGTTCAATTTGTTTAGGACTTATCGAGCTTTAAACAAACGGGTCTCATCTAATTTTGAATGATCTCTACTTATGGATGTTCATTAGCTTAGCAAACGAGCCTTATCAAGCCTACTAACAAATAATTACATAGAGCCCTATATGCAAATATATTTAGCGAGTATTTTTAAACTACCAAATGAGCCCGTTCATGAACATATCTTACAAGTGTTTTCAAGCTACCAAATGAGCATGTTCGCAAACATATCTAGCAACTTAAGTGGGGCTAGGGGAGAAAGAAGGTAACAAAAGGATTAGGGCTAGGGTTAAGATTTGAGCCAGAAATGATGATCGGAGAAGCTAGATCTAAGTAGGGACATGAAGAAATGACAAGCATAGAAGGTACGGCTGAGTGCATCAGGAAGATAAAAGCAGGAATAATTAAATAATATTATAAAAAATAATTGTAATTAAATTATATATAATATCAATTGAATAGATATTTATGATTTATTTTAATTAATATATAGTATAATATTTAATTAATTTTAAAATTTGTTAATTAATAATTATTATATGATTAAATTATTAATAAATATAATAATATTTATATTATGAATATTCATTAATTTTATAATCAAATATTAATCAAGTTTTTAACAAGCTTATTCACGAGCTCTATATCAAACAAAAATCGAGCTTCGAGTTTGTTCACAAGCTTTAAACGATGTTATTTTTTAACATAAATAAGTTGAACACATAGTTCTTCGAGATTTTTTATTTAACATTGAATATTTAAAAAAAATGTTCAACCATGTTTGTTTGCTTAATTAAATGATCACGAACAAGCTTTTTAATCAAACCAAGATACGAGTAGCTCATCGAATACTATGTTCCTTTGCAGCCCTAAAATGACATATTTGCATGCAACTATCATAATATTGACAATGCTTTGTTACATCACTCAAACCTAATAGATGTGTCAGTCTAGCATGAAGAAAAATATTTATGATTACATAAAACAAATCCAAATAGGTAGCCGATTTCAATCTAACAACAAACTTTCCAGATTTATCAAAAATTACTAAATCAATGCAAAAGACAAAGCATTCAAAAGTAGATTCTAATCATTTCAATGCATGCACCTGTCTTTGCTTAAGTTCTCCAACACATTTTCAATAGAACCATGCTGACGGATAAGCTTCAATGCGGTTTGACCTCCGATACCTGCATAAAAGGGAATGTAATGCGGTAGCACTAATCATTGAATCACAATAAATTTCCGACAGCACTGAGAGATGCTTTAAGCTAAGAGTTCAGATTCATTCCCTAAAGAGCCCACCATTTTCCAGCAAGTAAATATGAGTATAAATTATTTGGGGTTAGGATAATTTGTCTCTACAGTTCATCCCAAATATAGCCCATCTACATCTAACTAGTTTATCCCATTTATACGTGTCTGATGCAAAACATTGAACTGGAGCTACAATTGCACATGGGCTATACATGTATCATTGTACGGTATTCTACGTATAGCCTGCGCTAAATTAGCATGTATCGTTGTACGGGTATTCTGTGTAGCCTGCATTTTTACTTTTCTTTTTATAACATTTTCCTATAGCCCTCAAAACCCTATAAATAAAGGATGATGAGGAACAATTTAGGACCTTTACTCTTTTCTAGACTTTTGGGCTTTTTACATCCTACCTCTTGTATTTTTTTATTAATATAGTAAAAACTCTGATTGCTTCCTCTTCTGCTCTGTATTATCTCTAATCTCTCAAATCTTCATTCTTACTATTAGGTTCTCAACTCACTAGACGGGTATCATTCACCGAACAATTCTGAATTCAACAACATAATAAGAAATTAACTCATAATATCCTGAATTCATAGCCATTTCATCAAATTGACTATCATGATGCGTCCAAAATGAGGAAATAGCCTGGAAAACCCCTTCCACCCATAATGTTGAACGGGAAATTCGCACATTGCTAACCAGTAACCAGACCAGATATCCACTTTGTGAGGCTTCAACATGATGGCTTAGTCAAAAGCGAATCGCAGGTTCAATGATTAAAGCTTGATATGATCGCAAGCTGATCAGTAGATTATACTATCTATCAAAGAAAAATAATAACAAATCGTATTTCTCTTAAAGGTCATGAAAAGAGATACCGCTAGGTTATGGATCCCACATAAACAATGCCAAAGGGATGTTAAAAAAAGTTCTTGAAAGTTTCTATATTTTCTAAAACTGCAGCTTTCCCAGGAGTTCATACACATAGAGCAGACCCATCCAGAAACAGTTATAAAAGCCTAACTAGGTTTAATTTCCCTTCGGTAATAAAATAGAAAGCATGGTGATCGTCTTGTAACAAACTTGCATCTGCTCACATTATCTCAATCAGCTTTTAATTTTTTTCGCTTTAAAATGTTGACAATATGTAAAGAGGTGTGAAGGAACAACTGTTAAAAAAACTATAAGAAACGACATAAATTCTTCTTTTCTTTTATGTATACCTCATAGACTATATTTTGCATTTCCAACAAGCAAGAAGCTACTCATACAAGCAAATCTCACAGTTGCAACTTACTATCTTCTTAAAAGAATCAGTCAAAAGTCAAGATACCTTTAATGCTGTCACAATAGTCACATCCACAGAGGATGCATAAGTCAATAAATTGATCCATGGTGAAACCTAATTCCAGCAGGACCTTCACAGAAGGCATTGTCAGAATAGTGGAATTAGGTAGCAAGCAGTAAGCCATTTATGTGACAACAAACCTTTCCAACTTCAAATTCCATAACAGGGATCTTTTTAGAGCTTGGATCCATCAAGTGACGAAGAAACTTGGGAGCTCCAAAAGTCAATGAATCCATGTCTTCAGAAGCCACGGCATATACCTAAATTCAACATTAAAAAAAATTAAAAAAAAAAAGTAAGCAGAAATGCTTGCAAGGATGCATTACAAGAAAAAAAGGAGAAGTTTGGCTAGTACCTTATCACTTTTGCAAAGAGCGGCGCACTGAGCCTCTGCTTCGCATGGTGCCTACGAGGACCAAAACAAAGTTAGCTTGTACTCAACTGTACAATTAGGTATTTGATAATCTCATAACTTATAGTCTTGCAATCTTGTTCATTCCTCAGAACGGTTAGTTATATGTTATTGAAGTCCACTATCAACAAACTGCCAACCACCATGACAGAAGATTTAGAATTAACTATTGGCAGTTTGACATTATCCTTGTAGTCTTACAAAATAAAGGCGAGACAATCATCTTTTTCTTGCAGCATTAATATTTCTATCCATGTCCGTGTGCAACATATTTACATTGCACAAATACAAAATAATAGCAAATAAGAGAGAGGGAGACAGAGAGAAATCACCTCAATTACTGGAACGCCCATCAGTCTTAGAAGTCGTTTGCAATCCTCATTATGTTGCTTTGTTACCTGCACAAAAGGAGAAAAGAAATTAACGAACAAGTATTCAAATAATCTACAACAGAAAACTAGCCAACCCCACGTAGTGACAAAGGCTTGATGTTGTTGTTGTTGTAGAAAACTAGGCATATTGAATAAGCGCATAAACACAAGGGTATTTACCGCAGATATTAAAGCAAACAATTAATCAAAAACCAAATAAAAAAAAATGTAATGCAAAAATAATTGCTTTCCTAATCAAAGAAGCCAAGATTCATTTCTCTTAACAATCATACAAAACTACACCAACATTGTTGGATCTTACCAATACAAGATTATACCATTGGGAGTACCCAGTGTTGCAGGGTCTATGGAGGAATTGATGTACACAACTTTCTCCTATACTGCAAAGATGGGTTTTTTGCATTATTTAAGCCCGTAACCTTAGAATCACAATATGGATAACCTATAAGCGAAGAGGTTTATGCATACCGGAATAGAAGGAAAAATATGTTCACAATGGCGTAAAATAAAAAGGCTTCCAAATATGCTAATTTAAGGAAGAAAGCCTTAGGGCCGTATGATACCAAACCAGATCCGAATGCTATTAAACAACTTGTTTAAGAGATAAAATGAGATTCTGGCATTCCAGCTTGGCAGGCATGCTAAATCACAATATAACATTTCTTCCAGCTTTAATTATTAAGAAAATCATAATGCATATGGCATAGGACTACCTTAACAGTTCTCTTGCTAAACTTTTCAATTTCTTCTTTATTCCCCTCCTGCATGACAAGAAGTAACCTACTAAATGAGGATCGGATAATAGAAAAAAATTACTTGAGGACAAAAAAAAAACACAGAGAGATGCGAATAAAGGAAAAATGACAGGATCTATTCAGAGAGCTTTCTTGCTAAAATGTAACAATCTACCTCTACTGCAGTAGCTAAATCCTTGGTGGCATCATCTCTCCTAATGTACCTATGGATGAATTGACCAAAAAAAAAGGAATTTCCATTCCATCAAATAACGATTACAATAAACCTGAAATAGCACACCAAAGTTCATACCTTTTAGCAAGCTCCTGTTTCTTTAAATCAGGAGGCTGACCATCAAAGACGTACCTGGTAAGCAACATACATAAAAGGTAGCAAATATATTTTGATATAAAGAGATTAAACCTAGGGCTGCAAACGAACCGAGCCGAGTCGAGTATGTGAGTGTTCATGTTTGTGTTTGTTTAACATTAGCTTGTTCATGTTTGGTTCGTGTTTGATTCGAGCTTTATTATTTATGTTCATGTTTGGTTCGTTTAATTTAAGGGTGTTCATGTTTGGTTCATGTTCGTTTGTTTAATGCTTATCGAGCTTTAAACGAGCTATGTTCGTGAACATATCTCGCAAACAATTTATTGAACAAGCAAACATTAAATTTGTTCATGAACATTTTAAACAAACAATCTAACAAACATGGACAAATATGAAATATTTCTTGATTCATGAAATTTCTAAAATAAAAGCAGTTGTATATTTAAAATGAAAATATGATTAATTTATATGAACATATGTTATAATATTTTATTACTTTAAAATTTATTAATAAAAAATAATTATATTATATTATGATATAATTAAAGTTTTTATATTTAATCGAACTCGAATCGAGCTTTTTATCGAGCTTGTTCATGAACATCAACTGATGTTGTTCGCGAACATAAACGAGCTGAACGCATTAGTGTTCAAGCTTGTTTATTTAAGAATCGAGTATTTAAAATATTGTTCAAGTTTGTTTGTTAGTTAATTAAACGATCACGAACGAGCTTTAATCGAACCGAACAACGAGTAGTTCATCGAACGTTTGGTTCGCTTGCAGCCCTAATTAAACCGCTTAGAATTTGAATAATGAAAATATTTGATTTCAGTAATATAAAATAGGAAATGCAAGCAAAGATGCGTTACACTGGCTTAATTCCTGCATCAAGCAATCTTATTGTGCGACTGAACATCCCTTGCAAATGGCTAACAAAAGTTTCAAATATATCAAAACAAAAAAAAAGGTCAGCAAAAGCAGCAGAATACCCTTTTCCAAAAACAATAAAAGATTTATATGCCCCTAACCTGGTGACTTCGCCTGCCTCATTTGTTAGCATCTCGGTCCCAGTCCTCCCCACCACAATCTATGGACAGAAAAGCAGAGAAGTAATCAAACTATAAGACATAAAAATTTGGAAACAAAACAAAAACTTTGACCTTAGAAAATGATAATTTAAAAGCCCGAGACAATCCAAAACCCTAATCTTCCTAGCATATGCCAGAAACAATTCCTAAGTGTGAACAACATTAAAATAAAGGGGGATTTACATACAAAAAACTAGCTCTTCAGCACTAGATGAATTAAAACCTCCAAATATATAAGCACAATATAAAAAAGAAATCGAAATAGGGCTAATGTACGAACAAGGAATTGGTAGATGCTCATACTGGCGTCAATGGCAATCTTCCGACCGAAATAACTCTCGAACTTCTGCTCCTTCATGGCCTTGGGAGCGTAGTCAGCCAAAAGCTTCGTTAAACCCTTAAACAGCAGAAAAGAACAACCATCAGTTCATAAGGAATGACAACCTATACACGGACCTTTACCAGCAGATCAAAACCCTAACCTTTATTCCCATAGTGATGAAGTAATTAGCCCGAGGTAGGCGTGAAGATGTTCGATAGCAGGTTCTATGGCTTCAAATGCACAAAAGGCGACGATTTTGCCCTGCTGTGAAACCTGTTTTCCCGCCTTTCCTCGGCGGCGATAAACGCGGGCTCGTTTGGGACTCCGTCTAGCCTGCGTTACATTTTAAAACGCAACCTAACGACTGCTTGGGATAGTGCGTTTTAACGGAGGTGTTAAAATTTCTCCGCCCACAAACAAATATCTCAGCTTAGGGCAACTATAACCAAGGTTGTGAAAATCGGACCGGACGAAGAACCGGTAGAGAGAGCGGTTCACGGTTCGACCGGTTCGACCGGTTCAACCGGTCGAATCGGGGTTGAACCGGATGACGTAATAAATACAATTTAGATGATATAAAAAACATATAATAATATAACTTTTTTATTAAAAAATAAATTTAATTCACACATTACTAATATCTTATATAATTTTAAATGTAAACATATTCAATCTTTAAATTTAACAAAAATTAACTTACAAATGAATTAATAAGTTTAATATAAATAATCCTTAATTTATGTTATATATTTATATATAATTTATATTTAAAATTTATATATTAGATTCATATTATTATTTTACATTTATAAATTATTGAGGTTAAATTAAATCATTTATTATAAATAATAAATAAATTAATTAATATTTATGGTACATAAAAAAATAAATGATGAATATAATTTATTTTATATTATTAATTAAAAATAAATATTATTTCATGATTTTCATCATAAAAATATTATTTAAAAAATTTATTTTAAAATGAATAGTGTATGTTTTAAACTTAAAAGTTAAGAAGAAAGACATAGGAGCTTTAGGTTTTTTAGTCCCACATCACTTGGGAGACTTTCCCTTGGTGAAGCTTTTACCATATATTGGCTTTTGAGCTAGAAAGGTATAGTACATCATGAAAAGAGATGAAACTTCATGAAATGCTTATTTGGAATTTTTAATTTAAAATTAAGCATTTCAAATTTGAAATTAAATTACAAATATTTTTTTAATATTTAAAAATAAGTTATTTAAAATTTAAATATTAAAAAATACAAAACTTGAACCGGCCGGTTCAAGAGAACCGTGACTGGTTCGCCGGTTCATCGGTTGAACCGGCGGTTTTGGACAAAACCGACTGATTTGATGCTAAGCCGGTTTTCAGGTTGAACCAAACCGGCCTTTGGACCGGTTCACGGTTGAACCGGTCGGACCGGCCGGTCCGGTCCGGTTTTTAAAGCATTGACTATAACTGAACTCCAAATGCTTGAATGGAGTCCCTCACGAGCTCTAGTCGAATGGTAAAATTTTTGCTATTAGTTGCGGGTGAACAATGGGACGCCAATATTAACATTGCATTGTTCATTTCCGTTATTTCTTTGTCTCTATCAAACTTGCCTAAGAAATGCACCAAAGAGGAGAACGATCATTACCTTCGCAAAAGGGATCAAATGGAATTTGGTTGGAGATGAATCACATCTCACTGTATTTTTTAGTTTTATGGTATTTTGGAGTGAAAATTTTCACTCTAAGATGCAGTTCTTTTCACTCCAAAATGTCGTGAAACTAAAAAATGACGTGATTCATCTCTAATGGAACTCCATTTTGCACTCAGGTACCCGTCTTTCTCCTTTGTGTGTTTCTTCGGCAAAACCTGTAAAGATAAAAAAGTAGCAAAGGTGAACATTGCAATTTTGGTGTCGCACTGTTCACCTGCAACGAAATACTAGAAGTTTTGTAGTTTGGCTGGAGCTCACAAGCGACGTCATTCATGTGTTTGGAGTTTGGTTGGAAAAGGCCTAAAGCTTCTCTCTTCGAGCTCTCAACTTTGCTTTGGGAGATGGAGAGACAGAGCTCATTTAAACCAACAATGAGATGAGAAGAAGAGATATGTTCGTCTTCCAAAAGTTTTTCGCCGTGGATTGTAAGCTGTTGTTGACGCTTCTATGTGTTTGGAAGCTACATCGCTAGAGTTAGCATGGGCGAGCCACGGCCGACAGCGCATCCGAAGCAGTCGGCCGCTTTGATCGCGACTCTATCCAATGCCGTTCTAACGCTGTTCAGGCCCTTGGACGGGCTTCGATGTCACTGCACACTCACGACTGCGGCAAAATTATTAGGTCCGGTCACCAGACTTATTCTGCGTTCGGACAAGCCACGGCCGACAGCACATCCGATGCAGCCGATCGCTTTGATCGCGACTCTATCCAATGCCGTTCTAACGCTGTTCAGGCCCTTGGACGGGCTTCGATGTCACTGCACACTCAAGACTGCGGCAAAATTATTAGGTCCGGTCACCAGACTTATTCTGCGTTCGGACACCAATAGAAAGCGAACATCTCGATTATAACGTTTGTAGTTTTTTAATGTATTATTCATGTTTTATGTCTTATCAGCCCGACCCAACCCGCCCCGCCCAACAACCTACTTTATTTGAAATTATGAATACCAAAAGACATGAAAATTTTGGACCATACTTGCCATACTCTCCCACATCGGTTCTCATCAGTTTCTTCAAATCCTTCGGCATTTTCATTCAGTTTTATGTTAACTATAGCAAACTTAAAGCAGATGTAAAGTGCATTGAAAGAGCATATAAAGCGCATGCAAAGCGCAAAGAAAGCATATGAAAATTGCATATATAACGCACTTAAAGCGCAAAGAAAATGTATGAAAAGCACATACAAAGCGCAAGTAAAGCGCATACAAAGCACAAGTAAAGTGCATAAAAAGTGCATATATAGCGCATAAAGGTATTATGAAAATTCATTAAATTTTAACTCTGACGTAATGAAGTCCATCATCAATCTAATGTACTCAGCACCAAGATGGCTTCTTGCTTGGCCAGTTATATATTCCTCGCTGAAACATTCAGGCATGCTTAAGAACTTCATCTGCATTGAAGAAGGATCATCCATTGTCGTATGTACAACTTCGATATCATCCATCGCTTTTGTTTTTTTCCCCAACCAAAGGTTTTTCTATAACAAAACTACATCTTTAGTCTTAGTTAAGGAATAATATAATTGACAAGTTATTAAAACTTACTCTTAGGTCGCTTCTTTTTTTTCCAATGGCTTTTTAGTCTTGTATTAGATATACTTTTAGGTCTACACTTTAGAGGATCTTTCAAATTTGCACTGTCACCTTGGGATCTTGCAAAATATACTTTTGATTTTTTTTTCTTGCCACCAAGAATTAAGTATAAGTTTTCAGTCATGTCTTTCATTGAGGCAAGAATATACTCCTCTGCCTCCTCATTCTCTTGAGCTTCTATGCTCATTTGATGTGCAAATCTGCTCACTTGATTTCAAAATATGAATCCACTATCACCTTCAAAGTTATTATCTATTTAAGCATTGCCCAAGTTACTTGAATAAATATCTTTTCGAGCCATTGCTAACCATCGCAGTAGTAGGTACTTTTCAGAAACTTTAACAAAATCTAAATGTTTCAAAACCCTCATATAGTGAGAACATCACAATCTCAAGGTATCATACTTCATATAGTTGCATTGAATGTTACTTTTTGTTGCATCAAAGTCAACCACTCAATGATGATGGTCGTCCTTATTCTCTATATAGTTGACTAGAAATTTTAAAGAATCAGTCGATACGAAGTCTATACTCATTTCTCCTATAACTTGTATAAAATTTTCCTCAAAAAATGAATATAATCTTCGTGAGTAAAACCGAGCAGCTTACTTTAATATTGAGTTGTTCTTTATAACAGGAATAATTTTAGACTGACTGCATTTATACTCTTTATCCTACTCATTTCGCCTCCAATTCATCAATACCTTTTCTAACCCAAGAAAACAATCAGTTAATGAACTTGTTAGCTTCAAAATGCCATGACACACATTATTAGTACACTCGCTACGCTGCATTGATAAAATGCACATGCTAAAATAATCATTGTTGAAAGTTGTTAATCACTTTCTCCTTATCTTATAAAGATTCTACAACTATTCATGGTTACGAAGGTTTCATTCCTTGATCATTTCAGTCCATGCCTCCTCAAACACTTTCTCAGAATCACACCTCCTAATACACTTATAGAAGAGTCCTTTGGCTTTATTGTTGTTATTAAATATGTGTACTTTTGATGGAATCTTTTTAAAAGATATGTCATTGGCATAATCTATGATGAGTGTGAGGTAATGCATCTTCTATGGCTCTGGTCATAACTTGGTCCTGATCAATGAATATTATTGTTGGATGTTTATTACACATTAATCATACAAATGTTTTAAATAACCAAGTAAAACTTTCAATTATTTCTTCTAACAAAAAGTAAACCCTAACAAAATATTTTGTCATTGATTGTTAACACCAACAAATGATGCACATATAAAATTATATTTGTTGATCCTATAGCTAGTATCAAAAATCAACACATCTCCAAAATATTTATAATCTATTATGCCTCTATCAACCTAGAAAAATTTAACAATACATCATACTCATGATTTTGAACATCCCTTGCGAATATGTGATCCTCAATTTGTCGATCTTTAAATAATTGAATCAAAGAATTAGTGTCACCAAATTCAATCCTTGCTCTTTTCTCCTTCTGAATAAAATTGTAGGCATCCCTCTTAGAGAATCCAACATTCACATATCCTCCAACTTCCTCTGCAAGGTAGGCATATGCATCAACGATTCTAATCCCTACATCTGTTATTGATTTTAGGATGGAAGTTTTTTCCTCGATAATATTCTTACATGATCTCAGAAGGTGTCGGTTAACTGGACTAGCCAATTCATGGTTGTGGGATTCAATAAATCTTTTGACATGATAGTAACCATCTTCATCAACTGCAAATCTCATCATGGATGGACAACCGGTTCTAACATCTGGTTTAGTAAATTTATTTATTGAATTCAAATCAATACTTTTCTTGAAACCAGCTTTTGAATAGATAAAGTCCTTGGATTTTATCTTCCTAGAATTTGGCCAGAAACGGTACATAATGATCCTTCCATACGCTAAAGCCATTATCATGGGCATAAGTACAATAACATTCATATGCTTCTTTATTATCTTTATAAACAGCCTGAAATAATAAGAAAATATTAAAAAGCGCAACTAAATGACGGGTAAAGCGTAACTAAAGTGCAAGTAAAGCGCAGGTAAAGCGCAAAAAACGTGCACATAAAGCGCATTGAAAGCACACAAAAAGCGCATTGAAAGCGCATGTAAAGCACAACAAATGATTATCATCACAACAAATGATTATCATTTTTTCATTACCAACCCTAAAAACAATGATGTTCTTCTTCCTAAAAATACTAATGAAAGCTAAACAATAACATCTAAGAGCTTTTTTACTTTTCTACCTAATCCCTTAAATGTACTTCTAAGAGACTGAGCCTCTAATGAGTTGAAACCTATGTCATTTTTCTACATAGTTTTGTTTACAAGATTTTAGCTCGTTTTTGCATAATACAACTTGCGATGAGATTGAAACTTACTTATATATTGAAAACTGAGGAAGTTCCAGCTAAGTTAGCTTCTAATTCATGCATCCCTTCCGATCCATGCACCCCTTCCCCCTCTGTCTTTCGAGAGTATTCCATCTCTTTTTCTGTAATTTTCTAGCTCATTTTTTCTTCAAAAGCAATTAACATTTAGATCTTTAGCGTCAATGTTTAAAAATGACAAAAATAACGGAACAGGTCAGGTCGGACTGATAAGATATAAAGCAAAAATAATACATTAAAAATTTACAAATGTAATAATCCAGATGTCCGCTTTCTATTGGTGTACGAACGCATAAATAGGTCAGGTGACTGAACCTAATAATTTGACCACAACTGCTGTGTTGCAAGGGCGCACCGGGATCCCTCCTCGTTCGGCTCAACGAAGCCGTATCTTCGGATTTCATCGTCTCTGAATTTTCTTACGAGAGGTTAGCCCGATTTCATCGTCTCTGATATCACATTATAAAAAAATTATATTATGATATTTAAAAGTTATAAAATATTTCATAAAAATGAATACAATTTTTATTTAGAATTATTAGTTTATTAGCATACACATTTTTTAAAAAATTTTGACATTTACATAATTTTTTTCATCTCAATACATAAGGTTATAAAAGTAATTTATTCCCATACAGCTGCAACACAACAACTCGATAATTATACATCCCAAATAAAATATATTGTTCTTTGTACAGCAATTTCAGGAAGCAACTTTATGTATAACAATTTTACAACATACTTTACCGACAAGTGCAACTGTCCCAAACGCATCCTTAATAATAGTTATTGTTGTGAGAGCGCGGATAAATGCGGATGGTTAATTATTATTATTATTATTATTATTATTAGCAATGACACCTTATTATTATTAATAAAATACCATTCAATTTGTATCTTAGTATTTTATAACAAAATAGCACCAATGGTAGGCAAATCATTGGAGTTGCAAGTCTGATAGAATTGATTTGTCTTTTTCAAAATTGAATTAATGTAACTATTTTAGCCCTAATTTGAATCATAGTTAGAGCCTAGTTTGAATCTCGGATCGCACCAAATGTGAACCAATTTTGTACCCTTAACTCGCATAGGTTTGAAAATAGTAGTTGTAGAAAAAAAAAACTCGAGAAGCATAATGGCAAACAATAGTTAGAACTATGAGCTTGCTCCTATGAAGCAACATTATTTTCAAATAACTTATCAATGGAGATCACAAATGGGACTACGGCTTGAGTGATAATTGCTTATTTAGAAACACATAACTATTCATTTGAGCTCTCAATAAAAGTTGATGGTGGCATCATGATATTTCAAACATAAAATACATAAAAATAAAATAATACAAATTTCCCTTGGAGGGATGGAGAGGCCAATTACTTCATGGATCCATGGCATGTTTTCTTTATTCTTCCATTGGTTGCATTCTTGATTGCTTGATTGAAGGAATTATCCCAAACATCCATTCTTGCATTATGGCTATAAAGGAAAGAGACGAGAGAAAGATAGAGATGAGAGAAAGATAGACTAAATTGTTAACTCCTCACATGTCTAGATTCAACCAAACATGTTTGGAAAGAGAGTGGCTTCATAATATTGACCTCATGATGCTATGTGTTTACCTCTATGGTTTCCACTATTGATGGAGATGATAAAGGGTAATGTTTATTCTTTTTTATGATAAAATTTTCTCATTTTTTGAATTATGTCAATTATTTTCATATTTGAATAGTGATTGCATCCTTCAATATTTGCACTTTGATGATGATGGAAACTTAATAATGATGATAGTGGTGATGATGATGATAGCATGTTGCATCAACCTAGAATGTGAAACCTCACATAAATGCTAACATTGCCACATTACCTAAAATTATCATTATTGTTATGCTTTAGTTTTTTAAATAAGGGAGAATAGTATGCAAATTGTTAGATTTAGATTTTTGTATAGCTTTAAATATTATATATATATATATATATATATATATATATATATATATATATATATATATATATATATATATATATATATATAATTTGAATTTGCATTTATACACTTGATCAAGAAAGAAAACAAAAATTAAGAGTCTCTCTGCCTCATCAAGGCATGTTTCTCCTTCCCTTCTTCTATCCTACACCCTCTTTCTCTCACTCCTTACTCTCTTTGCTCCCCTATATGTCATAAGATGAATTCTAATTCCACTATGAAACAATGAAAAAGAAGCAAGGAACAAGAAGGAATAAAAAAAATGAAGGGAGACAAAAGCAATTCAAAAATGAAGAATGAGGTACTAATTATAATGACATTATATGTAGGTATGACCCATCCATCTTTCACAATAATCACTATTAATGGTGTATAGTTAGCTAATAAAAAGATCAAAGACTTATGTCAGTTACAAGGCATTAGCATAAATTTTTCTTCTATTTATCATCCACAAACTAGTGGATAAGTCAATGTGGTGAAAAAACAAATATTGAATCTCTAGAGAAAGAAATTAGAAGGAACATAGAGAATACTAGTAGAAGCATTGCCATAAGTATTATGGGCACTAATGACCACAACCTCCTCATCAAAAAGGCAAATGCCATTCTCTTTTTTCATTGAATTAATATCGACTAAGTTCAAACTCCATAATCAATGAGTGGACATAGTGGCCAACTTCGAAGATGGCAAACTCAACAAGTGGAAGGGAAGGAACCAAGAATATGTGAAGACTATCATCAATCTTTAGGAGGAACTCAGAGTCCAAGCTACCCTCATGCAAGAGGAGGTGACAAGGAGAATGACCTATTACTACAATGTTGATGTCATGTAATGCCCTATGACCAAACTGAGAAATTTGAACCTACTTTCCTATAAGTTTGATTTCTTTTTATCAAATGAATACCCACAAAGCTAGCTAATTATCAAGAAATATATAAAATAAACATTCAAAGTGAACAAATCACAATTGCTTTTAAATTTTAAAAAATAATTAATTATAATTATAATAATCCATATTATAATATTTCCAACAAAATTGAATTAAATCTAAGCTACAACTTTATAAATACATGTTAAAGCCTAGCTTCCCTACTCTTTATCTAATTAGCGTCTACTCAACAGAATATTTATATTTTATTGAAATTTAATAAACAATAGAATTACTATAATTCAGTAGGCCAACACCAATTTTTCCATAATGGAATTTAACTCATAGCAAAATAGAACTGAAATAAAATCTTAAAAATATCATTTAGTTTTTAACTTCTAAGTATGTTGATGCATATATGAATGTAAAATGCACTTGTACTTAAGCTCCTTATAACTCCCAATCTTTCACCTCCGACCTATTCAAAATAGGTGCAGAGCAGAATCAGAACAAAACAAAACTTTCAATACATAACCAATTCAGAGTCTTAACAGAATAACCCAATATAAAATATTTTCACTTTGGCCCAATAAAATAATTTTAAAGTTTCTTTTTTCCAATTAAGAAACTCAAGGATATCATGAAATGCATGGTAATGCAATGCAACATGCAATTAACGCTTTTTAAAGTAAATAACATCATATAAAACATGTATAGAAAACCCCACATTCTAGATGCCAACTCAAAGTACTCAAAATTTACCAAATTCATAGAAATTATGTAAAATGCTAAATTAATATACTTCATCAATTGTATTGCAGTTCATATAGTCTTCCATTTTCTAGAATAAATAAAAATTCATACATAACTACTCAATCGGTGAAATTTTGTATTCTTATAGTCAAATTTTATAGAATGGAGAATAAAATAATATATAAAAAATTAAACAACAAATCCCTTTTAAAACTTAATAAAAATACTTTCAAAAGCACATCTTTCATTATCTACTTCAGAATTGAAATCAGAAATATTATATGAGTTGCCTACCTCTAACCTGATGATTTGTCTAACTGGCTGGGTGGATGAAAATTAGATTTCAAACTCCAAATCCCCACTTTCTCCTCTATTATTCTTTCTCCTCTCCTTTCTTCCCCAACAAGATGAAGGGTGTTGAGCTCAGGCTAGTGACTTTAGATATTTATTATTTTAAAAACACTAATTCGGCCTAATGCAACGATGCTACCACTTCTGACGTCACAGCGCTACCAACAAAACTTTTTAACTCTCCCGAACTTCCTAAACTCCATACCCAACACCATTGCAACACCACCAAGCCACCACACTTTCCATAAAACCCATTTTTCCTCATTTTCCAGAGACCACAGTGCCAAAGCAGACAATTCCTCTAATTTTATTCATTTAAAGCATACTCACAACTACTAAATCAATTAAAATTATAATTAGGAACATATAATTACTTGGATCTTATATGACATATATTACATGTAAACAAGAAGACTTTTATCATGTAGTATGATACTGAAGAAGGTGGATGTTTTTTCTCACCGATCATTATTGGGGAAGCTTAGATCAATATGTTAAGGACCTTATATAGTGAAGAAGTTAAGGACCTTATATAGTGAAGAAGCAAGTTAGCTTTGGAGTGAACCAATTACAAACAAACTTGGGCAAGGATAAAAATATCTTTTACCTCTAAGGGAAGCCATTGCACTTAATATTGTGTATCTTGATGATAGTGATAATAATCAGTCTTTTGCATCCGCATTCCCTAATTAAATTTATGTCCAAGTAATTTTAATATTTAAACAAAAAAATGTGAAAATAAGTTTAAAATGATACTCTTGGAACTCATCATGCTAGTGTGGGCATTCGGGGAACTCGCCCCACTTCACTAAGCATAAACAGGGAACTCGCTTACTCAAGGAATGAACCAAATAGTAATAAAATTCTTTGATAAAATTATAGGAACTTGCGTACTTGATGTGAACAACAAGTAGTTAAGCAATGGTCATGTTTATGTCCAACCTTAACCCGCTGAGTTCAAAGCTTACCAACTTCGAGGTTCAACGAGTATAGGAACATAATAAGAATTCCTAACTAATAAGAATGACTCAGCCCATGTAATATAAGAGGTTGATCAATTGGGTAGAAAGCCAATAGAGTCTCTACGCAAACTTAAGTATAAAAGTGACAAGATTTTTCCATGCAGGCAAGTTGAAACCCACATGCACAATACATGTAGAAGAGTTGAAGCTCCTAAGAGAAGGAAAGTATGCACTTGACGAGTTGTTCTCCTCATTATAGCTAACTCTTTTTGGTAAGTTTAAATTAATTTTGGAAATAAAAAAACATAGGCATTCCTTCTTGCTAGCAAATTCATAAGAAAATAATAAAAAAATTTCATTGAGCCAGTTTTACATAGCATATTAACTCACCCTATGCTCTTTTCCAACATGTTAGGGGCCAACAAATTACAGCATAGAAAAGTGTTCAATCTCCTTAGCCAAACCATGAATGGCTACTCTGACCATTCTAATAAGACCCACGACAAATATCACATGAGTCTTCTCTAGTTGTCGAGTGTAGGTGGTTATCCCTACGAAGACTATAAGGTATGGCACAAGGCAAGGCCCATCTAAGGAGACTAAGAGTCCAAAAAGGCAATATCTAGCCCTAGATGGTGACTCCCCTCATTTCTTTACCTTCTATGGCAGGCGTGCGGCTGGCCTCAGCTTTTGTCCAATTGGCGCACTAGCCTATATTTCTTATCCTTACCCTCCAACTTGCATTTGTGAAGGATGACCATCTTCAGTCTCTTAGGACTCATATTAGCTAGCTTGGCAAGGTTGAACTCAATCATCCTGAGTAAGCCAGTTACTAGCATTTGGAGTTGGAGAAAAGAATGTGGTAGCATTGTAGTCTTTGCCACCACTTATAGATGAAGATAGTGCATGGGGTCAAATTAAAATCATAACAAAG
Source organism: Dendrobium nobile (assembly GCA_022539455.1). Classification (NCBI taxonomy): domain Eukaryota; kingdom Viridiplantae; phylum Streptophyta; class Magnoliopsida; order Asparagales; family Orchidaceae; genus Dendrobium; species Dendrobium nobile. The sequence continues at coordinate 1,522,185 of CM039723.1, read as the reverse complement.
AATCTATATATACCTGAGACCATAATAAATGATATACAATAACTTCTACTTGTTTTTTTTTTTAAATGTTTTATGGAAGCAATAAATGCTCGTCTTTTATTCACTTATGTTTTTTGCAACTCATCTTTCAAAGGGTCAAGTGAATCATGAAACTAAATGTATATCCTTACGTATATATCTAGGTAACTCTCTAGTGCCTAAGAGGTTCCAACAAAGAGACTTGGTTGAAGTAGTCAAACCTCCTAAGAGGAGAACTCACCTGAAGGGAATGTGACCTCTCAGCAGGTTGGGTTTTGCCAACCCGTGAGTTCACAACCACTTTACTTCATATGAATCAAATCATAAAGGCTCTTTTTACTATGTGAAACCAAGGCGCCATCACCCTCGACAAGGACCATTGGAGGACATGCCTAGAGCAGTTTGTACCAAAGAGACAATACGACTATGCAGGGCTCATCCATCCACAATAGTCATTTGCAATCAAAGGCCACTTGCCTATCGCTAAAATCCTCAATCTAGCTACAATTAAGCACACACCTTAGATGCACATGGTTATGATTTCCTAGGCTAAGCCAACCCTTGGCTTGTGATCATTTCCATTCAAGGAAACTCACCCATTAAGCCTGAAAGTCAGAATAATGCCTTTATGGCTCGCTCCCCATATCAAGAGGACTTGTCTTCATATTCAACACATATTCAAGGTCACAAAGACTCTCCCAAGATACTCACCCCTAAAAGATTGTCTCATAACAGAGAGTCATGCCAAAGGCTAGGATCCTTATGAAAATCTAACAACTAGACCACATGTATGTGATAGTCTATAATAGTCATATTATATATTGTACTTTCAATTCTTTCTAAGAACAAATTTTCATGCAGCCCTCTTAACGCAATAAAAAAAGAGGTGAAGATACATATTTTGAATCTTTCAAACCTCATATTACATCATGCTTTGAGACTTTAGAGATTCTGGAGCTCTTTTTACTACTCTTTATACTTACTCAAATTGCACTTAACTTTTCAGTTCGTACTTACATATTTCACACTAATGAGATTGAATATTATTCACAGATAAATTTGAATTAACAGATACAACTATTTTTAAGTTTTGATGTAACTTTTTCTTCATTTTACCTTTATTATCATTAATTAATGGAGTTGTTACAAGAACTAAAATTCATTAATAGGAATAAGGCTTCAAATCGTACACATTGAATGTGCTGTCAATTAATGTTCAAAATTATAGACAAGTCTATAATTGTTTCTCTCTTAATTTTATCGTGCTTTTAATTTGGCTTTTGCAAATCATTCTTTATGAAAATTATTTAAATTGTGCATAAAATGAGTAATATTACATTATTAAGAGAACTTATCACCTAACAATTAACCTGCACTTTATCATTTAGATGCAATAAAAAGGGCCGTGTTTTTTTATTATCGAAATAGACATTCTTTTTTACTTTATTTTTATCACAAAAAAAAACAAAAAAAAAAAATTAACCCAATTAATGCTTAAGATTGATTTAAATTTAGCACCCGCCACCTCAACAATTCCTTAGTACTTCGTAAAATTATTTTTTAATACAAATATTCCTTAAAAGCATGAAAAAATAATAATTATTCAAAATTGTCTCTAAATTTTGTCATTTTCAATTTCGAAACGATAGAATTTTGTTTTTTTAACTTTTATTTGTACGTGCCATTTTTGCAAAAATACTATTTAGAAAATTGTACTTATGTAATGCTTTCAAAAGCTTTATGATATTAACTTCTCCGTTAAAAAACTTCGTTCCCTCAAATAACAGTTTTGAAACTATCTTTTCGAAAAAATACAGAATAACCAAACAAAGCCCAAAACTCAAGTTTGTGCTTCTCTATAAGACAATTGAAACATCTTTGTTAAATATAATCCAACATTATGACTCTTGTTGCTTCGCAAAATATTCAAATCTCTTTAGATTAATTCCTGCAATTTCCTTCTCCTCTTTGGCAAGAGAGGATGTTAGTAGCTGCCAATAACGTCTATACAAACAATGAATTATACTCATATTCCTTTGTAAAGTCACTCTAATTAGAAAATCAACCATCCAAAAATACCAGAGGCGATTGCAGAGGATCCAAATCCAGCCCCTAAAATCATGCAGGAATATGCACATTGTTCTTATAACCAATTCAATAATTTCATCTTTTATCATTCTCAAACAATAAAAAGTCACACATAGCGACGAATGTGATTGAATAAAACCATTCACCACCGAGGTAAGAATGCCAGGCGTTCAAATAGAATATGAAAGATCTTACAATGGCATGAATATGCTATTGCAGATCTGCCGGCGGTGGCGCAACCGTTCTGGTGTTGTAAGATTGGCAGCCGCTGCACTTATGGCCTATAATGTGGAAGAAAACTTCGCTCATACCATTGCAATCATTGCAAAGGATCCAAACCTGAAAGAACCAAATTATAACATAGCTGAATCTACATGTATGCTTTGAGTAAAAGAATGTCAATGCAATATAATTATTAAATGGTCTACAATAATAGGTCTATTATCGAGGAAGCTAGGATTATTGTAGGTTTAAAGGGAAATCCTGCTGCTTTGACATTTCAAACTTAGGCTTCATTTGGGACGGCTTTCTTGTTGCTTTTTAAAGCAATTTTTTAGTACAAAAACTTTTGTTTTTGTACTAAAAAGTTGATTTAAGAAGCAGTAAAAAAGGCGTCCCAAACAAACACTTACTTTAGGTGTGGATAATCTCCTCATGGGCATCAAGAAAAATGCTAGGGGAAAATTCCTCCAAAGAAGGCTACACAAATAGATTTGGGATGATTTTAGAATGTATCTAGCCAGATTGGATAATAGTCGGAAATAGTCTTTGAAAGATTGCTCGTCATTCTAGTGGATGTAGAAAGGTGGTAGGGTTTCACAATGATTCTTCAATTCATAATGAATTGATTATTGAAGATATTGGTCATTTCGAAGAAGAACTTGATAGTATTATGAGAAAAAGAGTTGAACTAGCTCCAAGCTTGCTCATTAAGGGTAACTACGAAGATTTAACGAAGCAGGGCATCAAAAGCTTAAGGGATGCACATGATTGATCGAATATAATCGAGATGTTCCTAAGGATCAAAGCATATATTTAATATTTGGATTTTGATAGCTTGAATCCAAGTGAAATTAGATGAAGCACAACAATGGAGGTGAACAAAGAGAATTCCTGAAAGTTGCAATGAACGCAAAGATATGAGTCAATGGAGGAGGATCTTATACCAGGATTTTTAGGGGAGGTGAAGATTCCTGAGTCACCTCCTTTATCAAAGTTAAAACCTCAAGGAAGCTGGAATTGCTTCTATACGTGGATCCTTCTTCCTATTGTGGGGTTCACAATGATTGTTTACTTAATAATGAGATATGCTACAAGTAGGAGGTGGTGAGTCCAGAGTCCTCTGCCTGTCGGGCAAAATAAGGATGAATGCCTATTAGTAATTTCAATGAAAACGCAATAGCAGAAACACTGCCTCAGAGCTTTCTGCACCTCAAGCATCCCGTCAATTGTATTTCCTTGCATTTTCAGTTTTGAAGAGAATTTAAAGGGTGACACGCAAATTACAAAAGGATAAAGTACTAACCTTGTACCGGTAATCTGATGGCATCACTGTTGCTTCAATCTGCATAAAAAGTTCAGCTGTAACTACTAAATAATATACAAATCTAAATAGACCAAACTCCTAGCAATTTAGATTTGAGAGTAACAACAAAAATAGTGGTGACAAAGGCAAAACCCATATTCTAAAAATAAAAAATAAAAAAATAAAAAAAAAATTAATAAAAAAAGAGGCAAAACCCATATTCTACAGCACTGCCAAAATTTAGTTATTTGCCTTTTGAATATATCATCATCAGAATCAACCAATGAGGAATGTTCATTATGATTCTGATGACAAAATAGGCACAACAATCACAGCCTAACTATTAAGATATAGGTTTTATCTGCAGAAAATTTATTTATGGTAAAAAATGGCATAAAAAAAACATTCAAATTATCAGAATTATCTTTTTCGCCAATGCCTCACAACAACATTTTTGGCTAATACTGGAACATCAATTAAATTTCCAACATTCTGAAAACAAAACTCAATAGAGCAATACCATGAACAAAAATTAACAAGGGTTCCAAATTAAACATGCACAGAGTATTTATTATCAGTACCTAAATTAATGACTTATCAAGTAAAAGGTGCACTTTTATATATTTAATATAAGTAAAAGCACAAAATAGTCTCCCAACTATTGATAAATGCTCAAATTAATCTCAGAGGTTCGCAGTGCCCCAATTTAGTCTCTAAACTATTAAAAACTATAAAATTTGGTCCCTAGTAAAATTTGTCGTTTAAATTAATGGAAGAAGCAGCATGGTTTCGCTTCTTTGTGGGTATTTTAGTAAAAACACATGTTACATGTTTGTCTTCCCGCTTAAGCCCTATAGACAAAACAGGAAACCGAATTATGCGAGGGAGAAGCTGCGAGCGAGACGACTCATCGCAAACAAGCCGCGAGCAAAGATGCACTACAAGCGAGACTCATGTTGTTGTTGGGAGTGAGACGATGCACAGCGACCCAGACACCCTGCAAGAGAGACGATGTGCTTTGACATCGAAACTTCTGCTCATGCGAGTGACCACGAACAATCATGATGAGCTTCGACAATGTGAGACGGATACGGCAAGTAATGTGCGACATCAAAAAAGAAGGAGACACAGTAAGGGTTATTTAAATAAAATAATTTTTTTACTATTTATTTAACCTTATTATGTAATAGATTAAATATGTATTATAATTTATTAAATGATAAAATAGAGTAATTTAAGTAATATAATCTCATATATAGTTGTAATACCTAAAATACCATTCATATTTAACTTTGGAGTTAACTTTAATTCTTATTTTAGGCTCAAGACTAAATTAAATCAATTTTTAATAGTTGAATGACTAAATTGGGGCAATATGAAACTCTTTGGCTAAAATGGACATTTATCAATAGTCAAGGGGCTATTTTGAGCTTTTATTCTATTTAATATTCTTCTTATATCCTCAAGTGAAGAAGGAGAGTAGTTAAACAACAATAACTGCACTGATTACTTGGTTGAATGGCATTACCTTTGATCTCAAAAATAGATGTATGAGGTTGAAACCCATGAAAAAAAAAAGATATTAAACAATAACAATGCAAAGAAGAGTTACAAGTAAAGTTGAAGAGGTAACATTTAAATCCTCTAGAGCATTTATATATTTTCCTTTTATAAACCATTGGGTTTTCTTTAGGTTGTCCAAAAGGAATCTAAATGTTTAACATTATTGAAATAAACTCCAACTAGTAGTTGCATTGATGAAGCCCTTAAATTTGAGATTTCTTTGATTTTTAGTATATCATAACCATTTGCATGTGAAGATTGTCATCGTCTATACAAAACACAAACTCTCTCTTTCCCCATCCCCACCGCATAAATCATGCCTCATACTAGTATGACGATTGTTGAGATAAACCTCGTAGTCATTCCTAGAGCTTAAGTAGCATCGACCTCAACTGTGATATATGTCAAAACATGTCTTGTGTAGCCTTCACAAAATGAAATTCTCCAGCAAAATTTATGAATTCAAAGAAAAAATCATAAAACCCATGTTAGACAATAGTTATCTTATTAATAAGAAGAATGCAACAAGCATAGTGATCATAAACATTAAATTGCTAACAAATGTGATTCCAACTTATGTGTACATAAAGCTTTTAGTCGTTTGCAACAAACAACTTATACTGACACATCTCCAAGTAATGATATAAAGGATGCCAATTTATTTTTATCTTAAATATCTAATGATCCAAAGAAAAGACAACAATCGAACCTTGAGTCTTTTAAATTGACAAAGTATTTCAATACACTCTTGAGTGACTCAAATCAATATAAATTTAACTTAGGTTTCCTTGAAAAACTTGGATTGTAAGTCTCCCAGAGCGACTAAGGCCAGGATCATTATAAATCTTATACAAACAAATATCATCTACAAATCCAAATGGCAAAGCAAGCCTGATATGTAATTACAAACAACGTTCCAGGAAAGTATTTCAAAAGTATAACACTTTGTGGATAGCTACATGCTCATAAATAACATGCAAACCTAAGATACACTTATCAGTGATGCTTCGTAAAATGCGTGAAGGAACTAAATCAAATAAAATATATTTAAATAATACATGAGAGAGAGAGATTATATTTATGGCAATAATTTATAAACACGAGCACCAATGTTCATGCAAGTGCATCAATTAACATATTAAAGCATATGAAAGTGTGCCAAAGAACTGTAGTCTTTTAAATTCAATTTATGAGTTCCAGTAAATCATTGGTTATTACAAGAAGACTATTAAGTATCCCCTAGGATAACGAATAATCAAAGTGTCCATTTGAGGGCCAATCCAATACATACAATTTTAACTTAGTTGATCAAGCATATATGCCAAAAACCTGAGCTCAAGCTTGTTATATTTCAGTTGATCCAAGGGTTTTGATAAATCATAGTCTCAATATGCATCCTAAAATATGTGTTACATAGAAATCAACACCAAACCAAGTAAACTAATCAAGCCACCTTGCTAAATGGAAGATATCATATGACCAGCCAATAGAGTTGCTTTGCCTATATGGTGAAATTATAATACCCCATAATCGGATCATTTTGTCTGAAGTGAAGTTGTAAGACCCCACGTAGTGGGATAAAGGCTTGATGTTGTTGTTGGTGGTGGTGAAGTTGTAAAATCCACAATCAAGTTGCTTTTCCTAAAGGATGAGATTGTAAGGCCCAAAATACAGGTCATCTGATCTATAAGATAAGATTCAGAGATTTATCATCATATGTCCTTCTAAATTGGCGTCCTCTTAAGCCTAAGGTTACAAGTTAGACCTATTAGATATGTCTGATGAGTAGAGGTTCAAATCTTAATGCATGTATCAAATTTCAGAATGATAACTCAACCCAAAATTCCAAATCTTCTCATTAAGCTTTCAATGAATGTAAGCCCCACCCAAATGAATTGGTCTAAAATAAAATCAATAAACCACCTTAAGCCAACTTAATTAATACAATCGACTTACTTTTAAGGTATGGTTGCAAGACTCATTATTGGGCTTTCCTCATCCTTGAGGTTGTAAGTCTCAGCTTTTGGGCTTTCCTCTAAGTACCAACTTATTAATAGGGTGACACGAAGTCAAGAAGTCCATTAAATAAAGTTTAATCCCTGAGCCTTCCTAATGATGTAAGACTCAATCTTAGATCAAAATGGTAATAAAGATACAACTTACAAGTTAGGGCTACTTAGGCCTTCTAGTGGATGACAACCAATTAATTTGAGCCAGTTCAAAGCAAACAAATGCATAAAAACAAATTAATTATTGGGTCTTCCCGAAGATGTAAAATCAAACCCAGGATCTAACTTGTAAAGAGAGACAAGCTCAAAGAACATGAGCCTTCTAATGGATGCAAGCACCAGCCTAATTAGCTACCCAATAAAAGTTTCAGCCCAAGATCTAAATAAACCCCAATCTATAATCACAAAATATTTAGTCAAAATAAACATAATCCACCTGAAGTAAAACAGCTCCAAAGTATCCCATCACATAGATGAGAATCGGAGAAAATTTGATTAAAATAAGCATAATCTACTGAAATGTAAACTACTCCTAAGTTTCATCACATCCATGAGGATCAAGGATGGAATGGATTAACTTTTACTATTGATACGTCCTCAAAAAATTATTTTGATCGGGCACGAATCTCGAGGCAAAATCAAGTTGGAAACTTCCAAAATTAAAATTGGAACCATCCGAACTCCGATTTCAGCAAACTTATAGTCGAACAGAGCGTCTCGGAAATACGAACCCAACGACACCAAATTCGACTCAATCCGAGCCCAAATGAGTACAAATCAAGGACCCGAAGCGCTGTTAGAAGGCTCAAACCACAATTTGAGTTACCAAACGGTTTCCAAACATGACGTGCTTATAGTCGAATCGAGCGGCTCGACGAGACGAATCCAACGAACCTAAGATCACCTAATTCCGACATCATTAAGGCCTTCTATTGTCTGACGAACGGTGCATGATCAAAGGATTCAACATCGGCCATTCATCCAACCACTCCCAACTTACCCTTGATCCTCCACCTATTTACGGGCCATGTCATTCCCAAAATCTATAAATAGAGCTCCCTCTCCTCTTGAAAATGGACCCCCTAAGTCTAAGGAAAAAAAGAGAGAGATCGGAGATCGCTCTTGCTTCCTAGCCTCCTCGACCACCGCCGGAGTTTTGCCGTACCACCGTCGGATTTCCGTCGAACGACCACTGCTCCAACAACGCCGGACTTCCGCCGGACGACCACCTGACGCCCTGTGCTCTGCCGGACCACCACTTGAGGCCCTCATCTCCGTCGGACAACTGCCAGACGCTATTGCTCCGTCGGACCACCACTGGAGTCCCTCACCTCTGTCGGACCATCGCCTGATGTCGTTGCTCCGCCGAACCACCACTTGAGGCCCTCACCTCCACCGGACCACCGCCTGACGTCGTTGCTCCGCCGGATCACCACTGGAGGCCCTCGCCTACGCCAAGCCACCATGTGAGGCCCGGACTTCTGCCGGACCACCACCTGAGGCTCGGACTCCGCCGGACCACCACCTGAGGCCCAGACTTCCACCGGACCACCGCTTGAGGCCCTGTGCTTCACCAGGCCACCACCTAAGGCTCGGACTTCCACCGAATCGTCACTTGAGGCCTTGTGCTCCACCAGAACACCACCTGAGGCACAGACTTCTGCTGGACCACCACCTGAGGCCCAGACTTCTGCCAGACCACCACTTAAGACCCTGTGCTCCACCAGAACATCACCTGAGGCCCGGACTTCCGCATGACCACTACTTGAGGCCTTGAGCTCCTCCAGGCCACCACTTGATGCTTATAGTTCTCCCAGAATACTGCCGACCTCCATCACCAGATAAAGGTCTTTCTGACCCTAGTCTCCTGCCGACTACGGTCCTTCTGACCTCCGTCATCTACTATAGTCCATCCGACATCCATCACTAGACAACAGTCTTTCTGACCATGGTCTTCTGCTAACTATTGTCTTTCAGACCCCTGGTCTCCTGTCGACTACGGTCCTTCTGACCTCCGTCGCCTACTATGGTCCTTCCGACCTCCATCAACAGACAACGATCTTTCTGACCCCGGTCTCCTGTCGACTACGGTCCTTCTGACCTCCGTCGCCTACTATGGTCCTTCCGACCTCCATCAACAGACAACAGTCTTTCTGACCCCGATCTCCTGTCGACTACAGTCCTTCTAACCTCCGTCGCCTACAATGATCCTTCCGACCTCCATCAATAGACAACGGTCTTTCTGACCCCGATCTCCTGCCGACTACGATCCTTCCGACCTCCATCACATGACAACGGTCTTTCCAACCTCCATCCTATCGACTATGATCGTGCCGACCAAACAAACATGTCTATAGTGTAACTCCCACCATATAATGCGCTCATGTGATGTACATTTGTATCATCAAAGCCAAGGCCTTCTCCCAAGGAAGGACCTCATTTGTAATCGACTGCAAATACTAGTGGATTCATTCAAACTGGGCCAGTCCCCGTGGTTTTTCCCCCTTTTCAGAGGTTTCCACATAAAAACTCTGGTGTCTCTTATGAATGTTATACCCTATCTCTTATCTGATTGTGTACTGGATCTTCGTACAATGCTAAGACATTAAACTATATATTTCTCTACCGCCGCGAATATTCCAGGACGCAACAGTTTGGTGCCGTCTGTGGGAACCTGGTTCCCGATTGGGGGGCAAATTTTTTCTCCAACCTCAAAAGATCGTTCATTTCAACTTCCTAATTTAAGCTATTGTTGTATCAATTTCTTGGGATTCAGATCCGAACTGAGGGGCAACCTTGAGTCCAACTATGATCAAGAAAATCTCTCCAATACTTCTAACATAGGTTAACGTCATCGAGCAAAGCTCTGACATACAACCTCGGATAGGTCTTATATCAGTGGTAAATTCTTTCGACCTCTTCCACACAGGTTAACGTCATCGAGCAAAGGCTCTGACATACAACCTCGGATAGGTCATACATCCTTGGTGGATTCTCTCGACCTCTTCCATACAGGTTAACGTCATCGAACAAAGGCTCTGACATACAACCCTGTATAGGTCTTACATCCTTAGTGGATTCTCTCCACCTCTTCCACACAAGTTAACGTCATCGAGCAAAGACTCTGACATACAACCCTGTATAGGCCTTACATCATTTGTGGATTCTCTAGACCTCTTCCACACAAGTTAACGTCATCGAGCAAAGACTCTAACATACAAACCTGGATAGGTCTTACATCCTTTGTGGATTCTCTCGACCCCTTCCACACATGTTAACGTCATCGAGCAAGGCTCTGACATACAACCTCGGATGGGTCATACATCCTTGGTGGATTCTCTCGAACTTTTCCACACATGTTAACGTCATCGAGCAAAGGCTCTGACATACAACCTCAGATAGGTCGTACATCATAGATGGATCCTGTTAACATATTTAATACAGGTTAACATTATTGAACAAAGGCTCTGACATACAACATCGAATAGGTCTTACATCCTTGGTTAACATCGCCAGAATGTCGTCGATGGACTTTCATCGGACTTCTCCACAAAGTTAAATTTCTACCCGATACTGAATTTCCTCCCGTTAGTGAACTTTTTCCCTATAGGAGTTTCGTTAGAATTCTACCCGACGTTGGACTTCTGCCTGCCGTCGGCCTACTACTCTCGTCGGACTTCTGCCCGTCGATGGACTTTCGTCAAACTTCTGCCTGATGCATAGCTTCTACCTGACATCAGACTTCTGCCTGCCGTTGGACTACTACCTGTCGTCGGACTACTGCCCGTCGATGAACTTTCGTCGGTCTTCTGCCCAAATCAGTACTTCTACCCGACACCGGACTTCTGTCTGCCTTCGGGCTAATACCCGTGGTCGGACTTCTGTCCGTCGATGGACTTTCATCGGTCTTCTACCTGACGTTGTACTTCTAGCCGACGTCGGACTTTTGCCTGTCGTCGGACTACTATCTGTCGTCGGACTACTGCCCGTCAACGGACTGTCGTCGGTCTTCTACCCGACGCCGGACTTCTACCTGCCGTCGGACTAATACCCGTCGTCAGACTTCTGTCCGTCGATGGACTTTCTTCGGTCTACTACCCGACGTCAGACTTCTGCCTGCCATTGGACTAATACATGTCATCGGACTTCTGTCCGTCGATGGACTTTTGTCGGTCTTCTACCTGATGTTATACTTCTACCCAACGTCGGACTTTTACCTGTCGTCGGACTACTATCTGTCGTCGGACTATTGCCCGCCGACGGACTTTCATCGGTCTTCTACCCGACTCAGTACTCCTACCCGACGCCGGACTTCTGCCTGCCGTCGAACTAATATCCGTCGTCAGACTTCTGTTCGTCGATGGACTTTCGTCGGTCTTCTACCCGACGTTGTACTTCTACCCGACGTCGGACTTCTGCCTGCCATCGGACTACTACCCATCGCCGGACTTCTGTCCGTCGATGGACTTTTGTCGGTCTTCTACACGACGTTGTACTTCTACCCGACGCCAGAATCTTACCCGTCGCTGAACTTTCATTGGGTTTCTACCCGATGTCAAATTTCCACTCGTCACCAGACTTCTTTCCAACGTCGGATTTTCATCCGTTGCCAGACTTCCACCGATTAATATTGGACCTCTACAGGATCTCTCGAAGAACGAGGAAGAGACTTCTACTCAGTGAGGGGCCCTAAACCTGCAGAGGGGATACCACCTGAACAAGACTAGAGGAATGCCTCAGCATGAGGAAGAGACTCCTACTCAGTGAGGGGCCCTAGACCTGCACAGAGGATACCACCCAAACAGGACTAGGGGAATGCCTCAGCGTAAGGAAGAGACTCCTACTCAGTGAGAACCCTAGACCTGCATAGGGGATACCACCCAAACAGGACTAGAGAAATGCCTCAGCATGAGGAAGAGAATAAGAAGAAGGGGGTGGAGAAAATCTCCTTCTTGCAAAGAGGGGCCCCGGGCCTGTACAGGGGATACCGCCTGTGTAGGGCCCGGGGGAAGGCCTCAAGTGAAAGAAGAAGAAAGGGTGGAGAAAATCTCCTTCTTATAAACGGGGGCCCCGGGCCTGTACAGGGGATACCACCTGTGTAGGGCCCGGGGGAAGGCCTCAAATGAAAGAAGTCTCCTTCTTGCAAAGAGTGGCCCCGGGCCTGGACAGGGGATGCCGCCTGTATAGGGTCTGAGGGAAAGCCTCAATTGTAAGAATAGAGTGAGAAGGGGAGATCTCCAAACTTCCTTGCAAAGAAAGAGGCCTTGGAGGACTAAGGGAAAGCCTCAATTGTAAGACTAGAGGGAAAGGGCGGATCTCTGGACTTCCTTGCAAAGAGAGAGACCTTGGAGGACCAAAGAGAATGCCTCAATTGTAAGAATAGATGGAGAAAAGAATGTGCAGAATTTCATATCCCCTAGGGGGGTATTTATAGGCGAGAGAGGGAGGTTGGAGGAGTTGGAGAAGTTGGGGAGTTATGGGAGAGAAAAAATAAATAAAAAGGGCTCTCTCTCTCTCTCTCTCGCTCTCTCTCTTGAAAAAAAAAACTACCCAGTCGGTTTTGGCAAAACCGCCCGGATGGCGGTTTTAAAAATCGCCTACGACGGTTCCAAAAAAAAAGTTTTTTTAATAAATTAAGCCGGCTGCCCCTACCGGTGCGCCCCTCTGCCCGCGCCTCAGTGCGGGCTGCCTCCGGTGGCCGGTCGGTTCGGTCACCTACACGTGACTGGGCTCCAATTTTTGGCCCGGACAGTCCAAATCGGACATTTTTGGGGTCTCCGGAAATATTTTTCGACGTTCCGGATTAAATTTTGACACTTTTGGAGTTCAAGTGGGCCTCTATGATCAAATTTGAGCAAGATCATAATTTTTGGAACGCAATTTTTTACAATTCGGCCAAAGAAAAAGGTCGGAACAAATATTTTCTGACATTTGGAGTTTCGACGTCCAAAAATAGGGGGGCAACTGATACGTCCTCAAAAAATTATTTTGATCGGGCACGAATTTCGAGGCAAAATCAAGTTGGAAACTTCCGAAATTAAAATTGGAACCATCCGAATACCGATTTCAGCAAACTTACAATCGAACTGAGCATCTCGAAAATACGAACCCAACGATACCAAATTCGACTCAATTCGAGCCCAAATGAGTACAAATCAAGGACCTGAAGCATTGTTGGAAGGTTCAAACCACAATTTGGGTTACCAAACGGTTTCCAAACATGACGTGCTTATAGTCAAATCGAGTGGCTCGACGAGACGAATCCAACGAGCCCAAGATCACCGAATTCCAACATCATTAAGGCCTTTTATTGTCTGACGAACGGTGAATGATCGAAGGATTCAACATTGGCCGTCCATCCAACCACTCCCAACTTACCTTTGATCCTCCTCCTATTTACGGGTCATGTCATTCCCAAAATCTATAAATAGAGCTCCCTCTCCTCTTGAAAATGGACCCCCTAAGCCTAAGGGAAAACAGAGAGATCGGAGATCGCTCTTGCTTCCAAGCCTCCTCGACCACCGCCGGAGTTTTGCCGGACCACCGCCAGAGTTCCGTTGAATCACCACTGCTCCACCAACGCCGGACTTCCAACGGACCACCACCTGACACCCTGTGCTCCGCCGGACCACCGCCTAACGTCGTTGCTCCGCCGGACCACCACCTAACGCCCTGTGCTCCGCCAGACCAGGCCTAACGTGTTTGCTCCGCCGGACCACCACCTGACGCCTTGTGCTCCACCGAACCACCGCCTGACGCCTTGTGCTCCGCCGGACCACCACCTGACGCCTTGTGCTTCGCCGGACCACCACCTGATGCCCTGTGCTACGTCGGACCACCACATCACGCCCTGTGCTCCGCCAGACCACCACTTGAGGCCCTCACCTCCGCCGGACCACCGCCTGACGCCGTTGCTCCGCCGGACCACCACTTGAGGCCCTCACCTCAGCCGGACCACCGCCTTACGTTGTTGCTCCACCGGACCACCACAGGAGTCCCTCACCTCCTTCGGACCACCACTTGAGGCCCTCACCTCCGCCGGACCACCGCCTGACGCCGTTGCTACGCCGGATCACCATTGGAGGCCCTCACCTCCGCCAGGCCACCATGTGAGGCCCGGAGTTCTGTCGGACCACCCCTTGAGGCCCGTACTCCGCCGGACCACCACCTGAGGCCCAGACTTCCACTGGACCACTACCTGAGGCCCGGACTTCCACCGGACCACCTCTTGAGGCCCTAAGCTTCACCAGGCCACCACCTAAGGCTCAGACTTCCATCGAACCGTCACTTGAGGCCTTGTGCTCCACCAGGACACCACCTGAGGCTCTGGACTTCTGCCGGACCACCACTTGAGGCCCTGTGCTCCACCAGAACATCACCTGAGGCCCGGACTTCCGCCGGACCACTACTTGAGGCCTTGAGCTCCTCCAGGCCACCACTTGATGCTCATAGTTCTCCCAGAATACTGCCGACCTCCATCACCAGACAACGGTCTTTCTGACCCTAGTCTCCTGCCGACTACGGTCCTTCTGACCTCCGTCACCTACTATAGTCCATCCGACCTCCATCATTAGACAACGGTCTTTCTCATCATGGTCTCCTGCCAACTACGGTCTTTCAGACCCCTGGTCTCCTGCTGACTACAGTCCTTCTGACCTCCGTCGCCTAATATGGTCTTTCCGACCTCCATCAACAGACAATTGTTTTTCTGACCCCGATCTCCTGCCGACTACGGTCCTTCTGACCTCCGTCGCCTACTATGGTCCTTCCGACCTCCATCAACATACAACGGTCTTTCTGACCCCGGTCTCCTGTCGACTACGGTCCTTCTGACCTCCGTCGTCTACTATGGTCCTTCCGACCTCCATTAACAGACAACGGTCATTCTGACCCCGGTCTCCTGTCGACTATGATCCTTCTGACCTCCGTCGCATGCTAGGGGTGTCAATATTTGACACGACCCGAAAACCCGACTCGAACCCGGAAGATCCACGAGAGACAGACTCCGTGCCTCAACCGAATTCGAGCAACCGGCAAAAACACAAACGACTGGACTTTGCTTATCAGATATTTGATTGGCGCGGAACACACCCGCCCCCCGACGGAGACAGAGACGTCCGTTAGATTAGATCCACGGCTTGCCCTCTTCGATGGTGAATTAGATAAATGGTCGGGACTCCTTAACAGCCCTATGGCCTTTCGTTGGATTCTCTATTCTTTTCTTGGATGGACTTTTCGGCTTGGCTTTACACTTACTCCTTTTGGCTTGTCGAAATCCCGTTTCAGTTGATCAATTCATTGGATTCATTTTCAGTGAAAGCATCAATAGGCTTTGTGGTCCATTACTAGTGTTCCCCTCCTAGTCAAAGGGGAAATTACTGCTATTTGGCAACTACGCTTCTTCAAGTCTCATCTAGGGCTCTCAAGGAGCACCACCTTCTTATTGTTATCTAAAAAAAAAAGACATTTCTCTGTCAGTGGGCTCTACTTACTTTTACACCTTCTGCGGGCCTGTTTTTCCATCTATTTGAAATCCTGTCTTGTGTACCGTTGTACCGTCTTGTGTTGATAATGAGACCTTATACGCGCCTCACCTCCCCATCCCACAAGGGGCTTTCCAAAGGCCTTCTTCTCAATAGAAAAAGTTTTTCATATCATCTAGCGCCTCCTCTGAATAAAAGATCTGACTTCAATCTGCTTAAGAGGTTCATGAAATCTTATAGTGTTCCAAGAAGCTATGTTATACATGAGGAAGATACTTTTTGATTCTTGGACATGCCCTTGACCAGACTTCCCATTGCTTCTACCATTTTCCCTTTCAAACTTTTAGACCTCTGCTTGGACTTAAGATCAGACTTCCCTGCTAAGGCAGATGGGTCATCCTCAAAATCCATCTCCTGACAAGAATCTTATATCATAGAGTATAGATCCCCTTTACTACTACTACCCTGCACTGTAGGTGTAGAGATGGCCAAGACAATAGCAGTATCCTCTTGCACTACATTAGAAATACCGAGCCCGGACCATTCTTCTCTTTTTCTAGTTAGCGTCTGAAACAAAACAGCTTTTTCTCTGACTTCTGTGAGATTGGACCCGAAAAAGCCTATTCTATACCAGCTGATGACAGCTCAAATTCAAAGCGGAAAACAATTTCATTGCTTGAATGGCATCGGTATTATCCGTCAAATCCAAACAAAAACTGTCCTTTCGTGGATTTCCTATTCTATTATTCCCACTTCCTCAATGAGAGACACTTGGGGATGAAGATCTCAATCCTTCAATCTCGCTCTTTCCCCTATTCTATCTTAAAGGCCTCTCTGATCAATCGTAGAAAACCTACCTACTGTTTGAGAGAGAGGAGAGTAAAACGACTCCCAATTCATATCTATTTCAATGAATAGGGACTGTACCTGCTCGAGAGAATGAAATGGAAACCTACATCGAAAGACTGAAGTTGGATTGGGAACAGAACATGCCTAGCAATGGAAGAAATGTAATCACCGTCAATGCAAGCAATCTATGAAGTAAGGTAGCTCTATCTTCTCTGGGGGAGGAATGAATAGGTAGATCAATCAGTAGAGTCTTACCCGAACCCACTCACTGAACTATTCGCCAGTAGGTATGGGTAGGACCTCTCCTCTCATGCTTCGCCAGCACTCAATAAGGACCACAAAGTGCATTACTAATGACCACTGGAGAAGATCCCTTGCCTCTGCTGGCTCTATCAACCGAATCATCCCTATGATGGGGTATGTATTTCAGTCCGTCCCTACTAAAGCGGCTTAGGCGTCGCCACGGATAGGGCATCAATGTTTCATTCAGTCCAGTTAACCACTCCTATAATTGGCTTCCCTCATCCTCAGGGGGCCGCTCGGACGAAGAACCGGCAAATCGAGTATGGAATTAGAGCTCGGGTGGGGCATCAACCACAGCACAGGTTGCGGACCTATCGAGATGCTTCCTTGCAGAACCCAACAAGGGCTCTAACTCAATAGAGTGAGTGGGAAACCTTGTAAACGCGAGCAGGAGAATAGAGATCGGTCTGTCTTGTCTTAGACTAGCCCTACTCCATCCATCTTGGCTATCTTGAGCTTATGAATAAGCTTGGGGCTACTTTTCATTTTCTGCTTACTATTACTACTAGGGCTTCCAGCACTAATTCCTACGCTTAATCGGGTCTCATAGCCCCTGTGACTTGACTCATGTAAAGATAGGGTCCCCTCCTAACCAAGAAGCACAAAATTAAGTGTTGTTGACATTCCGCTTGGAATATGATTACAAGAAAATGTCGACTGGGAAGCTGATCTTTTCTTTTGGAAATGGCTTCAACCTTGCTCTTGACCGAACTCACCTTGCCGACGGATCAATCATGAAGTTTGGCATGGGATTCGAGAACCTTAAGATGACTTCCGATGGTCTCACCTTCACGACTGTAGACCACGAAGTTCTAGCTGAAACCAGTACTTGAATTCAATTTGGCCTCTGAGTCTGAATTCCCCTCGTTGAAGAGAAAAGCCGTCGAAACCCCTGTTCTGTTGTTGCCAAGTCTGTTGCTGTTATGTTAGCTCGTCCTGTTGTTGTTGCAAACACCAAGATTGAACCATCTCTGAAGTTGAAATCTGTCATCACTGCTGTTGAACCAATCCAATCCGAAGTTCTTAAACCCAATGACCAGTTTTTCTCTGCGCCCACAGTGTTTGAGATAGGTTCTTCCTCTAGTGGGGCTCCTCTGACTAAGACCCAGAGGAGAAAGAAGAATAGAAGGATAAGGAAGATCCACGAGAGACTAAGCAGGTTAGGATCAACCCGAACCCTAAACGGATCGGGTTTGGGTTCAACATTTTGACCCGTTTCAAAAATCGGGTCGGGTTCGGGTTAACCCTTTAACCCGAAAGTGACCCGATTTTGACCCGAAAACCCGATTTTGACCCGGCAACCCGAGATCGACCCGATTTTGACCCGAAAAGAGGATATTGACCCGTTTTTGACCCGAAAATTAGCAATTTTTTGTTTGAAACGGGTCATTCAGGTCGGGTCGGCTTGACTCGAACCCGAAGCGGGTCGGGTTCGGGTCTGGAAAACAGACCCGTTTTTAAAAATGGGTTGGGTTCGGGTTGACCCGAATAGTGCCAGATCAGTTTCGGGTTCGACCCAAACCCGACATGTGACCCGAAATTGACACCCCTATCGCCTGCTATGGTCCTTCCGACCTCCGTCGCCTACTATAGTCCTTCCGACCTCCATCAACAGGCAACGATCTTTCTGACCCCGGTCTCCTGCCGACTACGGTCCTTCCAACCTCCATCACATGACAACGGTCTTTCCGACCTCCATCCTATCGACTATGATCTTGCTGACCAAACAAACATGTCTATAGTGTAACTCCCACCATGTAATGCGCTCATGTGATGTACATTTGTATCATCAAAGCCAAGGCCTTCTCCCAAGGGCGGGCCTCATTTGTAATCGACTGCAAATACTAGTGGATTCATTCAAACTGGGCAAGTCCCCGTGGTTTTTCCCCCTTTTCAGGGGTTTCCACGTAAAAACTCTGGTGTCTTTTATGAATGCTATACCCTATCTCTTATCTGATTGTTACTGGATCTTCGTACAATGCTAAGAAATTAAACTATATATTTCTCTACCGCCGCGAATATTCCAGGACGCAACAACTATAAAGTTATTTTTCGTAGTAAGCCTCGTAACGCTTTGTTGGACATAGCATCTCTAGAAAAGCCTAAACACAGATAAAGTTTTTTATTATCTCGATTCTTAGCATGTTATGTTACCAATCACAAAGTATCATTTGTTGGGAATCAATGTATGTAATCAATTACCAAAGTCTTTGTTTGCAGTACAATAAGCCAGTTATATAAGATTTCAAATGGTACTTAAGAAATGTCAAAACTTACAAGCCCAATAGTTTTTTCCCTCTTTGAGTTTTCAACATAAATATGTCTAGTCTCTTACAACTTCTATTTGCACATACCGAATATAAAACTAAGATTTTATGCATACTCTCTACCTCCATGAATTTTCTAGCATGTAATAAATGTGCTTTTGACACTCCAAGAGACTACTGCCCAACCATAAATTAAACGAGCATGTAAACATCAACCCAAAAATTCCTTAAGAGAATATTTCTATTGACATATGTTGGAGCATTAACTTTAATGACAAAAAGACCATCATGCCCTAACTTAAGAAGGTCCATGCTAACAAGCAAATTAACTACAACAATAACAACAACAACATCAAGCATTTATCCCACTATGTGGGGTCGACTACATGAATCATTTTTCTCCATTGTGTCATATTAAGAGTTAACTTCACATTTAAATCTAATAAAGAAAAGTCATTTTTAATATTTAAAAAAAAAAGTATTTTTAGGTCTACCTCTACCTTTCCTAACATAAGCCAAATCTAATACATCAATTTTCCTAATCGGGTCATCGGAATGCCACCATTTTATGTGACCAAACCATCTAAGGCGACTCTCTCTAATCTTATCTTCCACAGAAGCTACTCCAACACGTATATGCTCATTTCACATCCTGTCTCTAAGAGTAAAGCCACTAATCCACCTGAGCATCCTCATCTCTGCAACACTTAATATTATGCTTCTCTTTTAATGGCCAATATTCTGCACCAAAAAATGGATAAAAACAACACAACCTTA
Source organism: Dendrobium nobile (assembly GCA_022539455.1). NCBI lineage: Eukaryota > Viridiplantae > Streptophyta > Magnoliopsida > Asparagales > Orchidaceae > Dendrobium > Dendrobium nobile. The sequence continues at coordinate 1,502,303 of CM039723.1, read as the reverse complement.
TAAAACCTAATATCATTCACAAATGACTAATAATTTGCTAATTGGGGACTACTTGCTAGGTCCCTTGTGTTATCCAACATTTAGTTTGCAATGAATACATTTAAAAATAAGGAAAGTTTTAAGGGTTTATTAGAGAAGATAAGCAAAGAAGAAAAACGTTAAGGAGCTATAGAGATCACCTTTCTTCTTTGAATATAAAAGTTTACTAAACCAGTGGGATGGTAAACTATACAAAACTAAATAATATTTCAGCTATGGCTTCAATTAAAACAGGGATTTTGAAGTTTTAGTCTGAGTTTGACCAATTTAAAAGGGTCAATGCCTTGAAATTTTGACACTTTGAGAAGTCACTAAGGTGATCAGATCATCGTGGCCTTTCAAGTATTATGATGTAATTATAGTTACTCTAAACTTCATACATGGGCCAAACAAATGCTGAGAAAATTTGAATAAAAATAAATGAATGACAACGTGAGCTAGATTTAGGCTTAATTTGGGACAGCTTTCTTACTGCTTTTTTAAAGCATTTTTTTTATACAAACTAAAAAATTTTGAACTAGAAAACTACTTCAAAAAGTAATAAGAAAGTCATCCCAAACAAAACCTTAGTTTAATAAACAAAAGCATAAATAGTTTTTTATCCTACAAAATTTCAAAATATAATGTGCAGTAAAAAATTGCATAAATTGTGAATCAAGAAGATGCGTAATTGTTTCAGTGAAAAACTGAAAGTAGAAGTTGTTTGAATCTCATTTCTTGCCTCTTCGTCCAATTTCCGCCAATGACTAGACATGTCACATACTGACTTAGAGCATATTGGACAAGCGTATCTGGTGAAAAAAGAAATGTCAGAGAATGCAGGAACTTAGTGATCATAGCATGTACCACAAGCAACGAATAATACATTGCACCAAGTTACTCAAAAAAGTGTAGTAAGACTTACTGTGAATGATTTATCATTTCTTGGAAACATTCTTTATGTATTGTGTGTCCACAGTTCAAAACACTGGTCTCTTGGAGCGAGTCAAAAAGATACTGCATTGTGGCTTCCAAAATTATTAAAATAACATTAAAAAGGCAGCATAATTATTTGAAACATGCGAACCTCATAGCAGATGGGGCAATGGTGCCTCATGGAGTTCTCTATACACAAATGTTTATCAAGCAATTCAATTGAATAGCAGGATCCTGCATTTCACACACATCAATAGCATTATTATAAAATATGCTAGAAATTGGCTCAAATCAAGTGTTGCACACTAAAGTTAACAGTGGTAAAGAATGAAAAAAAATAAAAGACAATAACGATAATTAATAGCTTTTCTATTGCCACTTCAATTCTTCCCTCCACATCCTAGAGACCTCAACACTCTCTAAGCTTGGGGGCATAAATAGTGATATATATTATTAAGAGTATGAATAAAAATAGTTTGATCGAGTGGTTCATAGGCAATTAAGTTCTCCAAGTAATTTGGTATGCCTCCTCACTTGTAGCAATACATTGAAATTGGACATCCCTCGGTTTCTTAAGATCACAGTTGATACTTTCACTAGTTGGTGTTCTCAGTAATTATTACAACATTATTATAATTAGAACATCAATAAAATTAAACACAGATTTCCAGTAATAATCAAAAAGACATTTTAGAAGATTGGGTTTCAATATCTCATGCCTCCTAATGATATAATCTAAGATTAAAAAATAACCGAAGGATTGAACCAAATCAAAAGCTATGCATTCCGGGTTTGATTAAGCAGATTTTCAAAATCGAAGAACACCATTCTTAAACAAAGATGTTATCAAACCGCAAAATCGAAAAATAAATAACATACCACACTTTTTGCAGTGAAAGAAATTCTCCCTGCCCCCAACTCTGCATATACCACACTCGTCGCAATGATACTGCCCCTTTTAGTGTCATCATCGTAAAATTTGCACACCTCGCAAAAAATACTCCCCCATATTCACGCCACCAGTTGGCGCCACTTTAGCCACCTGATATTAATGCAAAATTATCCAGCAAAAATAAAACACAGTCAAACTTGCCATTAAAAAAGAACGAAATATAAAAATCAGTTTTGAAACTATCTTTTCGAAAAAAAACATAATATACCAAACAAAGATCAAAACTCTTAAGTTTGTGCTTCTTTAAAGACAATTTGAAAATCTTTTTAAAATATATCCACATTAGACTCTTATTGCTTCGCAAAATATTCAAATCTCTTAGATTAATTCCTGCAATTTTCCTTCTCCTCTTTGGCAAGAGAGGATGTTAGTAGCTTCCAATAAGTCTAACAAACAATGAATTATACTCTATTCCTTTGTAAATCACTCTAAGTTAGAAATCAACCATTCCAAAAATAACAGAGCGATTGCGAAGGATCCAAAATCCAGCCCCCTAAAATCATGCAGGAATATGCACATGTTCTTATAACCAATTTCAATAATTTCGTCTTTTATCATTCTCAACACAATAAAAAGTGCACATAGCGACGAATGTGATTTGAATAAAACCATTACACCACCGAGGTAAAATGCCAGGAGTTTCAAATAGAATATGAAAGATCTTACAATGCATGAATAGCTATTGCGGATCGCCGCGGTGGCGCAAACCGTTCTGGTGTTTGTAAGATGGACAGCGCTTGCACTTATAGGTCCTATAAATGTGGAAGAAAACTTTTCGCTTCATCCGTTGCAAATTCATTGCAAAGGATCCAAACCTGAAAGAACCAAATTATAACATGCTGGAATCTACATGTAGCTTTGAGTAAAAGAATGTCAATGCAATATAATTATTAAATGTCTACATAAATGTCTATTATCGAGGAAGCTATGGAATTATTGATAGTATTTAAAGGGAAAATCCAGCTGCTATTGACATTTCAAACTAGGTTCATTTGGGACGGCTTCTTGATGCTTTTAAGGCAATTTTTTAGTACAAAAACTTTTGTTTTTGTACTAAAAAGTTGATTTAAGAAGCAGTAAAAAGGCGTCCAAACAAACACTTACTTTAGGTGTGGATAATCTCCTCATGGGCATCAAGAAAAATGCTAGGGGAAAATTCCTCCAAAGAAGGCTACTACAAATAGATTAGGGTGATTTTAGAATGTATCTAGCACAGATTGGATAATAGTCGGAAATAGTCTTTGAAAGATTGCTCGTCATTCTAGTGGATGTAGAAAGTGGTAGGGTTTCACAAGATTCTTCAATTCAAATGAATTGATTATTGAAGATATTGGTCATTCGAAGAAGAACTTGATAGTATTAGAGAAAAAGAGTTGAACTAGCTCCAAGCTTGCTCATTAAGGGTAACTACGAAGATTTACGAAGGAGCATGGGCAACAAAAGCTTAAGGGATGCACATGATTGATCGAATATAATCGAGATGTTCCTAAGATCAAAGCATATATTTAATATTTGGATTTGATAGCTTGAATCCAAGTAGAAATTAGATGAGCACAACAATGGAGGTGAACAAGAGAATTCCTGAAAGTTGCAATGAACGCAAAGATATGAGTCAATGGAGGAGATCTTATACCAGGATTTTTTAGGGGAGGTGAAGATTCCTGAGTCACCTCCTTTATCAAGTTAAAACTCAAGGAAGCGAATTGCTTCTATACGTGGATCCTTCTTCCTATTGTGGGGTTCACAATGATTGTTTACTTAATAATGAGATTATGCTACAAGTAGGAGGTGGTGAGTCCGAGTCCTTCTGCCTTCGGGCAATAATAAGATGAATGCCTATTAGTAATTTCAATGAAAAGCCAATAGCAGAAACACTGCCTCAGAGCTTCTTGCACCTCAAGCATCCCGTCAATTGTATTTCCTTCATTTTCAGTTTTGAAGAGAATTTAAAGGGTGACACGCAAATTACAAAGGATAAAGTACTAACCTTGTACCGGTAATCTGATGGCACACTGTTGCTTCATCTGCACATAAAAAGTTCAGCTGTAACTACTAAATAATATACAAATCTAATAGACCAAACTCCTAGCAATTTAGATTGAGATATAACAACAAAAATAGTGTGACAAAGGCAAAACCCATATTCCTAAAAATAAAAAAAAAAAAAATTAATAAAAAAAGAGGCAAAACCCTATGCTACAGCACTGCCAAAATTTAGTTATTTGCCTTTTGAATTATCATCATCAGAATCAACCAATGAGGATGTTCATTATGATTCTGATGACAAAATAGGCAACAACACACAGCCTAACTATTAAGATAATATGTTTATCTGCAGAAAATTTATTTATGGTAAAAAATGGCATAAAAAAAACATTCAAATTATCAGAATTATCTTTTTCGCCAATGCTCACAACAACATTTGGCTAATACTGGAACATCAATTAAATTTCAACATTCTGATAAACAAACTCAATAGAGCAATACCATGAACAAAAATTAACAAGGGTCCAAATTAAACATGCACAGGAGTTTATTATCAGCACCTAAATTAATGACTTATCAAGTAAAAGGTGCACTTTTATAATATTTAATATAAGTAAAAGCCACAAAATAGTCTCCCAACTATTGATAAATGCTCAAATTAATCTCAGAGGTTCGCAGTGCCCCAATTTTATCTCTAAACATAAAAATACTATCAAATTTGGTCCCTAGTAAAATTGACGTTTAAATTAATGGAGAAGCAGCATGGTTTCGCTTCTTTGTGGGTATTTTAGTAAAAAACCCATGTTACATGTTTGTCTTCCCGCTTAAGCCCTATAGACAAAAACAGGAAACCGAATTATGCGAGGGAAAGCTGCGAGCGAGACGACATCGCAAACAAGCGCGAGCAATATTCACTACAAGCGAGTACACATGTTGTTGTTGGGAGTGAGACGATGCGCAGCGACCCAGACACCCTGCAAGAGTAGACGATGTGCTTTGACATCGAAACTTCTGCTCATGCGAGTGTCACCACGAACAATCATGATGAGCTTCGACAATGTGAGACGGATACGGCAAGTAATGTGCGACATTCAAAAAAGAAGGAGACACATAAGGGTTATTTAAATAAAATAATTTTTTTACTATTATTTAACCTTATTATGTAATAGATTAAATTGTATTATAATTTATTAAATGATAAAATAGAGTAATTTAAGTAATATAATCTCATATATAGTTGTAATACCTAAAATACCATTCATATTTAACTTTGGAGTTAACTTTAATTTGATTTTAGGCTCAAGACTAAATTATAAATCAATTTTTAATAGTATAATGACTAAATTGGGGCAATATGAAACTTTGGCTAAAATGGACAATTATCAATAGTCAAGGGGCTATTTTGAGCTTTTATTCTATTTAATATTCTTCTATATCCTCAAGTGAAGAAGGAGAGTGTTAAACAACAATAACTGCATGATTACTTGGTTGAATGGCATTACCTTTGATCTCAAAAAAGATGTATGAGGTTGAAACCCATGAAAAAAAAAAGATTTTAAACAATAACAATGCAAAGAAGAGTTACAAGTAAGTTGAAGAGGTAACATTAAATCCTCTAGAGCATTATATATTTTCCTTTTATAAACCATTGGGTTTTCTTTAGGTTGTCCAAAAGGAATCTAAATGTTTAACATTATTGAGATAAACCCAACTAGTAGTTGCATTGATGAAGCCTTAAATTTGAGATTTCTTGATTTTTAGTATATCATAACCATTTGCATGTGAAGATTGTCATCGTCTATACAAAAACACAAACTCTCTCTTTCCCCCATCCCCACCGCATAAATCATGCCTCATTCTAGTATGACGATTGTTGAGATAAACCTCGTAGTCATTCCTAGAGCTTTAAGTAGCATCGACCTAAACTGTAGTCATATGTCAAAACATGTCTGTTAGCCTCACAAAATGAAATTCTCCAGCAAAATTTATGAATTCAAAGAAAAAATCATAAAAACCATGTTAGACAATAGTTATCTTATTAATAAGAAGAATGCAACAAGCATAGTGATCATAAACATAAATTGCTAACAAATGTGATTCCAACTTATGTGTACATAAAGCTTTTAGTCTTGCAACAAACAACTTATACTGACACATCTCCAAGTAATGATATAAAGGATGCCAATTTATTTTTATCTTAAATATCTAATGTATCCAATAAAAGACAACAATCGAACCTTGAGTCTTTTAATTGACAAAGTATTTCAATACACTCTGAGTGACTCAAATCAATATAAATTTAACTTAGGTTTCCTTGAAAAACTTGGATTGTAAGTCTCCCCAGAGCGACTAAGGCCAGGATCATTATAAATCTTATACAAACAAATATCATCTACAAATCCAAATGGCAAAGCAAGCCTGATATGTAATTACAAACAACGTTCCAGGAAAGTATTTCAAAAGTATAAACCTTTGTGAGAGCTACATGCTCATAAATAACATGCAAACTAAGATACACTTATCAGTGATGCTTCGTAAAATGCGTGAAGGAACTAAATCAAATAAAATATATAATATAATAATACAGAGAGAGAGAGATTATATTTATGGCAATAATTTATAAACACGAGCACCAATGTTCATGCAAGTGCATCAATTAAACATATAAAGCAAAAGAATGTGCCAAAGAACTGTAGTCTTTTAAATTCAATTTATGAGTTCCAGTAAATCATTGGTATTACAAGAGACATTTAAGTATCCCCTAGTGATAACGAATAATCAAAGTGTCCATTTGAGGGCCATCCAATACATACAATTTTAACTTAGTTGACAAGCATATATGCCAAAAACCTGAGCTCAAGGCTTGTTATAATTCAGTTGATCCAAGGGTTTTGATAAATCATAGTCTCAATATGCATCCTAAAAGTATGTGTTACATAGAATCAACACAAACCAAGTAAACTAATCAAGCCACCTTGCTTAATGGAAGATATCATATGACCAGCAACGAGAGTTTGCTTGCTATATGGTGATAATATAATACCCATAATCGGATCATTTTGTCTGAAGTGAAGTTGTAAGGACCCCACAGTGGGATAAAGGCTGATGTGTTGTTGGTGGATGGTGAAGTTGTAAAATCCACAATCAAGTTTGCTTTTTCCTAAAGATGAGATTGTAAGGCCCAAATACAGCTCATCTGATCTATAAGAAAGATCAGAGATTTTCATCATAGTCCTTCAAATTGGCGTCCTCTAAGCCTAGGTTACAAGTTAGACCTATTAGAGATATGTCTGATGAGTAGAGTAATCAAATCTTAATGCATGTATCAAATTTCAGAATGATAACTCAACCAAAATTCCAAATCTTCTCATTACGCTTTCAATGAAGTAAGCCCCACCCAATGAATTGGTCTAAAAATAAATCAATAAACCACTTAAGCCACTTAATTAATATAAACATCGACTTACTTTTAAGGTATGGTTGCAAGACACATTATTGGGCTTTCCTCATCCTTGAGGTTGTAAATCTCAGCTTTATGGCTCCTCAAGTACCAAACTTATTAATAGGGTGACACGAAGTCAAGAAGTCCATTAAATAAAGTTTAATCCTGAGCCTTCCAATGATGTAAGACACAATCTTAGATCAAAATGGTAATAAAGATACACTTACAAGTTAGGGCACTTTAGGCCTTCTAGTGATGACCAACCAATTAATTTGAGCCAGTTCAAAGCAAACAAATGCATAAAACAAATTAATTATTGGGTCTTCCCGAAGATGTAAAATCAAACCAGGATCTAAACTTGTAAAGAGAGACAAGCTCAAAGAACATGATCCATCAATGGATGCAAGCACCAGCCTAATTAGCTTACCCAATAAAAGTTTCAGCCCAAGATCTAAATAAACCCCAATCTATAATCACAAAATATTTAGTCAAAATAAACATAATCCACCTGTAGTAAAACAGCTCCAAAGTATCCCATCACATAGGAGAAATCGGAGAAAATTTGATTAAAATAAGCATAATCTACTGAAATGTAAACTACTCCTAAGTTTCATCACATCCATGAGGATCAAGGATGGAATGATTAACTTTTACTATTGATACGTCCCTTAAAAATTATTTGATCGGGACACGAATCTCGAGGCAAAATCAGTTGGAAACTTCCAAAATTAAAATTGGAACCATCCGAACTCCGATTTCAGAAACTGTATAGTCGAAACAGAGCGTCTCGGAAATACGAACCCAACGACACCAAATTCGACTCAATCCGAGCCCAAATGAGTACAATCAAGGACCCGAAGCGCTGTTAGAAGGTTCAAACCACAATTTGAGTTACCAAACGGTTTCCAAACATGACGTGCTTATAGTCGAATCGAGCGGCTCGACGAGACGAATCCACGAACCTAAGATCACCTAATTCCGACACATTAAGGCCTTCTATTGCTGACGAACGGTGCATGATCAAAGGATCAACATCGGCCATCATCCACCACTTCCCAACTTACCTTGATCCTCCACCTATTTACGGCCATGTCATTCCCAAAATCTATAAATAGAGCTCCACTCTCCTCTTGAAAATGGACCCCCTAAGTCTAAGGAAAAAAAGAGAGAGATCGGAGATCGCTCTTGCTTCTAGCCTCCTCGACCACGCGCGGAGTTTTGCAGTACCACCGTCGGATTTCCGTCGAACGACCACTTGCTCCACCACCACGCCGGACTTCCGCCGGACGTCCACCTGACGCCCTGTGCTCTGCCGGACCACCACTTGAGGCCCTCATCTCCGTCGACAACTGCCGAGACGCTATTGCTCGTCGGACCACCACTGGAGTCCCTCACCTCTGTCGGACATCGCCTGATGTCGTTGCTCCGCCGAACCACCACTTGAGCCCTCACCTCCACCGGACCCACGCCTGACGTCGTTGCTCCGCAGGATCACCACTGGAGGCCCTCGCCACGCCAAGCCACCATGTGAGGCCCGACTTCTGCCGGACCACCACCTGAGGCTCGGACTCCGCCGGACCACCACCTGAGGCCCAGACTTCCACCGGACCACCGCTTGAGGCCCTGTGCTTCACCAGGCCACCACCTAAGGCTCGGACTTTCCACCAATCGTCACTTGAGGCCTTGTGCTCCACCAGAACACCACCTGAGGCACAGACTTCGCTGACCACACCTGAGGCCAGACTTCTGCCAGACCACCACTTAAGACCCTGTGCTCCACCAGAACATCACTGAGGCCCGGACTTCCGCATGACCACTACTGAGGCCTTGAGCACTCCAGGCCACCACTTGATGCTTATAGTTCTCCCAGAATACTGCGACCTCCATCACCAGATAATGGTCTTTCTGACCTAGTCTCCACGACTACGGTCCTTCGACCTCCGTCATCTACTATAGTACCTCCGACATCCATCACTAGACAACAGTCTTTCTGACCATGGTCTTCTGCTAACTATGTCTTTCAGACCCTGGTCTCCTGTCGACTACGGTTCTTCTGACCTCCGTCGCCTACTATGGTCCTTCCGACCTCCATCAACAGACAACGATCTTTCTGACCCCGGTCTCCTGTCGACTACGGTCCTTCTGACCTCCTCTCGCCTACTATGGCTTCGCACCTCCATCAACAGACAACAGTCTTCTGACCCCGATCTCCTGTCGACTACAGTCCTTCTAACCTCCGTCGCCTACTATGATCCTTCCGACCTCCATCAATAGACAACGGTCTTTTCGACCCCGATCTCCTGCCGACTACGATCCTTCCGACCTCCATCACATGACAACGGTCTTTCCAACTCCATCCTATCGACTATGATCGTGCCGACCAACAAATCAGTCTATAGTGTAACTCCCACCATATAATGCGTCATGTGATGTACATTTGTATCATCAAAGCCAAGGCCTTCTCCCAAGGAAGGACCTCTATTTGTAATCGACTGCAATACTGTGGATTCATTCAAACTGGGCCAGTCCCCGTGGTTTTTCCCCCTTTTCAGGGTTTCCACATAAAAACTCTGGTGTCTCTTATGAATGTTATAACCCATCTCTTATCTGATTGTGTACTGGTCTTCGTACAATGCTAAAGACATTAACTATTATATTTCTCTACCCGCCGCGAATATTCCCAGGACGCAACAGTTTGGTTCAGTCTGTGGGAACCTGTTCCCGATTGGGGGGCAAATTTTTTCTCCAACTCAAAAGATCGTTAATTTCAACTTCCTATTTAAGCTATTGTTGTATCAATTTCTTGGATTCAGATCCGAACTGAGGGCAAACCTGAGTCCAACTATGATCAAGAAAATCTCTCCAATACTTCCAACATAGGTTAACGTCATCGAGCAAAGCTCTGACATACAACCTCGATAGGTCTTATATCAGTGGTAAATTCTTTCGACTCTTCCACACAGGTTAACGTACATCGAGCAAAGGCTCGACATACAACCTCGGATAGGTCATACATCCTTGGTGGATTCTCTCGACCTCTTCATACAGGTTAACGTCATCGAACAAAGGCTCTGACATACAACCCTGTATAGGTCTTACATCCTTAGTGGATTCTCTCCACCTCTTTCCAACACAAGTTACGTCATCGAGCAAAGACTCTGACATACAACCCTGTATAGGCCTTACATCATTTGTGGATTCTCTCGACCTCTTCCACACAAGTAACGTCATCGAGCAAAGACTCTAACATACAAACCTGGATAGGTCTTACATCCTTTGTGGATTCTCTCGACCCTTCCACCATGTTAACGTCATCGAGCAAGGCTCTGACATACAACCTCGGATGGGAATCTACATCCTTGGTGTATTCTCGAACTTTTCCACACATGTATAACGTCATCGAGCAAAGGCTCTGACATACAACCTCAGATAGGTGTACATCATAGATGGATCCTGTTAACATATTTAATACAGGTTAACATTATTGAACAAAACTCTGACATACAACATCGAATAGGTCTATACATCCTGGTTAAACATCGCCAGAATGTCTCGATGGACTTTCATCGGACTTCTCCACAAAGTTAAATTTCTACCCGATACTGAATTTCCTCCCGTTAGTGAACTTTTCCCTATAGGAGTTTCGTTAGAATTCTACCCGATGTGGACTTCGGCCTGCCGTCGGCCTACTACTCTCGTCGGACTTCTGCCCGTCGATGGACTTTCGTCAAACTTCTGCCTGATGCATAGCTTCTACCTGACATCAGACTTCTGCCTGCCGTTGGACTACTACCTGTCGTCGGACTACTACCCGTCGATGAACTTTCGTCGGTCTTCTGCCAAATCAGTACTTCTAACCCGACACCGGACTTCTGTCTGCCTTCGGGCTAATACCCGTGGTCGGACTTCTGTCCGTCGATGGACTTTCATCGGTCTTTCTACCTGACGTTGTACTTCTACCGACGTCGGACTTTTGATCCCGTCGTCGACTACTACCCATCAACAGACTGTCGTCGATCTGCTACCCACGCGACTTCTACCTGCCGTCGGACTAATACCCTCGTCAGACTTTCTGTCCGTCGATGGACTTCTTCGGTCTACTACCCGACGTCAGACTTCTGCCTGCCATCTGACTAATACATGTTCATCGGACTTCTGTCCGTCGATGGACTTTTGTCGGTCTTCTAACTTGATTTTATACTTCTACCCAACGTCGGACTTATTACCTGCCGTCGGACTATATCTGTCGTCGGACTATTGCCGCCGACGGACTTCATCGGCTTTCTACCCGACTCAATACTCCTACCCGCGCCGACTTCTGCCTGCCGTCGAACTAATATCCGTCGTCAGACTTTGTTCGTCGATGACTTCGTCGGTCTTCTACCCGACGTTGTACTTCTAACCCGACGTCGGACTTCTGCCTGCCATCGGACTACTACCCAGCGCCGACTCTGTCCGTCGATGGACTTATTTGTCGGTCTTTCTACACGACGTTTGTACTTCTACCCGACGACCAATCTTACCCGTCGCTGAACTTTCATGGGTTTCTACCCGATGTCAAATTTCCACTCGTCACCAGACTTCTTTCCAACCGTCGATTTTCATCCGTTGCCAGACTTCCACCGATTATATTGGACCTCTCACAGGATCTCTCGAAGAACGAGGAAGAGATTCTACTCAGTGAGGGGCCCTAAACCTGCAGAGGGATACCACTGAACAAGACTAGAGGAATGCTCAGCATGAGGAAGAGACTCCTACTACAGTGAGTGGGCCCAACCTGCACAGAGGATACCACCCAAACAGGACTAGGGGAATGCCTCAGCGTAAGGAAGAGACTCCTAACTCAGTGAGAACCTAGACCTGCATAGGGGATACACCCAAACAGGACTAGAGAAATGCCTAGCATGAGGAAGAGAATAGAAGAAGGGGGTGGAGGAAATCTCTTCTTGCAAAGAGGGGCCCCGGGCCTGTACAGGGGATACCGCCTGTGTAGGCCCGGGGAGAAGCTCAAGTGAAGAAAAAAGAGGTAGGGAAAACGCCTTCTTATAAACGGGGGCCCCGGGCCTGTACAGGATACCACCTGTGTAGGGCCCGGGGGAAGGCTCAAATGAAAGAAGTCTCCTTCTTGCAAGAGTGTCCCGGGCTGGACAGGGGATTGCCGCCTGTATAGGGTCTGAGGGAAAGCCAATTGAATAAAAGAGTGAGAAGGGGAAGATCTCCAAACTTCCTTGCAAAGAAAGAGGCCTTGGAGGACTAAGGGAAAGCCTCATTGTAAGACTAGAGGGAAAAGGGCGGATCTCGTGACTTCCTTGCAAAGAGAGAGACCTTGGAGGACCAAAGAAATGCCTCAATTGAGTAGAATGAGGAGAAAGAATGTGCAGAATTTCATATCCCCTAGGGGGGTATTATAGGAGAGAGAGGAGGTTGGAGGAGTTGGAGAAGTTGGGGGAGTTATGGAGAGAAAAATAAATAAAAAGGCTTCTCTCTCTTCTCTCTCTCTCGTCTCTCTCTCTCTCTCGATCTTCATTTCCTCTCTCATTCTCGCTCCTCTCATTGAAAAAAAAAAATACTCCCAGTCGGTTTTGGCAAAACCGCCCGATGGCGGTTTTAAAAATCGCCTACGACGGTTCCAAAAAAAAGTTTTTTTAATAAATTAAGCGGCTGCCCCTACGCGGTGCGCCCCTCTGCCCGCGCCTCGTGCGGGCTGCCTCCGTGGCCGGTCGGTTCGGTCACCTACACGTGACTGGGCTCCATTTTGGCCGGACAGTCCAAATCGGAGTTTTTGGGTCTCGGACATATTTTCGATGTCCGGATTAAATTTTGACTTTGGAGTTCAAGGGCCTCTATGATCAAATTTGAGCAAGATCATAATTTTGGAACGCCAATTTTTTTACAATTCGCAAAGAAAAAGGTCGGAACAAATATTTTCTAACATTTGGAGTTTCGACGTCAATAAATAGGGGGCAACTGATACTCCTCAAAAAATTATTTTGATCGGGCTCGAATTTCGAGGCAAAATCAAGAAGAAACTTCCGAAATTAAATTGGAACATCCGAATACCGATTTCAGCAAATCTTACATCGAAACTGCATCTCGAAAATACAACCCAACGATACCAACTTCGACTCAATTCGAGCCCAATGAGTACAAATCAAGGACCTGAAGCTATTGTTGGAAGGTTCAAACCACAATTTGGGTTACAAACGGTTTCCAAACATGACGTGCTTATAGTCAAAATCGAGTGGCTCGACGAGACGAATCCAACGAGCCAAGATCACCGAATTCCAACATCATTAAGGCCTTTATTGTCTGACGAACGGTGAATGATCGAAGGATTCAACATTGGCCGTCCATCCAACCACTCCCAACTACCCTTGATCTCCTCCTCCTATTTACGGGTCAAGTCATTCCCAAAATCTATAAATAGAGCTCCCTCTCCTCTTGAAAATGGACCCCTAAGCCAAAGGGAAAACAGAGAGATCGAGATCGCTCTTGCTTCCAAGCCTCTCGACCACGCCGGAGTTTTCCGGACCACCGCCAGAGTTCCGTCGAACCCACCATGCTCCACCAACGCCGGAACTTCCAACGGAGCCACCACCTGACACCCTGTGCTCCGCCGAACCACCGCCTAACGTCGTTGCTCCGCCGGACACGACACCCACCTAACGCCCTGTGCTCTCCGCCAGACCAGGCCTAACGTGTTTGCTCCGCCGGACCACCACCTGACGCCTTGTGCTCCACCGAACCACCGCCTGACGCCGCTTGTGCTCCGCCGGACCACCACCTGACGCTTGGCTTCGCCGGACCACACCTATGCCCTGTGCTACGTCGGACCACCAATCACGCCCTGTGCTCCGCCAGACCACCACTTGTAGGCCCTCACCTCCGCCGGACCACGCCTGACGCCGTTGCTATTGCCTCCGCCGGACCACACTTGAGGCCCTCACCTCAGCCGGACCACCAGCCTTACGTTGTTGCTCCTACGGACCACCACAGTAGTCCCTCACCTCTGTCGGACCACCACTTGAGGCCCTCACCTCCGCCGACCACCGCCTGACGCCTTTCTACGCCGGATCACCATTGGAGGCCCTCACTCCGCCAGGCACCATGTGAGGCCCGGAGTTTCTGTCGAACACCCCTGAGGCCCGTACCTCCGCCGGACCACCGCCTGAGGCCCAGACTTCCCCTGGACCACTACCTGAGCCCGGACTTCCACCGGACCACCTCTGAGGCCCTAAGCTTCACCAGGCCACCACCTAATGCGCAGACTTCCATCGAACTGTCACTTGAGGCCTTGTGTCCTCCACCAGGACAACCACTGAGGCTCTGGACTTTCGCCGGACCACCACTTGAGGCCCCTGTGCTCCACCAGAACATCACCTGAGGCCCGGACTTCCGCCGGACACTACTTGAGGCCTTGAGCTCCTCCAGGCCACCACTTGATGCTACATAGTTCTCCCCAGAATACTGCCGACCTCCATCACAGACAACGGTCTTTCTGACCCTAGTTCTCCTGCCGGACTACGGTCCTTCTGACCTCCGTCACCTACTATAGTCCATCCGACCTCCATCATTAGACACCGTCTTTCTCATCATGGTCTTCTGCCAACTACGATCTTTCAGACCCCTGGTCTCTGCTGACTACAGTCTTCTGACCTCCGTCGCCGCTAATATGGTCTTCCGACCTCCATCAACAGACAATTTGTCTTACTGACCCGATCTCCTGCCGATACGGTCCTTCTGACTCGTCGCCTACTATGGTCCTTCCGACCTCCATCAACATACAACGGTCTTTCTGACCCCGGTCTCCTGTCGACTACGGTCCTTCTGACCTCCTCGTTACTATGGTCCTTCCGACTCCAATAACAGACAACGGTCATTTGACCCTCTGACCCGGACTCGTCGACTATGATCCTTCTGACTCCGTCGCATGCTAGGGGGTGTCAATATTTGACACGACCCGAAAACCCGACTCGAACCAGAAGTCCACGAGAGACAGACTCCGTGCCTCAACCGAATTCGAGCAACCGGCAAAAAACACAAACGACAGGACTTTGCTTATCAGATATTGATTGGCGCGGAACAACACCCCCCCCCGACGGAGACAGATACGTCCGTTAGATTAGAACCACGGCTTGCCCTTTCGATGTGAATTAGATAAATGGTCGGGACTCCTTAACAGCCCTATGGCCTATCGTTGTGATTCTCTATTTCTTTTCTTGGGATGGACTTTTCTCGGCTTGGCTTTACAACTTACTCCTTTTGCTTGTCGAATCCCTTTTCAGTTGATCAATTCATTGGATTCATTTTCAGTGAAAGTCAACAATAGGCTTTTGTGGTCCATTTACTAGTGTTCCCCCCTAGTCAAAGGGGAAATTACTGCTATTTGCACTAACGTTCTTCAAGTCTCATCTAGGGCTCTCAAGGAGCACCACCTTTCTTATTGTTATCTTAAAAAAAAAAAAGACATTTCTCTGTAGTGGGCTCTACTACTTTTAACACCCTTCTGCGGGCCTTTTTTTCCATCTATTTGAAATCTTGTCTTGTGTATCCGTTGTACCGTCTTGTGTTGAAAATGAGACCTATACGCGCCTCACCTCCCCATCCCACAAGGGCCTTTCCAAAGCTTCCAAAGGCTTCTTCTCAATAGAAAAGTTTTCATATCATAAGCGCCTCCTCTGAATAAAAGATCTGACTTCAATCTGCTTAAGAGGTTCATGAAATTTATGTGTTCCAAAGCTATGTTATACAGAGGAAGTATACTTTTTGATTCTTGAGACATGCCCTTGACCAGACTTCCATTGCTATCTACATTTTCCCTTTCAAACATTTTAGAACTCTGCTTGGATTAAGATACAACTTCCATGCTCTAAGGCAGATGGGTCATCCTCAAAATCCATCTCCGACAAAGAATCCTTATAACATAGAGTTAGATCCCCTTACTACTACTACCCTGCAGTGTATGGTAGAGATGGCCAAGACAATAGCAGTATCCTCTTGCAATTAGAAATATACCGAGCCCGGACCATTCTTCTCTTTTTCTAGTTAGCGTCTGAAACAAACAGATTTTTCTCTGACTTTCTGTGAGATTGGACCGAAAAAGCCTATTCATAACCAGTTGATGACAGCTCGAATCCAAAAAGCGGGAAAAACAATTTCATTGCTTGAATGGCATCGGTATTATCCGTCAATCCAAAACAAAAATGTCCTTTCGTGGATTTCCATTCTATTATTCCCACTTCTCCTCAATGAGAGACACTTGGGGATGAAGATCTCAACTCCTTCAATCACGCTCTTTCCCCTATTCTATCTTAAAGGCCTCTCTGATCAATCGTAGAAAACCTACCTACTGTTTGAGAGAGAGAGAGTAAAACGACTCCCAATTTCATATCTATTTCAATGAATAGGGACTGTACCTGCTCGAGTAGAATGAAATGGAAACCTACATCGAAAGACTGAAGTTGGATTGGGAACAGAACATGCCTAGCAATGGAAGAAATGTAATCACCGTCAATGCAAGCAATCTAGAAGTATGTAGCTCTATCTTCACTGGGGGAGGAATGAATAGGTAGATCAATCAGTAGAGTCTACCCGAACCCACTCACTGAAACTATTCGCCAGTAGGTATGGGTAGGACCTCTCCTCTCATGCTTCGCCAACACATCAATAAGGACCACAAGTGCATTACTAATGACACTGGAGAAGATCCCTTGCCTCTGCTGGCTCTATCAATCGAATCATCCCTATGATGGGGTATGTATTTCAGTCCGTCCGCTACTAAGCGGCTTAGGCGTCGCCACGGGATAGGGCATCAATGTTTCATTCAGTCCAGTTAACCACTCCTATAATTGGCTTCCCTCATCCTCAGGGGGCCGATCGGACGAAGAACGCAACTCGAGTATGAATTAGAGCTCGGGTGGGGCATCAACCCAGCACAGGTTGCGGACCTATCGAGATGCTTCCTTGCAGAACCCAACAAGGGCTCTAACGTCAATAGAGTGAGTGGGAAACCTTGTAAACGCCGAGCAGGGAGAATAGAGATCGGTTCGTCTTGTCTTAGACTAGCCCTACTCCATCCATCTTGTGCTATCTTGAGCTTATGAATAAGCTTGGGCTACTTTTCATTTTCTGCTTACTATTCCTACTAGGGCTTCCAGCACTAATTCCTACGCTAATCGGGTCTTCATAGCCCCTGTGACTTGACTCATGTAAAGATAGGGTCCCCCTAACCAAGAAGCACAAAATTCAGTGTTGTTGACATTCCCGCGTTGAATATGATTGACAAGAAAATGTACGACTGGGAAGCTGATTCTTTCTTTTGGAACTGGCTTCACCTTGCTCTTGACGAACTCACCTTGCCGACGGATACAATCATGAGTTTGGCATGGGATTTGAGAACCTTAAGATGAACTCCGATGGTCTCACCTTCACGACTATAGACACGAAGTTTAGCTGAAACCAGTACTTGAATTCATTTGCCTCGTGAGTCTGAATTCCCCTCGTTGAGAAGAAAACCGTCGAAACCCCTGTCTGTTGTTGCCAAGTCTGTTGCTGTTATGTTAGCTCGTCCAGTTGTGTTGCAATCACCAGATTGAACCATCTCTGAAGTTGAAAATTGAAATTCTGTCATCACTGCTGTTGAACCAATCCAATCTGAAGTTCTTAAACCCAATGACCAGTTTTTCTCTGCGCCCACAGTGTTTGAGATAGGTTCTTCCTCTAGTGGGGCTTCCTCGACTAAGACCCAGAGAGAAAGAAGAATAGAAGGATAAGGAAGATCCACGAGAGACTAAGCAGGTTAGGATCACCCGAACCACTAAACGGACGGGTTTGGTTCAAACATTTGACAGTTTACAAAAATCGGGTCGGGTGCGGTTTTAACCCGTTTTAACCCGAAAGTGACCCGATTTTGACCCGAAACCCACGATTTTGACCCGGCACCCGAGATCGACCCGATTAGACAGCCGAAAAGAGTATATTGACCGTTTTTGACCGAAACTTAGCAATTTTTTGTTTGAAAACGGGTCATTCAGTCGGGTCGGCTTGACTCGAACCCGAAGCGGGTCGGGTTCGGTCGGAAAACAGACCCGTTTTTAAAAAATGGGTTGGGTTCGGTTGACCCTAATAGTGCCGGGTCAGTTTCGGGTTCGACCCAAACCCGACATGTGACCGAAATTGACACCCCTATCGCCTGCTATGGTCCTTCCGACCTCCGTCGCCTATCTATATCCTTCCGACCTCCATCAACAGACAACGTTCTTTTCTGACCCGGTCTCCCTGCGACTACGGTCCTTCCGACCTCCATCACATGATCGGTCTTTTCCGACTCCATCCTATCGACTGTCTTGCTGACCAAACTAACATGTCTATGTGTAACGTCCCACCATGTAATGCGCTCATGTGATGTACATTTGTATCATCAAAGCCAAGGCCTTCTCACCAAGGGCGGCCTCATTTTGTAATCGACTACAAATACCTAGTGGATTCATTCCAAACTGGGCAAGTCCCCGTGTTTTCCCCTTTCAGGGTTTCCACGTAAAACTCTGGTGTCTTTAAGAATGCTATACCCTATCTCTATCTGATTGTTACTGGATCTTCGTAACATTGCTAAGTAAATTAAACTATATATTTCTCTACCGCCGCGAATATTCAGGACGCAATAACTATAAAGTTATTTTCGTAGTAAGCCGCGTACCGCTTTGTTGGACATAGCATCTCTAGAATAAGCCTAAACACAGATAAAGTTTTTTATTATCTCGATTCTTAGCATGTTATGTATACCAATACACAAAGTATCATTTGTTGGAGTAATCAATGTATGTAATCAATTACCAAAGTCTTTGTTTGCAGTACAATAAGCCAGTTATATAAGATTTCAATTGGTACTTAAGAAATGCCAAAACTTACAAGCCCAATAGTTTTTTTCCCTCTTTGAGTTTTCAACATAAATATGTCTAGTCTCAAACAATTCTATTTGCACATACGAATATAAAACTAAGATTTTATGCATACTCTCTACCTCCATGAATTTTTCTAGCATGTAATAAATGTGCTTTTGACACTCCAAGAGACTACTGCCAACCATAAATAAACGATCATGTAAACATCAACCAAAAATTCCTTAGAGAATATTTCTATTGACATATGTTGAGCATTAACTTTAATGAAAAAAGACCACATGCCCTAACTTTAAGAAGGTCCATGCTAACAAGCAATTAACTACAACAATAACAAACAACTATTTACAGCTAAGTTTTTTGGTAAGTTTAAATTAATTGTGGAAATAAAAAAACATTGGCATTCCTTATTGCTAGCAAATTCATAAGAAAATAATAAAAAAAATTCATTGAGCCAGTTTTTCATAGCATATTAACTCACCCTATGCTCTTTTCCAACATGTTAAGGGCCAACAAATTACAGCTTAGAAAAGTGTCCAATCTCCTTAGCCAAACCATGAATGGCTACTCTGACCATTCTGATAAGACCCACAACAAATATCACATGAGACTTCTCTAGTTGTCGAGTGAAGGTGGTTATCCCTGCGAAGACTATAAGGTATGGCACAAGGCAAGGCCCATCTAAGGAGACGAAGAGTCCAAAAAGGCAATATCTAGCCCTGGATGGTGACTCTCCTCATTTCTTTACCTTCTATGGCAGGCATGCGGCTGGCCTACTCAGCTTTTGTCCAATTGGCGCACTAGCCTATATGACCACCATCTCCTTCCTACTTGTTGGTGAGCTAGATTTCTTATCCTTACCCTCCAACTTGCATTTGTGAAGGATGACCATCTTCAGTCTCTTAGGACTCGTATTAGCTAGCTTGGCAAGGTTGAATTCAACCATCATGAGTAAGCCAGTTACTAGCATTTGGAGTTGGAGAAAAGAATGCGGTAGCATTGTAGTCTTTGCCACCACTTATAGATGAAGATAGTGCATGGGGTCAAATTAAAATCATAATGAAGAATCTATATATACCTGAGACCATAATAAATGATATACAATAACTTCTACTTGTTTTTTTTTAATGTTTTATGGAAGCAATAAATGCTCGTCTTTTATTCACTTATGTTTTTTGCAACTCATCTTTCAAAGGATCAAGTGAATCATGAAACTAAATGTATATCCTTACGTATATATCTAGGTAACTCTCTAGTGCCTAAGAGGTTTTAACAAAGAGACTTGGTTGAAGTAGTCAAACCTCCTAAGAGGATAACTCACATGAAGGGAATGTGAACTCTCAGCAGGTTGGGTTTTGCCAACCTGTGAGTTCACAACCACTTTACTTCATATGAATCAAATCATAAAGGCTCTTTTTACTATGTGAAACCAAGGCGCCATCGCCCTCGACAAGGACCATTGGAGGACATGCCTAGAGCAGTTTGTACCAAAGAGACAATTCGACTATGCAGGGCTCATCCATCCACAATAGTCATTTGCAATCAAAGGCCCCATTGCCTATCGCTAAAATCCTCAATCTAGCTACAATAAGCACACACCTTAGATGCACATGGTTATGATTTCCTAGGCTAAGCCAACCCTTGGCTTGTGATCATTTCCATTCAAGGAAACTCACCCATTAAGCCTGAAAGTTAGAATAATGCCTTTATGGCTCGCTCCCCATATCAAGAGGACTTGTCTTCATATTCAACACATATTCAAGGTCACAAAGACTCTCCCAAGATACTCACCCCTAAAAGCTTGTCTCATAACAGAGAGTCATGACAAAGGCAAGGATCCTTGTGAAAATCTACCAACTAGACCACATGTATGTGATAGTCTATAATAGTCATATTATATATTGTACTTTCAATTCTTTCTAAGAACAAATTTTCATGCAGCCCTCTTAACGCAATAAAAAAAGAGGTGAAGATACATATTTTGAATCTTTCAAACCTCATATTACATGCTTTGAGACTTATAGAGATTCCGGAGCTCTTTTTACTACTCTCTCAAATCTCACTTAACTTTTCAGTTCGTACTTACATATTTCACACTAATGAGATTGAATATTATTCACAGATAAATTTGAATTAACAGATACAACTATTTTTAAGTTTTGATGTAACTTTTTCTTCATTTTACCTTTATTATCATTAATTAATGGAGTTGTTACAAGAACTAAAATTCATTAATAGGAATAAGGCTTCAAATCGTACACATTGAATGTGCTGTCAATTAATGTTCAAAATTATAGACAAGTCTATAATTGTTTCTCTCTTAATTTTATCGTGCTTTTAATTTGGCTTTTGCAAATCATTCTTTATGAAAATTATTTAAATTGTGCATAAAATGAGTAATATTACATTATTAAGAGAACTTATCACCTAACAATTAACCTGCACTTTATCATTTAGATGCAATAAAAAGGGCCGTGTTTTTTTATTATCGAAATAGACATTCTTTTTAACTTTATTTTTATCACACACAAAAAAAAAAAAAATATCCCAATTAATGCTTAAGATTGATTTAAATTTAGCACCCGCCACCTCAACAATTCCTTAGTACTTCGTAAAATTATTTTTTAATACAAATATTCCTTAAAAGCATGAAAAAATAATAATTATTCAAAATTGTCTCTAAATTTTGCCATTTTCAATTTCGAAACGATAGAATTTTGTTTTTTAACTTTTATTTGTATGTGCCATTTTTGCAAAAATACTGTTTAGAAAACTGTATTTATGTACTGCTTTCAAAAGCTTTATGATATTAACTTCTCCGTTAAAAAATTTCGTTCCCTCAAATAACAGTTTTGAAACTATCTTTTCGAAAAAATACAGAATAACCAAACAAAGCTCAAAACTCTTAAGTTTGTGCTTCTCTATAAGACAATTGAAACATCTTTGTTAAATATAATCCAACATTATGACTCTTATTGCTTCGCAAAATATTCAAATCTCTTTAGATTAATTCCTGCAATTTCCTTCTCCTCTTTGGCAAGAGAGGATGTTAGTAGCTTCCAATAACGTCTATA
Organism: Dendrobium nobile; assembly: GCA_022539455.1. Lineage (NCBI taxonomy): Eukaryota > Viridiplantae > Streptophyta > Magnoliopsida > Asparagales > Orchidaceae > Dendrobium > Dendrobium nobile. The sequence goes on along the minus strand of CM039723.1, from coordinate 1,479,998 downwards.
CAAACAATGAATTATACTCATATTCCTTTGTAAAGTCACTCTAATTAGAAAATCAACCATCCAAAAATACCAGAGGCGATTGCAGAGGATCCAAATCCAGCCCCTAAAATCATGCAGGAATATGCACATTGTTCTTATAACCAATTCAATAATTTCGTCTTTTATCATTCTCAAACAATAAAAAGTCGCACATAGCGACGAATGTGATTGAATAAAACCATTCACCACCGAGGTAAGAATGCCAGGCGTTCAAATAGAATATGAAAGATCTTACAATGGCATGAATATGCTATTGCAGATCTGCCGGCGGTGGCGCAACCGTTCTGGTGTTGTAAGATTGGCAGCCGCTGCACTTATGGCCTATAATGTGGAAGAAAACTTCGCTCATACCGTTGCAATCATTGCAAAGGATCCAAACCTGAAAGAACCAAATTATAACATAGCTGAATCTACATGTATGCTTTGAGTAAAAGAATGTCAATGCAATATAATTATTAAATGGTCTACAATAATAGGTCTATTATCGAGGAAGCTAGGATTATTGTAGGTTTAAAGGGAAATCCTGCTGCTTTGACATTTCAAACTTAGGCTTCATTTGGGACGGCTTTCTTGTTGCTTTTTAAAGCAATTTTTTAGTACAAAAACTTTTGTTTTTGTACTAAAAAGTTGATTTAAGAAGCAGTAAAAAAGGCGTCCCAAACAAACACTTACTTTAGGTGTGGATAATCTCCTCATGGGCATCAAGAAAAATGCTAGGGGAAAATTCCTCCAAAGAAGGCTACACAAATAGATTTGGGATGATTTTAGAATGTATCTAGCCAGATTGGATAATAGTCGGAAATAGTCTTTGAAAGATTGCTCGTCATTCTAGTGGATGTAGAAAGGTGGTAGGGTTTCACAATGATTCTTCAATTCATAATGAATTGATTATTGAAGATATTGGTCATTTCGAAGAAGAACTTGATAGTATTATGAGAAAAAGAGTTGAACTAGCTCCAAGCTTGCTCATTAAGGGTAACTACGAAGATTTAACGAAGCAGGGCATCAAAAGCTTAAGGGATGCACATGATTGATCGAATATAATCGAGATGTTCCTAAGGATCAAAGCATATATTTAATATTTGGATTTTGATAGCTTGAATCCAAGTGAAATTAGATGAAGCACAACAATGGAGGTGAACAAAGAGAATTCCTGAAAGTTGCAATGAACGCAAAGATATGAGTCAATGGAGGAGGATCTTATACCAGGATTTTTAGGGGAGGTGAAGATTCCTGAGTCACCTCCTTTATCAAAGTTAAAACCTCAAGGAAGCTGGAATTGCTTCTATACGTGGATCCTTCTTCCTATTGTGGGGTTCACAATGATTGTTTACTTAATAATGAGATATGCTACAAGTAGGAGGTGGTGAGTCCAGAGTCCTCTGCCTGTCGGGCAAAATAAGGATGAATGCCTATTAGTAATTTCAATGAAAACGCAATAGCAGAAACACTGCCTCAGAGCTTTCTGCACCTCAAGCATCCCGTCAATTGTATTTCCTTGCATTTTCAGTTTTGAAGAGAATTTAAAGGGTGACACGCAAATTACAAAAGGATAAAGTACTAACCTTGTACCGGTAATCTGATGGCATCACTGTTGCTTCAATCTGCATAAAAAGTTCAGCTGTAACTACTAAATAATATACAAATCTAAATAGACCAAACTCCTAGCAATTTAGATTTGAGAATAACAACAAAAATAGTGGTGACAAAGGCAAAACCCATATTCTAAAAATAAAAAAAAAAAAATTAATAAAAAAAGAGGCAAAACCCATATTCTACAGCACTGCCAAAATTTAGTTATTTGCCTTTTGAATATATCATCATCAGAATCAACCAATGAGGAATGTTCATTATGATTCTGATGACAAAATAGGCACAACAATCACAGCCTAACTATTAAGATATAGGTTTTATCTGCAGAAAATTTATTTATGGTAAAAAATGGCATAAAAAAAACATTCAAATTATCAGAATTATCTTTTTCGCCAATGCCTCACAACAACATTTTTGGCTAATACTGGAACATCAATTAAATTTCCAACATTCTGAAAACAAAACTCAATAGAGCAATACCATGAACAAAAATTAACAAGGGTTCCAAATTAAACATGCACAGAGTATTTATTATCAGCACCTAAATTAATGACTTATCAAGTAAAAGGTGCACTTTTATATATTTAATATAAGTAAAAGCACAAAATAGTCTCCCAACTATTGATAAATGCTCAAATTAATCTCAGAGGTTCGCAGTGCCCCAATTTAGTCTCTAAACTATTAAAAACTATCAAATTTGGTCCCTAGTAAAATTTGTCGTTTAAATTAATGGAAGAAGCAGCATGGTTTCGCTTCTTTGTGGGTATTTTAGTAAAAACACATGTTACATGTTTGTCTTCCCGCTTAAGCCCTATAGACAAAACAGGAAACCGAATTATGCGAGGGAGAAGCTGCGAGCGAGACGACTCATCGCAAACAAGCCGCGAGCAAGATTCACTACAAGCGAGACTCATGTTGTTGTTGGGAGTGAGACGATGCGCAGCGACCCAGACACCCTGCAAGAGAGACGATGTGCTTTGACATCGAAACTTCTGCTCATGCGAGTGACCACGAACAATCATGATGAGCTTCGACAATGTGAGACGGATACGGCAAGTAATGTGCGACATCAAAAAAGAAGGAGACACAGTAAGGGTTATTTAAATAAAATAATTTTTTTACTATTTATTTAACCTTATTATGTAATAGATTAAATATGTATTATAATTTATTAAATGATAAAATAGAGTAATTTAAGTAATATAATCTCATATATAGTTGTAATACCTAAAATACCATTCATATTTAACTTTGGAGTTAACTTTAATTCTTATTTTAGGCTCAAGACTAAATTAAATCAATTTTTAATAGTTGAATGACTAAATTGGGGCAATATGAAACTCTTTGGCTAAAATGGACATTTATCAATAGTCAAGGGGCTATTTTGAGCTTTTATTCTATTTAATATTCTTCTTATATCCTCAAGTGAAGAAGGAGAGTAGTTAAACAACAATAACTGCACTGATTACTTGGTTGAATGGCATTACCTTTGATCTCAAAAATAGATGTATGAGGTTGAAACCCATGAAAAAAAAAAGATTTTAAACAATAACAATGCAAAGAAGAGTTACAAGTAAAGTTGAAGAGGTAACATTTAAATCCTCTAGAGCATTTATATATTTTCCTTTTATAAACCATTGGGTTTTCTTTAGGTTGTCCAAAAGGAATCTAAATGTTTAACATTATTGAAATAAACTCCAACTAGTAGTTGCATTGATGAAGCCCTTAAATTTGAGATTTCTTTGATTTTTTAGTATATCATAACCATTTGCATGTGAAGATTGTCATCGTCTATACAAAACACAAACTCTCTCTTTCCCCATCCCCACCGCATAAATCATGCCTCATACTAGTATGACGATTGTTGAGATAAACCTCGTAGTCATTCCTAGAGCTTAAGTAGCATCGACCTCAACTGTGATATATGTCAAAACATGTCTTGTGTAGCCTTCACAAAATGAAATTCTCCAGCAAAATTTATGAATTCAAAGAAAAAATCATAAAACCCATGTTAGACAATAGTTATCTTATTAATAAGAAGAATGCAACAAGCATAGTGATCATAAACATTAAATTGCTAACAAATGTGATTCCAACTTATGTGTACATAAAGCTTTTAGTCGTTTGCAACAAACAACTTATACTGACACATCTCCAAGTAATGATATAAAGGATGCCAATTTATTTTTATCTTAAATATCTAATGATCCAAAGAAAAGACAACAATCGAACCTTGAGTCTTTTAAATTGACAAAGTATTTCAATACACTCTTGAGTGACTCAAATCAATATAAATTTAACTTAGGTTTCCTTGAAAAACTTGGATTGTAAGTCTCCCAGAGCGACTAAGGCCAGGATCATTATAAATCTTATACAAACAAATATCATCTACAAATCCAAATGGCAAAGCAAGCCTGATATGTAATTACAAACAACGTTCCAGGAAAGTATTTCAAAAGTATAACACTTTGTGGATAGCTACATGCTCATAAATAACATGCAAACCTAAGATACACTTATCAGTGATGCTTCGTAAAATGCGTGAAGGAACTAAATCAAATAAAATATATTTAAATAATACATGAGAGAGAGAGATTATATTTATGGCAATAATTTATAAACACGAGCACCAATGTTCATGCAAGTGCATCAATTAACATATTAAAGCATATGAAAGTGTGCCAAAGAACTGTAGTCTTTTAAATTCAATTTATGAGTTCCAGTAAATCATTGGTTATTACAAGAAGACTATTAAGTATCCCCTAGGATAACGAATAATCAAAGTGTCCATTTGAGGGCCAATCCAATACATACAATTTTAACTTAGTTGATCAAGCATATATGCCAAAAACCTGAGCTCAAGCTTGTTATATTTCAGTTGATCCAAGGGTTTTGATAAATCATAGTCTCAATATGCATCCTAAAGTATGTGTTACATAGAAATCAACACCAAACCAAGTAAACTAATCAAGCCACCTTGCTTAATGGAAGATATCATATGACCAGCCAATAGAGTTGCTTTGCCTATATGGTGAAATTATAATACCCCATAATCGGATCATTTTGTCTGAAGTGAAGTTGTAAGACCCCACGTAGTGGGATAAAGGCTTGATGTTGTTGTTGGTGGTGGTGAAGTTGTAAAATCCACAATCAAGTTGCTTTTCCTAAAGGATGAGATTGTAAGGCCCAAAATACAGGTCATCTGATCTATAAGATAAGATTCAGAGATTTATCATCATATGTCCTTCTAAATTGGCGTCCTCTTAAGCCTAAGGTTACAAGTTAGACCTATTAGATATGTCTGATGAGTAGAGGTTCAAATCTTAATGCATGTATCAAATTTCAGAATGATAACTCAACCCAAAATTCCAAATCTTCTCATTAAGCTTTCAATGAATGTAAGCCCCACCCAAATGAATTGGTCTAAAATAAAATCAATAAACCACCTTAAGCCAACTTAATTAATACAATCGACTTACTTTTAAGGTATGGTTGCAAGACTCATTATTGGGCTTTCCTCATCCTTGAGGTTGTAAGTCTCAGCTTTTGGGCTTTCCTCTAAGTACCAACTTATTAATAGGGTGACACGAAGTCAAGAAGTCCATTAAATAAAGTTTAATCCCTGAGCCTTCCTAATGATGTAAGACTCAATCTTAGATCAAAATGGTAATAAAGATACAACTTACAAGTTAGGGCTACTTAGGCCTTCTAGTGGATGACAACCAATTAATTTGAGCCAGTTCAAAGCAAACAAATGCATAAAAACAAATTAATTATTGGGTCTTCCCGAAGATGTAAAATCAAACCCAGGATCTAACTTGTAAAGAGAGACAAGCTCAAAGAACATGAGCCTTCTAATGGATGCAAGCACCAGCCTAATTAGCTACCCAATAAAAGTTTCAGCCCAAGATCTAAATAAACCCCAATCTATAATCACAAAATATTTAGTCAAAATAAACATAATCCACCTGAAGTAAAACAGCTCCAAAGTATCCCATCACATAGAGGAGAATCGGAGAAAATTTGATTAAAATAAGCATAATCTACTGAAATGTAAACTACTCCTAAGTTTCATCACATCCATGAGGATCAAGGATGGAATGATTAACTTTTACTATTGATACGTCCTTAAAAAATTATTTTGATCGGGCACGAATCTCGAGGCAAAATCAAGTTGGAAACTTCCAAAATTAAAATTGGAACCATCCGAACTCCGATTTCAGCAAACTTATAGTCGAACAGAGCGTCTCGGAAATACGAACCCAACGACACCAAATTCGACTCAATCCGAGCCCAAATGAGTACAAATCAAGGACCCGAAGCGCTGTTAGAAGGTTCAAACCACAATTTGAGTTACCAAACGGTTTCCAAACATGACGTGCTTATAGTCGAATCGAGCGGCTCGACGAGACGAATCCAACGAACCTAAGATCACCTAATTCCGACATCATTAAGGCCTTCTATTGTCTGACGAACGGTGCATGATCAAAGGATTCAACATCGGCCATCCATCCAACCACTCCCAACTTACCCTTGATCCTCCACCTATTTACGGGCCATGTCATTCCCAAAATCTATAAATAGAGCTCCCTCTCCTCTTGAAAATGGACCCCCTAAGTCTAAGGAAAAAAAGAGAGAGATCGGAGATCGCTCTTGCTTCCTAGCCTCCTCGACCACCGCCGGAGTTTTGCCGTACCACCGTCGGATTTCCGTCGAACGACCACTGCTCCAACAACGCCGGACTTCCGCCGGACGACCACCTGACGCCCTGTGCTCTGCCGGACCACCACTTGAGGCCCTCATCTCCGTCGGACAACTGCCAGACGCTATTGCTCCGTCGGACCACCACTGGAGTCCCTCACCTCTGTCGGACCATCGCCTGATGTCGTTGCTCCGCCGAACCACCACTTGAGGCCCTCACCTCCACCGGACCACCGCCTGACGTCGTTGCTCCGCCGGATCACCACTGGAGGCCCTCGCCTACGCCAAGCCACCATGTGAGGCCCGGACTTCTGCCGGACCACCACCTGAGGCTCGGACTCCGCCGGACCACCACCTGAGGCCCAGACTTCCACCGGACCACCGCTTGAGGCCCTGTGCTTCACCAGGCCACCACCTAAGGCTCGGACTTCCACCGAATCGTCACTTGAGGCCTTGTGCTCCACCAGAACACCACCTGAGGCACAGACTTCTGCTGGACCACCACCTGAGGCCCAGACTTCTGCCAGACCACCACTTAAGACCCTGTGCTCCACCAGAACATCACCTGAGGCCCGGACTTCCGCATGACCACTACTTGAGGCCTTGAGCTCCTCCAGGCCACCACTTGATGCTTATAGTTCTCCCAGAATACTGCCGACCTCCATCACCAGATAAAGGTCTTTCTGACCCTAGTCTCCTGCCGACTACGGTCCTTCTGACCTCCGTCATCTACTATAGTCCATCCGACATCCATCACTAGACAACAGTCTTTCTGACCATGGTCTTCTGCTAACTATTGTCTTTCAGACCCCTGGTCTCCTGTCGACTACGGTCCTTCTGACCTCCGTCGCCTACTATGGTCCTTCCGACCTCCATCAACAGACAACGATCTTTCTGACCCCGGTCTCCTGTCGACTACGGTCCTTCTGACCTCCGTCGCCTACTATGGTCCTTCCGACCTCCATCAACAGACAACAGTCTTTCTGACCCCGATCTCCTGTCGACTACAGTCCTTCTAACCTCCGTCGCCTACAATGATCCTTCCGACCTCCATCAATAGACAACGGTCTTTCTGACCCCGATCTCCTGCCGACTACGATCCTTCCGACCTCCATCACATGACAACGGTCTTTCCAACCTCCATCCTATCGACTATGATCGTGCCGACCAAACAAACATGTCTATAGTGTAACTCCCACCATATAATGCGCTCATGTGATGTACATTTGTATCATCAAAGCCAAGGCCTTCTCCCAAGGAAGGACCTCATTTGTAATCGACTGCAAATACTAGTGGATTCATTCAAACTGGGCCAGTCCCCGTGGTTTTTCCCCCTTTTCAGAGGTTTCCACATAAAAACTCTGGTGTCTCTTATGAATGTTATACCCTATCTCTTATCTGATTGTGTACTGGATCTTCGTACAATGCTAAGACATTAAACTATATATTTCTCTACCGCCGCGAATATTCCAGGACGCAACAGTTTGGTGCCGTCTGTGGGAACCTGGTTCCCGATTGGGGGGCAAATTTTTTCTCCAACCTCAAAAGATCGTTCATTTCAACTTCCTAATTTAAGCTATTGTTGTATCAATTTCTTGGGATTCAGATCCGAACTGAGGGGCAACCTTGAGTCCAACTATGATCAAGAAAATCTCTCCAATACTTCCAACATAGGTTAACGTCATCGAGCAAAGCTCTGACATACAACCTCGGATAGGTCTTATATCAGTGGTAAATTCTTTCGACCTCTTCCACACAGGTTAACGTCATCGAGCAAAGGCTCTGACATACAACCTCGGATAGGTCATACATCCTTGGTGGATTCTCTCGACCTCTTCCATACAGGTTAACGTCATCGAACAAAGGCTCTGACATACAACCCTGTATAGGTCTTACATCCTTAGTGGATTCTCTCCACCTCTTCCACACAAGTTAACGTCATCGAGCAAAGACTCTGACATACAACCCTGTATAGGCCTTACATCATTTGTGGATTCTCTCGACCTCTTCCACACAAGTTAACGTCATCGAGCAAAGACTCTAACATACAAACCTGGATAGGTCTTACATCCTTTGTGGATTCTCTCGACCCCTTCCACACATGTTAACGTCATCGAGCAAGGCTCTGACATACAACCTCGGATGGATCATACATCCTTGGTGGATTCTCTCGAACTTTTCCACACATGTTAACGTCATCGAGCAAAGGCTCTGACATACAACCTCAGATAGGTCGTACATCATAGATGGATCCTGTTAACATATTTAATACAGGTTAACATTATTGAACAAAGCTCTGACATACAACATCGAATAGGTCTTACATCCTTGGTTAACATCGCCAGAATGTCGTCGATGGACTTTCATCGGACTTCTCCACAAAGTTAAATTTCTACCCGATACTGAATTTCCTCCCGTTAGTGAACTTTTTCCCTATAGGAGTTTCGTTAGAATTCTACCCGACGTTGGACTTCTGCCTGCCGTCGGCCTACTACTCTCGTCGGACTTCTGCCCGTCGATGGACTTTCGTCAAACTTCTGCCTGATGCATAGCTTCTACCTGACATCAGACTTCTGCCTGCCGTTGGACTACTACCTGTCGTCGGACTACTGCCCGTCGATGAACTTTCGTCGGTCTTCTGCCCAAATCAGTACTTCTACCCGACACCGGACTTCTGTCTGCCTTCGGGCTAATACCCGTGGTCGGACTTCTGTCCGTCGATGGACTTTCATCGGTCTTCTACCTGACGTTGTACTTCTACCCGACGTCGGACTTTTGCCTGTCGTCGACTACTGCCCGTCAACAGACTGTCGTCGATCTTCTACCCAACGCCGGACTTCTACCTGCCGTCGGACTAATACCCGTCGTCAGACTTCTGTCCGTCGATGGACTTTCTTCGGTCTACTACCCGACGTCAGACTTCTGCCTGCCATCGGACTAATACATGTCATCGGACTTCTGTCCGTCGATGGACTTTTGTCGGTCTTCTACCTGATGTTATACTTCTACCCAACGTCGGACTTTTACCTGTCGTCGGACTACTATCTGTCGTCGGACTATTGCCCGCCGACGGACTTTCATCGGTCTTCTACCCGACTCAGTACTCCTACCCGACGCCGGACTTCTGCCTGCCGTCGAACTAATATCCGTCGTCAGACTTCTGTTCGTCGATGGACTTTCGTCGGTCTTCTACCCGACGTTGTACTTCTACCCGACGTCGGACTTCTGCCTGCCATCGGACTACTACCCATCGCCGGACTTCTGTCCGTCGATGGACTTCTGTCCGTCGATGGACTCTCTTCTACACGACGTTGTACTTCTACCCGACGCCAGAATCTTACCCGTCGCTGAACTTTCATTGGGTTTCTACCCGATGTCAAATTTCCACTCGTCACCAGACTTCTTTCCAACGTCGGATTTTCATCCGTTGCCAGACTTCCACCGATTAATATCGGACCTCTACAGGATCTCTCGAAGAACGAGGAAGAGACTTCTACTCAGTGAGGGGCCCTAAACCTGCAGAGGGGATACCACCTGAACAAGACTAGAGGAATGCCTCAGCATGAGGAAGAGACTCCTACTCAGTGAGGGGCCCTAGACCTGCACAGAGGATACCACCCAAACAGGACTAGGGGAATGCCTCAGCGTAAGGAAGAGACTCCTACTCAGTGAGAACCCTAGACCTGCATAGGGGATACCACCCAAACAGGACTAGAGAAATGCCTCAGCATGAGGAAGAGAATAAGAAGAAGGGGGTGGAGAAAATCTCCTTCTTGCAAAGAGGGGCCCCGGGCCTGTACAGGGGATACCGCCTGTGTAGGGCCCGGGGGAAGGCCTCAAGTGAAAGAAGAAGAAAGGGTGGAGAAAATCTCCTTCTTATAAACGGGGGCCCCGGGCCTGTACAGGGGATACCACCTGTGTAGGGCCCGGGGGAAGGCCTCAAATGAAAGAAGTCTCCTTCTTGCAAAGAGTGGCCCCGGGCCTGGACAGGGGATGCCGCCTGTATAGGGTCTGAGGGAAAGCCTCAATTGTAAGAATAGAGTGAGAAGGGGAGATCTCCAAACTTCCTTGCAAAGAAAGAGGCCTTGGAGGACTAAGGGAAAGCCTCAATTGTAAGACTAGAGGGAAAGGGCGGATCTCTGGACTTCCTTGCAAAGAGAGAGACCTTGGAGGACCAAAGAGAATGCCTCAATTGTAAGAATAGATGGAGAAAAGAATGTGCAGAATTTCATATCCCCTAGGGGGGTATTTATAGGCGAGAGAGGGAGGTTGGAGGAGTTGGAGAAGTTGGGGGAGTTATGGGAGAGAAAAAATAAATAAAAAGGGCTCTCTCTCTCTCTCTCTCGCTCTCTCTCTTGAAAAAAAAAACTACCCAGTCGGTTTTGGCAAAACCGCCCGGATGGCGGTTTTAAAAATCGCCTACGACGGTTCCAAAAAAAAAGTTTTTTTAATAAATTAAGCCGGCTGCCCCTACCGGTGCGCCCCTCTGCCCGCGCCTCAGTGCGGGCTGCCTCCGGTGGCCGGTCGGTTCGGTCACCTACACGTGACTGGGCTCCAATTTTTGGCCCGGACAGTCCAAATCGGACATTTTTGGGGTCTCCGGAAATATTTTTCGACGTTCCGGATTAAATTTTGACACTTTTGGAGTTCAAGTGGGCCTCTATGATCAAATTTGAGCAAGATCATAATTTTTGGAACGCAATTTTTTACAATTCGGCCAAAGAAAAAGGTCGGAACAAATATTTTCTGACATTTGGAGTTTCGACGTCCAAAAATAGGGGGGCAACTGATACGTCCTCAAAAAATTATTTTGATCGGGCACGAATTTCGAGGCAAAATCAAGTTGGAAACTTCCGAAATTAAAATTGGAACCATCCGAATACCGATTTCAGCAAACTTACAATCGAACTGAGCATCTCGAAAATACGAACCCAACGATACCAAATTCGACTCAATTCGAGCCCAAATGAGTACAAATCAAGGACCTGAAGCATTGTTGGAAGGTTCAAACCACAATTTGGGTTACCAAACGGTTTCCAAACATGACGTGCTTATAGTCAAATCGAGTGGCTCGACGAGACGAATCCAACGAGCCCAAGATCACCGAATTCCAACATCATTAAGGCCTTTTATTGTCTGACGAACGGTGAATGATCGAAGGATTCAACATTGGCCGTCCATCCAACCACTCCCAACTTACCTTTGATCCTCCTCCTATTTACGGGTCATGTCATTCCCAAAATCTATAAATAGAGCTCCCTCTCCTCTTGAAAATGGACCCCCTAAGCCTAAGGGAAAACAGAGAGATCGGAGATCGCTCTTGCTTCCAAGCCTCCTCGACCACCGCCGGAGTTTTGCCGGACCACCGCCAGAGTTCCGTTGAATCACCACTGCTCCACCAACGCCGGACTTCCAACGGACCACCACCTGACACCCTGTGCTCCGCCGGACCACCGCCTAACGTCGTTGCTCCGCCGGACCACCACCTAACGCCCTGTGCTCCGCCAGACCAGGCCTAACGTGTTTGCTCCGCCGGACCACCACCTGACGCCTTGTGCTCCACCGAACCACCGCCTGACGCCTTGTGCTCCGCCGGACCACCACCTGACGCCTTGTGCTTCGCCGGACCACCACCTGATGCCCTGTGCTACGTCGGACCACCACATCACGCCCTGTGCTCCGCCAGACCACCACTTGAGGCCCTCACCTCCGCCGGACCACCGCCTGACGCCGTTGCTCCGCCGGACCACCACTTGAGGCCCTCACCTCAGCCGGACCACCGCCTTACGTTGTTGCTCCACCGGACCACCACAGGAGTCCCTCACCTCCGTCGGACCACCACTTGAGGCCCTCACCTCCGCCGGACCACCGCCTGACGCCTTTGCTACGCCGGATCACCATTGGAGGCCCTCACCTCCGCCAGGCCACCATGTGAGGCCCGGAGTTCTGTCGAACCACCCCTTGAGGCCCGTACTCCGCCGGACCACCGCCTGAGGCCCAGACTTCCACTGGACCACTACCTGAGCCCGGACTTCCACCGGACCACCTCTTGAGGCCCTAAGCTTCACCAGGCCACCACCTAAGGCTCAGACTTCCATCGAACCGTCACTTGAGGCCTTGTGCTCCACCAGGACACCACCTGAGGCTCTGGACTTCTGCCGGACCACCACTTGAGGCCCTGTGCTCCACCAGAACATCACCTGAGGCCCGGACTTCCGCCGGACCACTACTTGAGGCCTTGAGCTCCTCCAGGCCACCACTTGATGCTCATAGTTCTCCCAGAATACTGCCGACCTCCATCACCAGACAACGGTCTTTCTGACCCTAGTCTCCTGCCGACTACGGTCCTTCTGACCTCCGTCACCTACTATAGTCCATCCGACCTCCATCATTAGACAACGGTCTTTCTCATCATGGTCTTCTGCCAACTACGATCTTTCAGACCCCTGGTCTCCTGCTGACTACAGTCCTTCTGACCTCCGTCGCCTAATATGGTCTTTCCGACCTCCATCAACAGACAATTGTCTTTCTGACCCCGATCTCCTGCCGACTACGGTCCTTCTGACCTCCGTCGCCTACTATGGTCCTTCCGACCTCCATCAACATACAACGGTCTTTCTGACCCCGGTCTCCTGTCGACTACGGTCCTTCTGACCTCCGTCGTCTACTATGGTCCTTCCGACCTCCATTAACAGACAACGGTCATTCTGACCCCGGTCTCCTGTCGACTATGATCCTTCTGACCTCCGTCGCATGCTAGGGGTGTCAATATTTGACACGACCCGAAAACCCGACTCGAACCCAGAAGATCCACGAGAGACAGACTCCGTGCCTCAACCGAATTCGAGCAACCGGCAAAAACACAAACGACTGGACTTTGCTTATCAGATATTTGATTGGCGCGGAACACACCCGCCCCCCGACGGAGACAGAGACGTCCGTTAGATTAGATCCACGGCTTGCCCTCTTCGATGGTGAATTAGATAAATGGTCGGGACTCCTTAACAGCCCTATGGCCTTTCGTTGGATTCTCTATTCTTTTCTTGGATGGACTTTTCGGCTTGGCTTTACACTTACTCCTTTTGGCTTGTCGAAATCCCGTTTCAGTTGATCAATTCATTGGATTCATTTTCAGTGAAAGCATCAATAGGCTTTGTGGTCCATTACTAGTGTTCCCCTCCTAGTCAAAGGGGAAATTACTGCTATTTGGCAACTACGCTTCTTCAAGTCTCATCTAGGGCTCTCAAGGAGCACCACCTTCTTATTGTTATCTTAAAAAAAAAAAAGACATTTCTCTGTTAGTGGGCTCTACTTACTTTTACACCTTCTGCGGGCCTGTTTTTCCATCTATTTGAAATCTTGTCTTGTGTACCGTTGTACCGTCTTGTGTTGAAAATGAGACCTTATACGCGCCTCACCTCCCCATCCCACAAGGGCCTTTCCAAAGGCCTTCTTCTCAATAGAAAAAGTTTTTCATATCATCTAGCGCCTCCTCTGAATAAAAGATCTGACTTCAATCTGCTTAAGAGGTTCATGAAATCTTATAGTGTTCCAAAGCTATGTTATACATGAGGAAGATACTTTTTGATTCTTGGACATGCCCTTGACCAGACTTCCCATTGCTTCTACCATTTTCCCTTTCAAACTTTTAGAACTCTGCTTGGACTTAAGATCAGACTTCCCTGCTAAGGCAGATGGGTCATCCTCAAAATCCATCTCCTGACAAGAATCTTATATCATAGAGTATAGATCCCCTTTACTACTACTACCCTGCACTGTAGGTGTAGAGATGGCCAAGACAATAGCAGTATCCTCTTGCAATTAGAAATACCGAGCCCGGACCATTCTTCTCTTTTTCTAGTTAGCGTCTGAAACAAACAGCTTTTTCTCTGACTTCTGTGAGATTGGACCCGAAAAAGCCTATTCTATACCAGTTGATGACAGCTCGAATTCAAAGCGGAAAACAATTTCATTGCTTGAATGGCATCGGTATTATCCGTCAAATCCAAACAAAAACTGTCCTTTCGTGGATTTCCTATTCTATTATTCCCACTTCCTCAATGAGAGACACTTGGGGATGAAGATCTCAATCCTTCAATCTCGCTCTTTCCCCTATTCTATCTTAAAGGCCTCTCTGATCAATCGTAGAAAACCTACCTATTGTTTGAGAGAGAGGAGAGTAAAACGACTCCCAATTCATATCTATTTCAATGAATAGGGACTGTACCTGCTCGAGAGAATGAAATGGAAACCTACATCGAAAGACTGAAGTTGGATTGGGAACAGAACATGCCTAGCAATGGAAGAAATGTAATCACCGTCAATGCAAGCAATCTATGAAGTAAGGTAGCTCTATCTTCTCTGGGGGAGGAATGAATAGGTAGATCAATCAGTAGAGTCTTACCCGAACCCACTCACTGAACTATTCGCCAGTAGGTATGGGTAGGACCTCTCCTCTCATGCTTCGCCAGCACTCAATAAGGACCACAAAGTGCATTACTAATGACCACTGGAGAAGATCCCTTGCCTCTGCTGGCTCTATCAACCGAATCATCCCTATGATGGGGTATGTATTTCAGTCCGTCCCTACTAAAGCGGCTTAGGCGTCGCCACGGATAGGGCATCAAGGTTTCATTCAGTCCAGTTAACCACTCCTATAATTGGCTTCCCGCATCCTCAGGGGGCCGCTCGGACGAAGAACCGGCAAATCGAGTATGGAATTAGAGCTCGGGTGGGGCATCAACCACAGCACAGGTTGCGGACCTATCGAGATGCTTCCTTGCAGAACCCAACAAGGGCTCTAACTCAATAGAGTGAGTGGGAAACCTTGTAAACGCGAGCAGGAGAATAGAGATCGGTCTGTCTTGTCTTAGACTAGCCCTACTCCATCCATCTTTGCTATCTTGAGCTTATGAATAAGCTTGGGGCTACTTTTCATTTTCTGCTTACTATTCCTACTAGGGCTTCCAGCACTAATTCCTACGCTTAATCGGGTCTCATAGCCCCTGTGACTTGACTCATGTAAAGATAGGGTCCCCTCCTAACCAAGAAGCACAAAATTCAGTGTTGTTGACATTCCGCTTGGAATATGATTACAGGAAAATGTCGACTGGGAAGCTGATCTTTTCTTTTGGAAATGGCTTCAACCTTGCTCTTGACCGAACTCACCTTGCCGACGGATCAATCATGAAGTTTGGCATGGGATTTGAGAACCTTAAGATGACTTCCGATGGTCTCACCTTCACGACTATAGACCACGAAGTTCTAGCTGAAACCAGTACTTGAATTCAATTTGGCCTCTGAGTCTGAATTCCCCTCGTTGAAGAGAAAAGCCGTCGAAACCCCTGTTCTGTTGTTGCCAAGTCTGTTGCTGTTATGTTAGCTCGTCCTGTTGTTGTTGCAAACACCAAGATTGAACCATCTCTGAAGTTGAAATCTGTCATCACTGCTGTTGAACCAATCCAATCCGAAGTTCTTAAACCCAATGACCAGTTTTTCTCTGCGCCCACAGTGTTTGAGATAGGTTCTTCCTCTAGTGGGGCTCCTCTGACTAAGACCCAGAGGAGAAAGAAGAATAGAAGGATAAGGAAGATCCACGAGAGACTAAGCAGGTTAGGATCAACCCGAACCCTAAACGGATCGGGTTTGGGTTCAACATTTTGACCCGTTTCAAAAATCGGGTCGGGTTCGGGTTAACCCTTTAACCCGAAAGTGACCCGATTTTGACCCGAAAACCCGATTTTGACCCGGCAACCCGAGATCGACCCGATTTTGACCCGAAAAGAGGATATTGACCCGTTTTTGACCCGAAAATTAGCAATTTTTTGTTTGAAACGGGTCATTCAGGTCGGGTCGGCTTGACTCGAACCCGAAGCGGGTCGGGTTCGGGTCTGGAAAACAGACCCGTTTTTAAAAATGGGTTGGGTTCGGGTTGACCCTAATAGTGCCGGGTCAGTTTCGGGTTCGACCCAAACCCGACATGTGACCCGAAATTGACACCCCTATCGCCTGCTATGGTCCTTCCGACCTCCGTCGCCTACTATAGTCCTTCCGACCTCCATCAACAGACAACGATCTTTCTGACCCCGGTCTCCTGCCGACTACGGTCCTTCCGACCTCCATCACATGATAACGGTCTTTCCGACCTCCATCCTATCGACTATGATCTTGCTGACCAAACAAACATGTCTATAGTGTAACTCCCACCATGTAATGCGCTCATGTGATGTACATTTGTATCATCAAAGCCAAGGCCTTCTCCCAAGGGCGGGCCTCATTTGTAATCGACTACAAATACTAGTGGATTCATTCAAACTGGGCAAGTCCCCGTGGTTTTTCCCCCTTTTCAGGGGTTTCCACGTAAAAACTCTGGTGTCTTTTATGAATGCTATACCCTATCTCTTATCTGATTGTTACTGGATCTTCGTACAATGCTAAGAAATTAAACTATATATTTCTCTACCGCCGCGAATATTCCAGGACGCAATAACTATAAAGTTATTTTTCGTAGTAAGCCTCGTACCGCTTTGTTGGACATAGCATCTCTAGAAAAGCCTAAACACAGATAAAGTTTTTTATTATCTCGATTCTTAGCATGTTATGTTACCAATCACAAAGTATCATTTGTTGGGAATCAATGTATGTAATCAATTACCAAAGTCTTTGTTTGCAGTACAATAAGCCAGTTATATAAGATTTCAAATGGTACTTAAGAAATGCCAAAACTTACAAGCCCAATAGTTTTTTCCCTCTTTGAGTTTTCAACATAAATATGTCTAGTCTCTTACAACTTCTATTTGCACATACCGAATATAAAACTAAGATTTTATGCATACTCTCTACCTCCATGAATTTTCTAGCATGTAATAAATGTGCTTTTGACACTCCAAGAGACTACTGCCCAACCATAAATTAAACGAGCATGTAAACATCAACCCAAAAATTCCTTAAGAGAATATTTCTATTGACATATGTTGGAGCATTAACTTTAATGACAAAAAGACCATCATGCCCTAACTTAAGAAGGTCCATGCTAACAAGCAAATTAACTACAACAATAACAACAACAACATCAAGCATTTATCCCACTATGTGGGGTCGACTACATGAATCATTTTTCTCCATTGTGTCATATTAAGAGTTAACTTCACATTTAAATCTAATAAAGAAAAGTCATTTTTAATATTTAAAAAAAAAAGTATTTTTAGGTCTACCTCTACCTTTCCTAACATAAGCCAAATCTAATACATCAATTTTCCTAATCGGGTCATCGGAATGCCACCATTTTATGTGACCAACCCATCTAAGGCGACTCTCTCTAATCTTATCTTCCACAGAAGCTACTCCAACACGTATATGCTCATTTCACATCCTGCCTCTAAGAGTAAAGCCACTAATCCACCTGAGCATCCTCATCTCTGCAACACTTAATATTATGCTTCTCTTTTAATGGCCAATATTCTGCACCAAAAAATGGATAACAACAACACAACCTTATAAAACCTAATATCATTCACAAATGACTAATAATTTGCTAATTGGGGACTACTTGCTAGGTCCCTTGTGTTATCCAACATTTAGTTTGCAATGAATACATTTAAAAATAAGGAAAGTTTTAAGGGTTTATTAGAGAAGATAAGCAAAGAAGAAAAACGTTAAGGAGCTATAGAGATCACCTTTCTTCTTTGAATATAAAAGTTTACTAAACCAGTGGGATGGTAAACTATACAAAACTAAAAAATATTTCAGCTATGGCTTCAATTAAAACAGGGATTTTGAAGTTTTAGTCTGAGTTTGACCAATTTAAAAGGGTCAATGCCTTGAAATTTTGACACTTTGAGAAGTCACTAAGGTGATCAGATCATCGTGGCCTTTCAAGTATTATGATGTAATTATAGTTACTCTAAACTTCATACATGGGCCAAACAAATGCTGAGAAAATTTGAATAAAAATAAATGAATGACAACGTGAGCTAGATTTAGGCTTAATTTGGGACAGCTTTCTTACTGCTTTTTTAAAGCATTTTTTTTATACAAACTAAAAAATTTTGAACTAGAAAAATGCTTCAAAAAGTAATAAGAAAGTCATCCCAAACAAAACCTTAGTTTAATAAACAAAAGCATAAATAGTTTTTTATCCTACAAAATTTCAAAATATAATGTGCAGTAAAAAATTGCATAAATTGTGAATCAAGAAGATGCGTAATTGTTTCAGTGAAAAACTGAAAGTAGAAGTTGTTTGAATCTCATTTCTTGCCTCTTCGTCCAATTTCCGCCAATGACTAGACATGTCACATACTGACTTAGAGCATATTGGACAAGCGTATCTGGTGAAAAAAGAAATGTCAGAGAATGCAGGAACTTAGTGATCATAGCATGTACCACAAGCAACGAATAATACATTGCACCAAGTTACTCAAAAAAGTGTAGTAAGACTTACTGTGAATGATTTATCATTTCTTGGAAACATTCTTTATGTATTGTGTGTCCACAGTTCAAAACACTGGTCTCTTGGAGCGAGTCAAAAAGATACTGCATTGTGGCTTCCAAAATTATTAAAATAACATTAAAAAGGCAGCATAATTATTTGAAACATGCGAACCTCATAGCAGATGGGGCAATGGTGCCTCATGGAGTTCTCTATACACAAATGTTTATCAAGCAATTCAATTGAATAGCAGGATCCTGCATTTCACACACATCAATAGCATTATTATAAAATATGCTAGAAATTGGCTCAAATCAAGTGTTGCACACTAAAGTTAACAGTGGTAAAGAATGAAAAAAAATAAAAGACAATAACGATAATTAATAGCTTTTCTATTGCCACTTCAATTCTTCCCTCCACATCCTAGAGACCTCAACACTCTCTAAGCTTGGGGGCATAAATAGTGATATATATTATTAAGAGTATGAATAAAAATAGTTTGATCGAGTGGTTCATAGGCAATTAAGTTCTCCAAGTAATTTGGTATGCCTCCTCACTTGTAGCAATACATTGAAATTGGACATCCCTCGGTTTCTTAAGATCACAGTTGATACTTTCACTAGTTGGTGTTCTCAGTAATTATTACAACATTATTATAATTAGAACATCAATAAAAATTAAACACAGATTTCCAGTAATAATCAAAAAGACATTTTAGAAGATTGGGTTTCAATATCTCATGCCTCCTAATGATATAATCTAAGATTAAAAAATAACCGAAGGATTGAACCAAATCAAAAGCTATGCATTCCGGGTTTTGATTAAGCAGATTTTCAAAATCGAAGAACACCATTCTTAAACAAAGATGTTATCAAACCGCAAAATCGAAAAATAAATAACATACCACACTTTTTGCAGTGAAAGAAATTCTCCCTGCCCCCAACTCTGCATATACCACACTCGTCGCAATGATACTGCCCCTTCTTAGTGTCATCATCGTAAAATTTGCACACCTCGCAAAAATACTCCCCCATATTCACGCCACAGTTGGCGCACACTTTAGCCACCTGATATTAAAGCAAAATTATCCAGCAAAAATAAAACACAGTCAAACTTGCCATTAAAAAAGAACGAAATATCGTATTCAAAGCAAATAAATAACTTTACCGGCTGCTCGCTATCACAAATCAAACAAATCACCTGTAAAAAAAACAAAAAAAAAACGAGTATCAATCAACCAATATCATACTAAAACAAATAAGTAAAATAAAAGAGTATAAACTCACCCTCTTGACATCGTGGCGGCAGAGTTCATGACGGTTACTCTGAACCTAAAAAAAAATAAGACCAGCCAGAGAAAAAATATATAACTTCCCCAAAGAAACCGGAGAAGAAATAGGTACAAGAGAGCCTCTAAGATTACCGTGGACTCGTTGTGGCAGTGACGACAATGGAAGATCTCGTTGCAGCATGGCGCTCGGATTTTGCACCTCCTCTTGTAGTGCTTACACCTAATCGATTGCGAGAAGAAATAACTGAAGCCTAAAAGCAACAAGAAAAGCAGAAGTTTTGAAAGAAATGAGAGATTTGAAGCGAAAGAGGTTACCCGTACTCCATTTTACCGAAGTCAAGGCGAGAGTCGCCGGAAGACCCCATCTCCCGGCCGCCGGGCTCAGCACTCAGCTGGGCAATTGCTGCGGAGCGATGATCAGAAAGGCAGTCGAAAGGGCGATTGCGATTGGAGGAGAAGCATTTTTGGCATTTTGCTGATTATTATAGTGCTAATTATTATAGTGGGGAGATCTTGGTCTTGGACGGTCAATTTAACAAAAACCTCCTAAACAATTACTTAATTGCATACTCTTCAGATAGTTTTAAAAGAGACCCCACTCCGGTGTGCTTACTGCTGTTTTGGTAAGCTGCCCAGCACAACATTTAAAAATATAATATAAGCACCCGATTTTATGCAACTTTTTTATATATATTTAGACTAATTAAGATAAATTTATACACATCATTATATATATAAGATTCAAATTCAAGATCATTTATTCATTAGCAAAACTCGCAATCAATAGATTAAGGTTTCGTTTGGGACGACTTTTTTACTGCTTTCTAAAACGGAGTTTTAATACAAAAATAAAAAAATTTGTACTAAAACTCTGTTTTAGAAAGCAATAAAAAAGCCGTCCCAAACGAAGCCTAAGGCGTTGTTGTTTGAGCGTTTATTTGACTTTTCCATTTGGAAACGGATTTTTTTTTTGTTGTTTGGTTCGTCAAATCACGTTCTCAATAACTCTTTTTTTTTCTACCATTTTGAAAACGCTTATTATATATGCTTCTTCGTTAGAAAACTCCATTTTTTTGAACTATTGTTTTTTAAAAACTGTATTTACAAAAGCACCAAAAAAACAAACGAAGTCTAAATTGAGTTGCATATAATTGTAAATCTTGAAAGAATTTTTTTTATCGTAAATCTTAAAAAGGATATTTAAGCAATGAATCTTTTGCGGGTTCGATGCTTTAAACAATATGATTATATCTTTAATATCATAAATCTTATGATTGCATTATTTCCATAAAGAAAATTATAATAAGATGTATAATTTACTCACCTAATACTTAAACACCCAAAAAACACTTACCTTTAAATTTTTTAAAGAAATTCTTTAACTTTAGTAAAATCTTCCTTTTTTATAATATTCGATCCCACCAATGCCTTTTCGTAGCTCCTCGATCAAAGCCTATTGAGATTTTCCAATATTTCAACATCAACAATTGCACAACACCAACCTCATCACTAATGAGACTCCGCCGTGTCCATACCTCTTCTTCATCATGAACGGAGGAGAACTTTGTCAAGTGATAAATTAAGTTGTTTCCCCGACATACTTTCTACTTAAAGCATTGGCCACCACATTAGTCTTACTAGACTGATAAACAATATTATGATTAAAACACTTGGTTAACTTCAACCACCTCCTTTGACTCATATTCAAATTCTTATCAGTGTTAATTTGGGTTGATGACTTGAACCTCAATCCTTCATAAAATGAGCCAAAATATTTGTCTCATTTGTGAATGTTGCGTCATGAAAAATTCATTGTGGCAGAGAGATAAATAGTTTAATTTCTTATATTTGAACGAAGATCTAGCGCGCGCGCACATATATATAAAGAGAGAGAGGTTGAAGAGTTATAAGAGACACCATAAATTTTATATGAAAAATCCTAAAAATGGAAAAAAATCACAGGGCCTAGCCCAGTTCAAATGAATCCACTAATATTTGTTGTTAATTACAAATGATGCCCTTCCTCAAATAAGGTGTTGGCTCAATGTAGAAAATATATAGCATATTACAAAGTTGGAGGTGGAAGAATCCATTGATATGAGAGTTATTCCCAAGAGAATGTTTATATATTAGTTTGGTTGATAGGACCTAATACGTCCTCAAAAAATTATCTTGATCGGGCATGAATCTTGATGCAAAATCAAGTTGGAAACTTCCGAAATTAAAATTGGAACCATCTGAACTCCGATTTCGTCAAACTTACTATCGAATTGAACGTATATGAACTACGAACCCAACGACACCAAATTCGACTCAATCCAAGCCCAAATGAGTCCAAATCAAGGACCCGGAGCGTTGTTGGAAGGTTCAAACCACAATTTGGATTACCAAACGGTTTCTAAACATAACTTGCTTATAGTCGAATCGAGCGGCTCGACAAGAAAAATCCAACGAGCCCAAGATCACTAAATTCCAACATCATTAAGGTCTTCAAATGTCTGACAAACGGTGCATGATCAAGGGATTCAATATCGGCCGTCCATTCAACCACTCCCCATTTACCCTTGATCTCTTACCTATTTACGAGCCATGCCCCTCCATAAATCTATAAATAGACCCATCATTTATCTTGAAATGGGGAATCAAAGCATGAAAAGAAGAAGGAAGAAGATAATGAAGAGAAGGAAGAAGCTCCTCCTCGACCACCATCGGACTTCCGCCGGACCACTGCCTGACGTCGTTGCTCTGCCAGAACATCACCTAAGGCCCGGACTTCCTCCGGACCACCACTTGATGCCCTCACCTCCACCGGACCACTGTTTGACGTCGTTGCTCTGGTGGACCACCACCTGAGGCCCAAACTTCCGCAGAACCACCACTTGAGGCCCTCACCTTCGCCGGACCATCGCCTGACGTCATTGCTCCGCCAGACCACCACTTAAGGCCCTAAGCTCCATCAAACCACCACCTCAGGCCCTAAGCTCCGCTGGACCACCACGAGGCATTGAACTCCGCCGGACCACCACTTAAGGCCCTCACCTCCGTCGAACCACCGCTTAACGATGTTGCTCCACCGGACCACCACCGGAGGCCCTCACCTCTACCGGATCACCATTTGAGGCCCTCACCTTCGCCAGATCACCGCTTGACGTCGTTGATCCACCGAACCACCACTTGAGGCCCTCATCTCCGCCGGACCACAGCCTAATATTGTAGCTCCGTCGAACCACCACTTGAGGCACCGACTTATGTCGAACCACCACTTGAGGCCCTGGCTTCCAATGGACCACCGCTTGAGGCCCTGTGCTCCACCAGGACACCACCTGAGGCGCGGACTTCTGTCGGACCACCACTTGAGGCTCGGACTTCTACATCACTTGAGGCCCTGTGCTCCACCAGAACACCACCTAAGGGTCGGACTTCCGCCGGACTACTACTTGAGGCCCTAAGCTCCACCATGCCACCACTTGATGCCTAGAGTTCTCCCAGAATACTATCCTTCAACTACGGTCTTTCCGAACCCTATCATATCAACTATGATTGTGCTGACCAAGCAAACACATATATGTTAATTTTTGTAACTCCCACCATGTAATGCGCTATATATGATGTATATTTGTGACATAAAACCAATGTCTTCTCCCTGAGGAAGGGCCTAATTTGTAATCGATTGCAAATACTAGTGGATTCATTCAAACTGGGCTAGGTCCCGTGGTTTTTTCCCCTTTTTTAGGGGTTTCCACGTAAAAACTATGGTGTCTCTTATGAATGCTACACCTTCTCTCTTATCTGATTGTGTGTTGTATCTTCGTACAATGCTAAGACGTTAAACTATATATTTCTCTGCCGCCGCGAATACTCCAGGACGCAACAGGATCGTAGTCGGGTGACAAAAGTCGGAGGAATCGTAGTCTGATGATAGAGGTTAGAGGAACCATTGTAAGACAAATGAGGTTAAAGAGACTTTGATAGCCCTTAATTTTTTTAAAAGAGTTATTTTTATCCCTAGCAATAAAAAATTATTTTACGAGTCATTATAAGTTCAAATCATAACTCGTCTTCGACATAATATACATAATCAAATTAAATAATTAGATTAATTACATAATATTTTATTATACAAATTTTTACAATCAAATTTTTTTTAAAAAAGCTCTTATCTTTTTTGGATTTCGGCTAACAAAGAGACAACCGAGGAAAAAAAGTGAGAAAAAAAGAGGAGAGTGAAAATAGAAACTAGGTTTTGGAGGTCATAGAGTCATTTTTATTTGTCGGCGTAATTATAAAATTTGTTCATTTTAAGGTAAGCCACATAATACATATCTCAACTTTTAAAATTGCATAAATGTTATCAAAATTTTTAATTAAATTTTTATTTTTGTTGTCTGGAAACGAGGATAACTTTGCACTTTAAACTTTCACAGTATAACTTTTTAATTTATATATTATAGAGATTAAGATTATGAATATTTTAAATATTTTTAAAAAAAATTTACAAACTTTTTTTTTAATTCTGGGATTTTTATTGAATAAAAACTAATTTGAACATTGAAAAATAGTGTTACAATATAATTAATTTCTTAAAATAGTATTTTACACAATTCTAAGTAATTTGATTATATTTTGAAACTATGAAATTTTGCTCAATAGGATTTTATGTTGCTTGCTGTTATAAAAAATTGTGCAATTTTGAGATATGTTCAATTACGCTTTAACTACTATAATATAATGAAAAATATATTTATGTGATTATATTATATATGCTGTGAGAGAAAATGACCAAAATACTTTTGTTGTTATAAAAAATTGTGCAATTCTGAGATATGCTCAATTACGCTTTAACTACTATAATATAATGAAAAATATATTTATGTGATTATATTATATATGCTGTGAGAGAAAATGACCAAAATACTTTTGAGATTATGTACATGTTAGAGAATATTTCGGTGCTTATAAAGCATATTATGATGTCTGCAGACATGCTTTGATACTATAAACATAAAAGGGAGTTATAAGGGGCTGAAATCCTTTGAGATTCTATTAGAGTATGATAAATATGATATTAAATACTATATGATGTGAATTTTAATTTATTTATCTGATAAGTATTCTTATTTAAATTATTGGGTAATTGTATGCACTTATTATATTTCATAATTTTCATTTAACTAATTTTAAATATTTAGTAAAATGTTTAATAAAATAATTTAAAATTTTAAATCGATTTGTGTTGCATGTTGATCTTTTATAGCTCGTTGTGGTTTTGCTTCTAATTTTATGATTTTATAAAGGGAAGGAGCTTGTTGATTAGCAGTTCATAATATGATTTGAGTTTATAGATATTTCTATATTTTAATTTTTGTATAGTCATAACTAATTTATTATTTAGTTTTGTAGCTTCTATTTATATTTTTTGTATTGTATAATATTGTAAAAACTTGACTTGACCTGACACCCAACTCAAAATCGATCCGAAAAATTTTTGGTACAGGTTCGAGATTCTGAGTTGTTTCTAAAATCGGGTCGGGTTCAGGTTAACCCGGCAACTCAAAATCAGCCTGAGTTTAATTAAGGTGGTTTCAAATAGTGCCGGATCATACACATCCAGTCATCCCGAAACCTTCGCATAAGCTATATCACGTTTAGTGTGATGCCCCTCACATATGTTAGCTCCACTGTCAGTTGCCTTGCACCTATTGGACATTGGTTATTGCCCCCGCACGCTTTAGTGGCCAAGCCAATCGGCCTTGCTTTCAGTCTCGCACCTGCCTCCATGAACTCATCCGCAGCAGCCATTAGTGCAGTACGAAGCCAAGCTTGTGGCTCGACAAGACTCAGCCTCCTACATCATGCCCTGATGCCCTCATATTCGTTCTCAAGTTTGCAGGTCTAGTCGGGTCAATTTGGTAAGCCGCACAATTTGGGTCCGGGTCAAGTTGACGTTGTAAAACCTGAAAACTTTTGATCAGATTCATTGCACGCATTTCGATGCGCTGCGATAACATTAGGCAAAATTTTGAAGTCATTGGAATCCGACTTAAATAATTTTATTAAATTCTACATAAAATTTTGATTGGAATAGTATAAAAAACTGATATCTAATTTTGCACAATTTTAAAATTAAAAATCATCGAAGTTAGTTTAAATAAACTTTAGCCTTTTTGCCCGAACTACCCCTCATGAGCCTTACAGAAATATTTGGAGAAGGAGGCACATGCGTAATTGGACATTTAATTTTTCCCTTAGGCTTTCATGAGCCTAAGGGACATAATGGTGGGACTGAACCATTCGGTCCCTTGGCTCCTTCGTTTGGCCACACGTGAGAAAAAGGGAGAGGGGCGATGGGAGCTCCACGAAATCGGCGGCCGTTAGCTTTTCTAGCGGCAATTTTAGGGGGAAATCAAAGATAAAGCTTACGGAAGAGAAAACGTAAGCTCTATACCTAGAAATATTTATTCTTCTCCAAGATTTTTCATGAATAAAAAGTTAGGGGTTTTGTAAATCATGAAATTTGTTAAAGGGAAGCGTGTAGGAAGACTTTACCTAAATTTTGAGTTTTTCTTAAAAAATTGGATGTTTTAAAAATTAGGGCTTACTCAAATATTAGGGTTTTCATAGAAGAATGATATGAAATTTATTTGAGCATGATTTTAACCCATGAAAATGATATTTTGCTCAAGGAAAACTTTATGTTCCAAATTAGGGTTTCATGAAAATTTAATTTTGTTTTAGGAATGTTCTTCGGAAGGGTTTAAAAGCATGTTTAAGCAAGAATTTGATTTTTTTTCTTTGAGGTTCTTATGATTTAAAAAATTAGGGCTTTTCAAAATTTTTAGATTTTGAGCTAGGTTGTTAATTATTATGGTTTCTAGGAGTCATGGGATGGCTCTACTTAAGAGAAAGTGAAATTTTGATAAAAAAAATATTTTCCCCTAATTTCTAAATTATTTTATTCCAAAAATAATTCGGTTTAATAATGATATATATTAGGAAAAATAATTTGAATAGTAATTGGAAGGAAATATGAACATTTTGGGTTCTAAAATTATAGATTTTATTTAAATCCAAAAATTCCGTGTTAAAAATATCATTAATTGCTTAGGCAAAATGAATAGAAAGGAAAATTTAGAGAATTGAGTTATTAATGAGAACTTTTAATAAGACACTTGGCATGTATAATTAATTTTAGTAATTGTGTTTTTTAGGTTAAACTTAAGACGAGGTCAATACAGGGAGTTGTGCAAAAAGTTTAACGAAGAGCTTAAGGAAACTGACATTACATTCTAAAGTTCATGTTTTTCTTTTAAGTTTACATTGCACTTTACTATGTTCATGTTACATTGCACTATGTCTCCTTGTACTTGGCATGTTAGATAGAAAGTTTTTATACAAAAGTTCATTTAGTACTTTGCATGTTATATAGAGAGCTCTTCATATGTTAAAGTTTACTTTCAGGCTTAAATTAAATTTATCATATGTATGTTTGATATTATTGCATCATCTTATGTTATGAGATCAAAATGCAAGTTTGTGCATGTTAAGGCAGAGTACCAAATATGGTGCACTTGCATAATACATCTCTTCAGGGCAATACAGCTTTTCGAGGCAAAATGATGATGAATAACTAATTATGAGATTGCACCTGATCAGTACAATATGGGTATTCCAGTACAGATACATAATATATGCATAAACTAGAGGTATATGAATATGTGATATAATGTAATAAATAAATGTGATAAGTATAATAGTAAGGAGCATATGACATTAACATACATATATCATATGACATCGAGAAGCATATGACATATATGAATGAGTTAATTACTTGACTACTTTTGCATGTAAATACGTTACCAACTTTGCATATTATTTTTCTCTACAATGCACATTAATTTTAGATGTAATTGTTATTTACTAAGCGTTAGCTCATCCAATAATTTTGGGATATTTTCAGGAGACATTGCTGATAGGTGAATGGTTGAACGACCATGATTTACGTACAACTATAGAGGATCGGATGAGAGGTTCCTTTTTGTATATTTTTGTAGTTGTGGAATAATTTTGTAGGTGAAAGTAGAAAAAAAACTTTTTGTCTGCCTATATACATCATTGACTTTATATGAAATGTTTTGTTAAGATTGGAAGTTGTTATATTTTTAGAGGCACTAAATTATATCTTGAGAAGTTTTTAGATTTATATTTTATGTTTCTCTGATATTGAAATGCTATGTTCTATCATTTAAGTTTGATATCCGTTCCTGCCTCGTCTATACGAGCTCCCCAGGTCGGATCATGAATTAGACTCCAACCTGATCCATTGACTCATTTTGACACCCCTAGTATCGTTGTTTATATATTTTGATAAAATGAAATAATATTTATGAAAAAGTTTATTTTGAATAATTAGACATATTAGTGGCTATGTAGTGTGATAATTATTTAAAATGGAAATTGAAAAATAATTTGAAATATTTCAAAAATAATTATTGGGATTTGCATGTTATAACTCAACATGATAGGACATGCCCCATTAGTGGGTTTGTTCAAGTTGGGTTGTGACACAGATCGTAAACAATGGGTGATGGGGGTCTGAGAGACTGTAATTTGTGGATGACAGGGGTTGGAGGGCCGTAGTCTTTGGGGTGACAGTGGTCAGAGGGACAATAGTTAAGGTTAGTTGGGTAGAGATATAACATTAGTTGATGGACATAAAATGATCTGACAGAGTTTGGCAGACGGATGGTGGTACAACTATAGTCAGTGGATAAGTGGTGGTCCGACGGTCGATGGATGAGTTGTGGTCTAATGATGGTCGATAGACGGGCGGTGGTTGATAGAAGTTCATTGACGGTGGTGCTTGGGTAGAACTTTAGGATCCTTGAGACCTCAAATGTCTCTCTAATCTCTAGCCAACAAAGATCCAATCCCACTTTCATGTGAGTGATGCTCAATAAAGTTTAGTAAATTTCAAAGTTCAATTGGTGTTGATTTTATTGATGATTGATGTTTGGTGATCAACTAAGCTAACTTGAGGCAGTTCAATTGATCATATTGATCAATCATAAACTCAAAGGGCTAGTGATGCTAGGTTTCATGTATGGGGTTCGTAGTAAAGAGGTTTGAGTCATAATTGAGGTTAAGCTCGGTGAGCTAGTGGGATGGACGGGAATGACAAAATCAGAACATAGTGCAAATCGACGTGTGTGCGTGAGCGTACTGGTGCGCGAGCGGCTAAGCAGGCGAGCGAGTTCGAGCTACTAAGCAGGACTACTGCAGCACGCTTGAGCGGGTTGGGCCGGCGGGGTGTTGTGTGCGTGAAATGCCACCTGAGTCAGTTTCATGTTAATTTCATATTTATGGGTCAACTCGAAACTTACTTGGTTTTAGAGAAGGGTCGGATTTCTGAATCCAAACTTGACACGTCTGACAAATGGGTTGACCTGAATTCAAAATTTTATGAGTTAGATATGAGCCGGATTTCAAGTTAGATTAAATATTGACCCCCTAATTTTAAGACAATGATTGTGATAAAGTTGCATTATTTTGAGAAAACATATTTTATATCATATATACGCTTTAAAAATGGAATAATATAAATAAAATTTGCCGCCACCGCGTGGCATTGGACATCAAATCGGCGCTTTTAGCGTTTTATCCGTTTGTCTCTGTATCCAATTTTCAACTCCCATTCGGAAAGTTGCGTGTGATAGGAAGTGACGTATATCGATGGACATCTCTGCTGAATGCCGCCTGAGGAAGATCTCCGGCCATCTTCAAGCGGACGCCGTCGGAGATACGCATTATCAGTTGAGTACTAGCTCCACTTCTGGGGAGTTCGTCTATGGTGAGTTGTCTCGATTGCTCTGCTCTTTAACTCCACGTCTAGGGTTTTTGCGGACTCCGTTTTTTGGTTTTTGAAGAGCTTCAATTCATTGAAATTTTGAGGATTAATGGACCTTACTGCAGCTCCATTACACGGTGGGTCCCTTCTGTTTGATGGCAATTTCAATCTCATGACTGTTATAATTATTATTTTTCCATTTGTTTTCTGGAAAGGGGATCTTGTCTGCTTGAACTATCAGGCATGGGAACTATTGGCCATAGATTTGGTCCACATGTCGAATAAAATCTACTAGGCAAGTCAGTGAAATGAAGCATACGTGATTTCTGGTCCACCCCTTGTTCCCGCGAGTTACATCACATCGTCCTAAAACTGTCACGTGGTGGCCTTCCACATGTAGCATTCAAGAACCTGACGCCGGAGGTGGCGAAGGTGCATTCCAGATTTGAGCAACCGATGACCAAAACTGGAGCAAACTCCCTTTTTTTCCTTCTGGCAGACTGCGCCTGGATATTTTTGTCAGCGTTTATAGAGCTAGACCGACTCCGGAAAAATAACTAGCCAGCAGTTCTACATATTGTTGCCTGAGAAGTACTTGCAGACTGTTCAATGACTGACACGTAGCCAATATTTTGTCTGTCTCTATGGAGATGAAGAGTAATGTCCAGTGCTTCCATGACAATATTTATCATTTAATAGACATAGCCTTGTCAGTTGATTAGCTAGTATCACATGGCCACCTCCACAGCAGCCAATAGGTAGGTTTATATCGCCTGAATTAGTTATCAGAAGGAAGGTAGGGAAGAAGCCATTGTGGGTTGAGAATATAATAGGCCGAGTAATCTGCCAAGAGCTTCTATTGTAGTCATTTTCGTTGAGAATATAATAGGCCGAGTATTCATACCCTCTCTCTCTTCATTCCTATTCCACCCTTCTCTCTTTCACTTTATCATGATCCATACCACTTGAAGTATTTTCATAGTCAGATTAATGTAACTAGTAAGTCATTAAACTTGATGTTAATAATTGGTGTGATGAGTAGGAGTTTTAACACCCACATCCAAGAACTTTTATTGTAGCCATTTTCATTGAGAATATAATAGGCCGAGTATTCATACCTTCTTTTATCACGATCCGACCTAGAGGCTCGAATTAATGAGATGGGAACAGGAGGTTGGATAATTGATTAAAAAATCAATTACTAACTATTTACAATGCGCAGAAAGAGCCATTAAAATATAAAAAATTTAAAAATTTAGTTATAAATACCTTTCTCTTGGAGCGTCTTGCTTACAATATATATTATTTCCTCTTCTATTCATTTTTAAGCTTTTGATTAATACTTGCATTTATTCATAAATATAGAAGAGTCATAAAAAAACTTAGCGAACACATCATGCATCTAAATTGCAATAACATAAGATATCTCAAGCAGGGTTAAGGCTGTTCCTTAGCCAGACATTACACATGGGAGCTACTTGCACTCTTGGTTTCTCTTTTGTCGTCACTTAAGGTGGCCAGGGCCTACAAGATGGCAAAAGACATTCATATCATCACAGAGTATTTATAGAAGAAGCTGGTGTTCCATCTCAAACAGAAGCCTAAAAGCTTCGTATAATAAATCCTATTTCACCATCCTCTTGTTGTGGCAGATTACGAAATGAGAGGAAGGATTTACCCTTGTCAGCTATAGAGGTTTGTAGGTAGCCTCTTGGTTATGGCATGTTGTAGTTGTTGGTGAACTGGTTGTATAGGAATTGTTAGCTATTGAAAGATTGTCAATGTGATATGATACGGCTGGTTGATCTCCAAAATTACTCGAGTGAATATTCTTAATAGATGGAATATCTAATGTTGTAAACTTAGAGCAGATCCATGAATCTTTATCTTTTTTTCTTTTGGTATGATTTAGAATTGTTTTTCATGTCATAAAGGAAAACTAATTTCATAAGCTTATTATCACAGATAATTAGATTGATTTCTAAACACACATTAGTGTATATTTGAGCCACAAATTAATCCTTCTTACTTTTTCATCTTTGTCAGGACAGCGTTATAGTGTTGTCCTTCCTGAGAAGTTGCAGACTGGGAAATGGAATGTATACAGGTGTGGTTCTGTGCATCCAAAAGTGAAGCCATTTATAGTGTTCATTGTTGGTGGTTGTTATCGTTATTTATTCTCTCTAAACAGATCTGCACGGTCACCATTGAAACTGGTTTCTAGATATCCAGAGCATCCAGATATTGGAACATTACACGATAATTTTGTGTAAGTTTGTCTGTGCCCATGATTTAAGCTCGGTTATGAATCAGAAGCTCCATTATTTGATCGAATTTAAATTTAATCTATTAGTATCTTCAGCTATATGTCTTCCTCGTTAATTCTTGTTCTTTGTTTCTTCTTTTCTTAAATGTATATGTGTGCTTATTAGTGTGGTGACGTTTATTAGTATTGGGAGAAATTGTGACTAGGATTTCTTTTTGAACATTTAGGCAGATCATCATCTAGTTATACTGAGTTACTGTGGATTAAAATTTTCTTTAATTTACTATTTCTCTTTTTCCTTTCACTAGAAATTTATTGAGTTTATATATGCTGAATTAGGCATGCAGTCGACACTTTCTGTGACCACAAGTATTTAGGGACAAGAATACGTGCAGATGGAACAGTTGGGGAGTAAGAACTTGTCTATTTTCTTCTTCTTCACTATGCTCTGAAGTGCTAAGCCTTCTGGCTGGTTTTTTGGCCATTCTTGTCTTTATATTCTTAACCTTTGAAGGTACAAATGGATGACTTATGGGGAAGCAGGTACATCCCGATCAGCAATTGGTTCTGGTTTATTATATCACGAGGTCCCTAAAGTATGTTATTTATTTTGAAATGATATTTTTGTGTTATCTACATCTCCCATTGCTCGTGATAAAAAATGCAAATATTAAATGCCAATCCATCTTTTTTTTCAATTGACATATGCCTTGACATATTCTACCTAATGAGGTAAATATGAGTTAATTTTCTTGTAATTAAAAATTTTGACAGCATGGATGCATCGGACTATATTTCACAAACAGACCAGAGTGGATCATTGTAGATCATGCGTGCTCAGCATACTCTTACATATCAGTGCCATTATATGATACTCTTGGTATGGTTGTGTGCTCCAAAAGTTAATTTTCTTTTTTGGCCAACGGCCCTCTCCCTCCCTATAGAGTTGCACATACCAAAATGTAGCACCATATTTTTTCGCAGGACCTGATGCTGTGAGTTATATTGTTAATCATGCTGATATACAAGTTATTTTTTGTGTACCACAAACACTGAGTAATGTAAGCGTCTGGCCAGAATTTATTAGTTTTTTCCATAAGAGCATCTTTACTCTCCAACTAACATTTTTTAACGTATTTTTTTGCTTCTCTGTTTTGACAGTTATTAAGCTTTTTTCATAAGATTCCTTCAGTGCATCTGATAGTGGTAAGCAAACCTGCCATGCCCACTATAGCTATTTTCACTACTAAAAATGCAGGCCAATTTTATTTCTATCATATCATAATGATAGGTAGTTGGGGCATCAGATGTGAATATACCTTCAGCTACATCAACAAACCAACCGGCAATTATTACTTACTCTAAGCTTCTTGAACAGGTAACTGTTTTCAACAATGCCGGCTTTATTTATTTATTTTAGAATTCATAATAAGTGAACCATTTAAGTAGTTCGATGAGATTGGACTTTTTTAAAAAAAATTTATGGCTGATATGATAGCCAATGTAATTGAAGATACAAACTAATGTTGAGGAAAAAAATGATAAATTTGTACATTGATCATATTAACTAAGAAATTTGAAACCAATAGAAAAGTTCTGCTTATGGTTAATATTCTGAATTGATTCCTACATTTGGGACAGTTAAAGGCTTAGTCATGTATATGTCAATTACATTATTTTAACTGAATCGTTTTTTGGTAATGGAGCATGTTTTTTATATCATCATCAAAATTGGTGTGTTAAGGATAAGAGTAGCTCACATGACTTGTGAATTCATGCTAAATCTGTCTAATGCCCGATTTATTAAACTTAGGATTCAAGAAGGGAAGATGGGAGAGAAATGGGTTATGATATTTTGTGGGATTTAAAGCTTTCATTTTTGCTGTTTTAAAAGAATTTAAGTTGCTCATCTTTGCTTTTTTTTATAGCATAATGGAGAATACTTTCTCTCTCTCTCTCTCTCTCTCTCTCTCTCTCTCTCTCTCACACACACACACACACACACACATATATATATATATATCCTTTTTTGTTTGACTCAAGCCTACCCAAATAAGCTTTATTAATCTAAATCGAGCCAACTAAGGGGCTATTTCATTAGCTAAAAAATGAATGTAGTATAAAGTATAAAGATGATGGCTTTCGGCGGCGGCTAGCGATGACCTGTGGCTGTGGCTGTCGGTGGAGGCCGACATCGGATGGTGGTGGGCGGCAGTGGGTGACGGTGGAGGCTACCGGCGACGGATGGTGGCAACGACGGCGGCTGGCAGTGGATGCGACAGTGTAGCCGGAGGTGGTGGCTTGCGATGGGTGGCGTAGGCTAGGGGCAGTGGTAGTTGAAGATGGTGGCTGGTGGCCGATGGTGATGGTGGTTGTGGTGGTCGGCAGGTGGTGGAGGTTGGTGGAGGCCTGTGGAGGTTGACGACGGTCAAGCGAGCATTCTTATAGTGTAAACCATCATCGCTCAAAACTGGGCGAGTTTGATTTACCTAAAAAATGAACTAGAATAATTTACACTACATTTATTGTATCTCTTTTTCATCCAACCAAGCACCAACATTTTCAAAACCCCTGCATTTGGAATACTTTATACCCATTTGGAATCTAACCAAACAACCCCTAAATCTTAATTAATTAAACCCTTACCTAATTGAGTAATCAAGTAGCCCATTTGGTTCAGCCATTACCCAATGGAACTATCAAGCATTTTGCCAGCTTATTCTTCTCACGTCTTTCCAAATCTAGCTATTTGATCCAATGTTTGAGACGCACAATGGAGATGCTGCCGAGCTTAGTCTTCCTAGGCTCCCTTTTCCCATGTTCCTCAGCTCCTTCTAGAAAAATCAAAGCCATTAGGGGTCAGGCATATGATCTTAACCATTGATTGATGATGGCTTGGGGCAAGATTGACTTTCCGCTGCTTGTCCTCATTTTGAACCCAGGGTTGGAAGGAATAGTGAGGAAGCTTTTCTTTTTTGAAAGAGAAAGAGGTTTCTGAAACGTGAGGTAGAATTCTTTGAGCTTAGGGATCAAAAGAAATCCTAATTCCTTTTCTGTGGAGGCTTTTGGTATAAGAAGTAGGGAGTATGACCAAGGTTGTGATCATGTAGACGTCCAGCATAGTCCAAGTAGTTGCAGACATCATTTCTCTTTTAGTTGGCTTCATATCTACTACAATAATGTACTAAAGCTGTTGAGCGTAGTGAACATGAAAATTAGGGTTTTGAGGGAGCCACATATCGTGGGTTGATTGAGTATCAAGAGTCGTGGGCTTCTTCGTGCGAGAGGGATGTGGATCATGGTTGATTAGGTCAACGGCCGAGTCTATTATGTATTATTTTTATGCTCTTTTTGTGATAGACAATGAAAATCCTTCTTCTTCCGGGATTCAATTTTTGGTCAAGCATGAGACTGAAAATTTCTTAAAGGATTCATATCATTATTGTTCGACAAGTTTTACGCTGACTGTCGACTACCTAACGCAACCCTCTACTTTTCTCATCCAGGACTTGGGACCTGGCAACGACAGTGTTTAAGTTAATGTGTCATACTTTAAAACTATGGGAAAGAGTTACAGAGCATAGGCTGCGGCGTGATACTGATGTTTCTCAAAATCAATTTGGATTCATGCCGGGTAGGTCGACTATGGAAGCCATACATTTATTAAGAGGTTTGATGGAGAAATATAGAGAAAATAAGGAGGATCTACATATGATATTTATTGATTTAGAAAAAGCATATGATAAAGTTCCAAGAGAAGTGCTATGGAGAGTTCTTAAAAAGAAAGGAGTCAATAATGCTTATATTCAAATCATTAAAGATATGTATGCAGGAGCTATTACTTGTGTTCAAACACAAGGTGGATTGACCAAGTATTTTCCTATTTCGGTTGGGTTACATCAAGGATCAGCCTTAAGCCCATATCTTTTTGCTTTAGTCATGGATGTTCTCACTAGACATTTGCAAGAGGATGTACCTTGGTGTATGCTTTTTGCTGATGATATTCTTCTTATTGATAAGACTAGAGAGGGAGTTGAAGGTAAACTTGAATTATGGAGGTCAACCTTAGAGTCTAAAGGTTTTCGCTTGAGTAGATCTAAAACGGAATATATGGAGTGTAATTTTAGTAGTAATAGATCTTGTGAGGGGATTGTGACTTTGGGCGATCAAGTCATTAATAAGAGTACACGTTTTAGGTATCTTGGATCTGTTGTTCAGAGTGATGGTGAAACCGTGAAATAGATGGAGATATTATCAGCAGAATTCAAGTTGGATGGTTGAAGTGGAGGAATGCATCGGGCTTGTTATGTGATAGAAATGTACCCCTCAAACTTAAGGGAAAATTCTATAAGATGGTAGTGAGGCCTGCAATGCTTTATGGTGCCGAATGTTGGCCATTAAAAGAGAAGCATAATACTAAGTTAAGTGTGGCATAGATGAGGATGCTCAGGTGGATGAGTGGCTTTACCCTTAGAGATAAGATACAAAATGAGCATATACGTGAAAAGGTTGGAGTAGCTCCAGTAGAAGATAAGATTAGAGAGAGTCGCCTTAGATGGTTTGGTCACATAAAACGGCGGCCTTCCGATGACCCGGTTAGGAGAGTAGAGGTATTAGATTTGACTTATGTTAAGAAAGGTAGGGGTAGACCTAAAAAGACTTGGTTAGAAAATATTAGGAATGACCTTTCTTTATTAGATTTAAATGAGAATTTGACTTTTAATAGGACACAATGGAGAAAAAGGATTCATGTAGCCGACCCCACGTAGTGGGATAAAGGCTTGATGTTGTTGTTGTTGTATGAGACTGAAAATTCTAAGGGTGGCTATTTCCTTGTATGAATATGAGGCTTGCTTTTTGTTGATTTCTTCTCATACTATTTTGCTCTCTCCACCCAACTGTATTTAATTATTTGTTGAAAGTGTAACTGAATTTTGCCATTGTTTCATTCAATTTGATTTTCTTTATTTTATCAGAAATTTCAGTTGTTTTTGTAGTTTTTGTGATCTACTTTCAGTTCCTTAATTTGTAGCTGAAGGTATTTATTCATTCTAGGATTTTATCAATGTTGGTTTTCATGAAGTGTTGCAAATATTGTTTAAACTTAGCATCTTGATCTTCTGTGAAATTTGGATGTCCGCTGCATTGATTCCCTGAAAAACCGAAATTGCATGCTAGTAATTCATTAGAATTCTTAGGGTCAGACACTCTAGCATCAATGTCTTTCCTTCGCTCTTTCTTTTTGTCTCTTATTGTTCCTGTTATTGTCACAAAATTGGTTCATAGTCGCTTAAGGACCAATAAATTATATATATATATATAATTTTCCGATATAACAATTATTATTTTCTGTGTAGTTTGTTTTTTCTTTAAAGAGTACTACCACACTTAAAAAAAAAATAAAAAAAAAGCATTTGCGGGTGTACCTTTTTGGAGGTTGTCCCCAATCAGAATAGGAAATTTGTCATAAAGTTTTTCTTGGCTTATGACAATTTTTTTTTCCTTTGTCATCAATATTGCATGTTATAGCTTTAGGTCAATATCTTTGCCCAACATTAAAACATTTCTTCAAGTGTGAGATTTGAATCAAATGTTGTGTCGCCTCTTATATTTACTATTGACTTTTGTGATACATGCTTATAACACTTCAACTTACAATTTTGATGATTAATTTCTCTATTGCCTATTTGATGTGAAAATCTATGTTAATTATTTATCATTATGTCTCCAACCATGTACCATCTCCATGTAGGGTCATAGTAACCTAAAACCATTTTGCCCTCCAAACCCAGAAGATATTGCAACTATATGCTACACAAGTGGGACAACTGGTACACCGAAGGTATGCTGTTTTGATTACCATCACTTTATTCTTGTAACTGTTATCTCAGTAAAAATACTAAAATTTCTTTTATTTGTATTGTATGTTCTCGTTAGTGATGCCAAGACCATTATGACATAGCTTTTTTTAACTATTTTTTCCAGTTCCTGATTGGTTGGTTTGTTTTGTATTTGTATAATACTGTTTTTTCTTTCCTAAGCTGATTGTATGCTGTCACAGGGCGTAATACTCTCCCATGCAAATTTGATCGCAAATTCTGCTGGATCAAGCCTTGTTGTCAAATTTTATCCGTCTGACGTGTGAGTGTCCTTGTTCATTTTAGTTTTTATAGTCAGTTGGAAGCTTCTTTAAATTAAATGTTGCATATGTGCAGATATATTTCCTATCTTCCATTGGCCCACATTTATGAGAGGGCCTATCAAATTGCATTGGCATATTTCGGAGTTGCTGTTGGGTTTTACCAGGGGGTCGGTAACACTGCCTTCTTTTATCTTTTTTAGTTCAAATTTGTGTTGCAAAGATGTGCATAATTTATGCTACTCATTAAAATGTTATTCTAAGCCTCTTTTATTGCTTAATGTAGTATCATGCAAATCTTGCGCTATAGTTTTATAATCTTCTAGCCTTGAAATCATAAAGGCAAACCAATGCCTGGTTGATGGAATGTTTTCATAAAAGAAGAGCCTTTTGCTATGCAGTACTTTTCTTTTCAGATGATATTTTGTTTTCACAAGCATCATACAAACTTTTCCATTCATGCATATATTCTTTCGTAAATCTTTGTTTGGTCTATAGTGAGAGTAGGACTAACTATATCTTTTTGAAGGATATAATCATTAACATGACAAATTATTTAATTTTGTTATTACGATTTCTGAGAAAATTGTTAGTGATGTGGATTTGAATCTGTCGTTTGTTATTTTTATTCAGGTCACGTGTTCATGTCACGGAAACAACCTTGCTCAAATTAAAAGTCATATATATGAATTATTTCCGAAACCCTACATTGAATTTGCATTGGCAGGAAGGTCGTGCATTTGTAGGTCTACGATAACCTGAAGTACCGTTTTGACAATTTCATGGTGCTCTTTATTCTCGTCTATGCAATGCTATGCATGCAAGCACTTACTGTGCTTAGCTTTTCAAGTTATTTTGATCCCATATATTTTCTTTCTTTTTTAATGTTGGTAGTTCTTTATGACCGCTTACTCATACTTCATTTTTATTGGCTAGTTATAAAATTTTAGTAGTAATAAATCTAGTGGAGGATTGTGATTTTGGGCGATCAAGTCATTAATAATAATATGTGTTTTAGATATCTCGGGTCTATTTTTCAAAGTGATGGTGAAATAGATGGGGATATTATTAGCAGAATTTAAGTTGGATGGTTGAAGTGGAGGAATGCATCGTGCCTGTTGTGTGATAAAAAAGTACCCCTTAAACTTAAGGGAAAATTCTATAAGATGATGGTGAGACTTGCAATGCTTTACGGGGAAGAATGTTGGCCATCAAAAGAGAATCATAAAATTAAGTTAAGTGTTGCAGAGATGAGGATGCTTAGGTGGATGAGTGGCTTCACTTTTAGAGACAATGCGAAACAAATATATAAGTGAAAAGGTTGGAGCAGCTCTAGTGGCATATAAGATTTGAGAGAGTCGCCTTAGATGGTCTAGACACATAAAACATTGGCCTTTGGATGATTCGGTTAGGAGAGTAAATGCATTAGATTTGGCTTGTGTTAAGAAATATAGAGGCAGATCTAAAAAGACTTGATTAAAAATGATCTTTTTTTATTAGATTTAAATGAGAATTTGACTCTTAACATGACACAATGAAGAAAAAGAATTCATGTAGCCGACCCCACATAATGTGATAAAGGCTTGATGTTGTTTTTGTTATAGTTATAAAATTTTATTGTTAAAAAAATGTCATTCATTTGTCATAACCTTTTTTATTTTAATATGAACAAACCATATGAATGAGTTGATATGGAATAATTGCTAATATTCAACTAGGGGCATACTTTGCTATGGAATAAGTACAGTTTGAGAAGTGGTGTTTCCTTCCACCTTTGTTGTTACTAGAAAAGCAATTTGAAAATTTTACTTGCCATTGAATTTGTCTTCTTGTCAAAATTGGACTTCTTGTTCTGACTCATTATGTTGTGCTTTGTTGTGAGCTCACCTGTGTGTTTCATATAAGTTATAGATCATGTTTGCCACCTTAATTTCTCCTTCGTACTTACGTTGCATACTCTGTACAAAGCTTTGGTATTGCAACATGTGCCTCCCATGCTCCTCTCCCTTGACTCGTCAGCCACATAGATCTAGAAATGTTGAGCTCTTATCTCTTGCAAGCACATCACATGCCTTTGTTAGACCGGTCCTCCCTGGACCGGTCCAGCCGGCCCAATCCAGCGGGCCGGTTCGCGTTTACCGAAGGAGGCAGGCGGAAAAATGAGGCGGAAGCCGCAGGGAGGCTAGAGGTGGGGTCCATTTGAATTTCAAATTGTTTCTTGGAGCCAAAATGAAGGGAAGTGAGGGCAATTAGGTCCTTTTGTGTCTATTTTGAATTGTATGCATTAAGTAGGGAGTAATGGGGTGGTTTAGGGTTATGTGATTTTGTTTTCTGAAATTTCTCTTGTTCTTCTTGTGATTTGGGCTCTAGATCGTATTCTAGAGATTGGGAGAGTGCGATCCTCCTCTCGAATAGAGGATCCTTGTGTCTTTGCTATTTTCCTTGCATCTATTAGTAAAATACAAGTATTTTATCCGTGTTCGCTGCAGTTTTTCTCTGTTTTCCCCCAGTTTTGGGCTGTTTTCCTGCTGTGGACAGCGGTTGTTCTTGAGATTTGTTGCCAAAGTGATTAGGAAATACTTGAAATCAAGTATTTCCTATCAGCCTTTTCTCGTGCCTTGCAGCCATATAATGAAGTCTTCTTGTCTGCTTCCTCTTTAAAATTTTGTTCTCTACTGTAGAAGGCCACATAAAAGCGAAGGAGAGGAGGCGGCTGAAGAAAAATTGCTCTTCAGAGGAGAAACCATTAAAGGCCTTCAGTCTTTTCACGCAGCTGATGTGAAGGCCTGTGATCGTCAATCTTTCATTTGAACTTGATGAAGTTCATCCTTTGCTGATCTATGATTTACCCATGTTTTTGTCTTTGCTCTATCTATATTTGACTCGGGCTAGTGATAGATTTTTTTGCTCATCGGTGATTGTATCGGGTCAATTGTGTATCAAAATTTCCCTTATTGTTTGGTTTTGGCTTCCTTAGTCCATACTTTGCTTTCTATTGAAGAGCCTCTTATTGGGCTATGTATATCCTATGAAATTTGTACCATTTCTACCTAATGCAATAAGAGGAATAATGCACTTTTCTCCTGGTGCTTTTTAACTTATTTATTTGGTGCTTAACGTTGGTTTTTCAATTTACATGAGGTGTCATGTAAGATCCTTTAAAAGTTTGAGTAAGGTATTTGATTAGTGTACTAGGCAAAGATTCGAAATTTTTTTTAAAAAAATGCTGATGCACGTTGAACATTGCCTTAGGAATACATTCTATGCCAGCCAACTTGTCAACTTAATAATAGGCCGTAATATATACTTGTGTTACTTTAATTGCATGAATCACTTATGGGACATTCTATTGATTGAAATAATCATCATTTGATCTCAGGATAATCTGAAATTGATGGATGACATGGAAGTTCTCCGGCCTACAGTGTTTGCCAGTGTTCCTCGTCTCTATAATAGAATTTATGCTGGGTGATGTTTTAGTCAATTTTGTGCAATTTTTTTAATTCCATTTTTGAAATTCATTTAGAATTGCGACAATGCTAAAGTTTAATCCATTGTAGTGTTATGAATGCGGTCAAGGCATCGGGGGGACTCAGGGAGAGATTATTCAATGTCGCTTACAGCACAAAGATGCAAGCTATATCAAATGGTAATTTGACCTTTAGATTCTTAATTTGTCTGATACACACTTAAGTACACGCTCCTCCGTATTCGTGGCATCAATATGATAAGGCAATGTAACATTCTTTTTCTTCATATACGACTATTTACGTTTTGGTAGAGATAAAGCTTTTGGACGTTGCAAGAGCTTTTGATTCATGTGCTTTATAATTAATTTTAGAGGAATAATAAAGATAAATATTTTGGTTGTATATTCATGAAGTTACAATATAAGTGAAAAGGTTGGAGTAGCTTCAGTGGGAGATAAGATTAGAGTGAGTTGCCTTAGATTGTTTGGTCACATAAAACGGCGGCCTTCCGATGACCCGGTTAGGATAGTAGAGGTATTAGATTTGACTTATGTTAAGAAAGGTAGAGACAGACCTAAAAAGACTTGGTTAGAAAATATTAGGAATGACCTTTCTTTATTAGATTTAAACGAGAATTTGACTTTTAATAGGACACAATGGAGGAAAAGGATTCATGTAGTCGACCCCACGTAGTGGGATAAAGGCTTGGTGTTTTTGTTGTTGTATTCATGAAGCCACAATATCACATAATTGTAATATCTTTTAATTAATTTCTACTATCAATAGAACCTTTTCCGGCAAGTCATGCACAGCTTTTGATATTTGACTTTTTTTTTGTTTACGATCCTTTTGTAATGTTTTTTTACTATTTGCACTTTTAAAGCATCCCTATGCAGCTTGGCTACTGTCATCATGAAATGCGAAGTCAAAGTCTTGTTTTAAAGCTTTGTGCTGAAATCATGCTCTTTCTTATATTATGTGGAATAAAAGCCTTCTAGTCATTGTTGTAACAACTTCATTAAATCTTGACTTGTTTTACATTTCAATGTTGGAGTTAAATGCTTCATAATATCTATTGCATTGCACGGATCACAACCCTATGGTGAGCATAGGTTTACGTTTCACCCTTACTGGATAAAATTGTTTTGTATTGTATTTTTATAAAAAATTCCTTTGTTATTCCTGTAGGCATAGATTTTTAGATTTCTATATATGGTTGTTCGGTATTTAGATGGACTTATAGATCTAGTGGGACGAGTTAATAGATAATTTTTGGTCATTATAGAATAAGAGATTTGGTGAGAAATTTTGGTCTAGACTTCATGAAAAGGAGAGTAGTGGTGGGCTGCGTGGTTGAGGGGTAGAGTAGATGGATTGGTTATGGGTGGGGAGTTTGATATCCATCTCTGCCTTTGATCCTAGCCAGCGACGCCTGGGAGCCAGGTCGTGATTTTTCAGGTTTTTTCTTTTAATTCATTTTTTATTTGTTTTGACCAAACACATGAAAGTGATTGCAGGAATTCCAAAACCTTAAAATCTAAATACACTGAATTTTAACTACTTTTGAACTTAAATTTCTTGTAACCAAATAGCAAGCGAGCATATTGAATAATGACTACTTTTACGAGAAAGAAAGAATATTTTTAAATTTGATAGCATAAATTAAAATTAGAAGGCCAAACATATGTTTTTTAATCTCAATTAACTTTAAATTATGATCTTAATTTATAAATTACATTTGAATTGAAATTTATAATAATTGTCAAAGTAAATTAATAATTATAAGTCATTAACCTATCTTTTCAATTTACAAAGTAGTATGAGTTTTTGATGTCCATTTTATATGTCATCTTTCAAAATCAACTTTCATTCATTCATTTGTTTTTTTTTAAAAATAAATGGTCATTTATTCCCCCCTCAAATGTTAAAATTTACCATCAACAGATATTTAATCACTTTCTTTGTAGATTGGCACTAATGCGATAGAGGTGTTAGGAGTTGAGAGTTAGAGAGGCAGGACCAGTGAAGTGAGAGAGCAAGCGGGGGAGAAAGAGAGATTAGGGGAGATGGAATTATTCTACAACTGGGAGGATGCATGCAATCTTTTTAGCAATAGGGGAGAGAGGAGGGGCGTCTGGGAAATGTGTTTGTTTTATTGAGAGAAAAGTGAATGTGGGAGGATGTACTACTGTTGAGTGTGAGACAGACGGGTGTTTTGCAAGGTAAATATGGATGATAGGATTGTTGTTTGAATTTTTAGATCGATTCATTCAATTAAATTAAAATCAAATTCTAGTCAAAATTTTAAATCGAGACGATTCAATTTAGTCAAATTTAACTAAATATTCTAATTCTAGTCAATTTTTGGTTCATATCAGCTCGAGTTGATTAAATTAAATCAATTGGTTTAATTTAATTGATTTAATTTGTTCATTTCACCCTCAATTTATTTTATTAATTTGAATCGAATCAAGTGAAATTGCATCAAGTCAACTTAATCGAGTGGAATCGAGTCAAATTGATTTTAATTGAGCCAAATTGAGTTTAATTGTCTAGAATTGAGTCAAATTGGGTTAAATTGAACTTAATCTAGTCGAATCAAGTCATGCTAAGTCAATTAGAACCAAATTTGCTTCAATTGGCCCAATCAGGTCGGGCCACACACAAATTTAACTT
Organism: Dendrobium nobile; assembly: GCA_022539455.1. Classification (NCBI taxonomy): domain Eukaryota; kingdom Viridiplantae; phylum Streptophyta; class Magnoliopsida; order Asparagales; family Orchidaceae; genus Dendrobium; species Dendrobium nobile. The sequence goes on along the minus strand of CM039723.1, from coordinate 1,435,549 downwards.
TTAAATAGTTTACATTTCTTCTCCTCAATGGTCCAAATCTCCTTTTTTTAATTGAAATGTTGGAAATGCATAGGGGAAGAACAACCAAGTGCAGACAATCCTTCATTTTGCTTTCTTCCATGATCTCCTGGGTTGTCTATGCTTTCAGCTATCAAGGTTAAATGTAATTAATCCTAGTCATTCGCCTATAATTGATTAGGGCACGATCAAATTTTGGATTATTTTATCCTTGTGATACGACTTGGAACTAAAAACAATAAGTAAAAGATAAGAGCAACATAAGAACACAAAGATAAGATTGATTTCCTTATTTCTCTTTCAATAATAAATCAAGATATAATTATCTACTATTTGAGAGGTAGATATGCTTCTCACAAACACTAGACGCCACTTAGAACTCACAACAAACACTAGAAAAATAATAGCGTCTTAAATAGCCCTAGAACAACATAACACAGTTAAAACCTTCCTAATTAGTATAAAAGAAAACTTTTCTAAATAAACATAAACTTCCTTATCAACATACATGTAATTTAGGAAACCTTTATAAATAATAAAACTTGATTTAGAAAATATTCCTAAACAATTAAACATGACTTAGGAAACATTTCTAAACAATTAAACATATTTTAGAAAATCTTCCTAAACAATTAAACACTTAATAAATGTGGATCTCCGAAAGGATTCTGCGAGCGCGGATCATAATGCAAAGGGTACGATCGCACTATGCCGTAGGACAAAATGGTCTTAGGCCTTTACACTCTACGCAAGCAGGCCAATGAGAGAGCAAATGAGATCATTTATACGATTAATCATGGAGGATAATGTCTTTCAACTACACACCTCGATGGGTAATAATATATATGACCCGATAATCACAAAATTTCTCCCATTCAATACATCAACTTGAATGTGATTTATTTGATGTGGGTGTATGTTTCCCACGAGCGCAATCCCCGTGGTTAATTACATCTTAGGCCTCAACCTAAAAAAAACTCTTTTTTAGGGACGCTATATTATTCTCTTCGTTGTTTGGCGCATAGTGAGGGATTTAGGCCTTATTACAAGACTTTCCTAAGTAAAATTATATTTTGGAAAATAAAAATTGCATATTCACTTTATAAAATAAAGATAAAGATAATAATAATAATAATAATAATAATAATAATAATAATAATAATAATAATAATAATAATAAAACCTAGTGCTTAAGACCACATTCTCAAGGGCTTAGCATTCCTCACGGTACCTATCATAAATTGCATTTATGATAATTATGACAACATTTTTATTTGTCATTTACGAATATGGTCACTTGCATAAGATATTTCTATAAATATTCTAACTACTTAAGGGAAAGTGCTCACTTATCAATCCACAAAATAGAAAAAAGAAAGCAACAAAAAACATACCAAGCTAGAAGCACATCACCACATCATCATAAATGCAAAATAAAAAAAAAGAAATTATAAAATATTATCCTAGCTACACCCTACCATAGGATGCATACGAAAAAGTGTCCTATCCGGCACCTAAGTTTGTGCAAAAATTAGTGTACATAACTACCCCAAATTAGGTGAGAGTTTCAAGCTGCAAGATCGAGTTCTTATTGTTTAATCTATTAACCCTCAATTTTTTTTTAAATGATTAGCCATTTATGATGAATTAATTATTATTTGATTTTAGGGTTATAGTTTTAATCATTAGATTGCATAGAACCCAAATACATGGCCTTGACCTACGCTAGAGTTATAAAGAATTTTGAATCTTTAATCTTGCATATAACTAAGGCTAGAAGAGTTATAAAGTGATAAGGGTCAGTTAATCCTTCCTTGGTAATCTAAGACTCGTGGTAATGCTAATAGGTGATACACTAAGATGGGCTTATTGCCCTCCATAAAAAAAATCCTAAACTTCCTATGTCTAAGGTTGGTGAATTTTATTAACTGACATGAGAATGGAACACTCACTACTTATATAGTCTTATAGATATGTAAAGGTTCTACCTAACTTTAGGTTTAACACTTGGGTGGTTAAGGATTTGGGCGGGGTTCCTAAGGGTGGTTTTAGGTTTATAACAGAGACAATTTATATAGATCTTTAGACAATTTCCTCTTAACTTATGAGATACATGGTGTTAGCACAGTGGGCACGAGGACGAAACCTCCTTAGGACATGTTGCCTATTGCCTAGCAACTCAAGGTAGTCCAACCTATATATACCTTTCACGTGTTAGGGGAAAAATATGCAAAGATGAACATAAATCAAATATTGGTCAGCGCACTAAGGTGAAATTTGAAGTTCATTTGCTCTTCCAAGAAGTTCATTTTATTGTTTAGAGTTGAGAGATATTTAATTAGAGGTTTGCACTTTGGTGTCTTGATGTTTTGTTAAATATTGGAGAGTTGGTGGTGGAAGATCTTATGATTTTACTTTAATTTCACCTTAATTAATGTGGACATTTGTTTATGGTTGTGTTTGTGGTTCATAAAAATTTGTTTTGCATTTTTCTGATTTTTATTTGGTTGGTTATGATTTTTTGTTATAATTTGGTTAAGGGGTTTTAGTGATTTTTGTAAGTTTACATGAATTTGTTTGGGGGTTTTATGATTTTTATGGATTTTATTGAATTTTACTGTTAATGAGTTCGTGGTGTTGTTAGAGTGGGCACAAGGATAAAACCTCCTTACGACACGTAGCCTCGCAGCTCAAGGTAGTCCAGCTATAAACTTCATTGAAGGGTTGGGTTATATTAAAGATTTATATATTTGCTACATTTCATCAGTCATTTTTAATTAAAATTTTAAGTGTGATATACATTTTTTTTCTTCAAATTGAATATGATAGAGGTTATAAAGTTTAGTTTGTTGGTAACTTGTTACTAATTATTTAAGTTATGTGATGATTATCCTTGATAAATCAGGATCATTAGATTTATTTTATTTTCATTGGGGCTAACTTAATAGCCTCGTAGGCTCGAGTTACTAGATAATCATCTTGTTATTATGTTGATTTTATGTTTGTTACTTAATGAAATATTTGATTTGTGATTATCCACTTTAGTTGGTTCATTACAAATTTTAAGATTAGTTATGAGTTCATTAAACATATTTTATCAGTTGGTTTCATGGCTTTTAAAGATTCTTTATGTTGTTGTTTGGAGCAAATAAACTTCACAAACATAGGCTATACACTAGGCTCAAACAATAAACTGAATACACTAACTGTTAAGAGACATACAATATAAAACTAACATATGAATCTACTTAACTTACTAGGGCTCAAATTTTATTACATTTTTTGTATATTTTTCTTTAGTGTTTATGAAGACCACATTTGAAGGCTTAAAATAATTAGGAAACAACTTTTTAGAGTTATTTATAATTTTAAAACCTAAAGAAAATCAATTTAACGGTGCTCACTTAGTCTGTGAAAATAGCGATGCACATGACACAATGGGTGGGTCTACACTATAGGCCTAGGGTGACCATGAAGGTCTCTAACGTTCATAGAAGGGGGTAAGCCTTGGCCTACAAGGTCAAGGCTTCGTTAGTGCACTTACCTACGACCAATCGACTAACATCCTACCATAAGATTTGTGTGGGAAAATAAAATAACAATCCATAATTTGTGTGCTAATGTGTTGCTATTCGACATAAAATAGAGATCTTTACAGGGTCGTAGTAAATTATATCGACTGTGGCATGCCGGGGCATATCCGTAGACCCCCAACAAAACGTAAGAGCCTTCTCATAAGACCCTAAACAAATGACCCACCACCCAACGACCATGTAATACAAAGGTCTCTCACAAGCAACAGAAAGAGAGCAAACATGGAGTGAGAGTAGGCATCATTCGAATGGAAAAGCAAATAGATGACTAACTTGCAAGTAATTTAACATTTGAATTTACCAAACACATACATGCCAATATTGAAACATAAGACAACATGAAGGTTTCCTAATATGGAGCATAAAAAGAAGCTATACATGAATCATATGAAAGTCTAGTAGGGCAGGAGTCAGACCAGAGCTGTCTAGAACTTGGTTTGGTCTCGTTTGCATGCAAGAAAGAGACGGAAAGCAGGAGGAAGAGGGGTCAAAGTCGGCTAGGGCAAGAGTCGGACCGGAGCTTCCTAGGGCATGCCAACAACAGGGAGACCGGTCCTATCAAGAGCTCTTCGTGCCACTACAGGAAAATGCCCTGTTATCGGCGGACCAAATGCGCCGGTAACAATATAAATCCATCAGAAATTTCTATTTTCCGGCGAATTTCCGACGAAAACTCATCCGACGGTAATTCGCGTGTCAGAAAATGTTAATCGGCGCAACTTTTCTGGAGAGGAATCGGTCGCAATAGCGGCGGCGTTCGGGGCAGCTCGCAGACGAGAGCAGAGCGAATCGAGAAGAGGGAAAAATTGAGAAGAAAGATGGCGGAGCAGTTGAAATAGGGCCCTTTCTGTCGAACTTTCCTGCCGATTATTCGTCGGTCATAATACCTGTGGATAATACGTTGGAAAATATTCGTCGAGTTTAAGTAAGCCGACACAATTTACGCAGTAATAACCGGTGGAAATTGCGTCGGAATATTTTATATACTGACGAAACAATCGGTGGAATATACGCGTGTAAGTTAACGGCGGCAATTTTGTCGGAACTACCACCGTAAAGTTACCGACATATTTTCTGTCGGTTAGCCCACCGCTTTTTTCGGCGTATGTGTTGCTGCTGGAAAGGCGCATATTTTCCTATAGTGTGCAAACTCAATAGGGTGTCGGGACAGAGGGAGGCGAGGAAGAGCAAGGCTTTGGCTCGGGCCTTGTTTTCGTGCAAGAGATGGAGGAAGAGAGAGTCGAATGCTGGAGTACTCTCTTGCCTTCTTTGAGATGAAACAAACAAAAATAGAGAGCCTCCCATGCTGCTTGCTCTTCGTCTGAGAAAAACACATGCTTTCACCCGAAGTAGAATCCCACCATTTCCCTTCTCGCTTTAGTCACCCCCAAACACAAAAGTAGAATCTGCCCGTTGTTGGAGATTGCAGATATCATGGAAAAGAGACAGGTCGGCTACCGATTCAATTCAAGTCATTTGATCGAATTTCCTTATTCATGAACATATGTGAATTGATGGCAAAAGTCAAGGGGGGTTTATATTAGAGCAATTGGCTTAAAATTCAAAGATTGGACTGAAATTGGGCCCGAATCGAACTCAATTCAACTCGATTCGAGTCGATTTGGGTCCAATTTCATTTGAATATGGTAATCGTATAAAATAAACTCAAATCGACGTCAATTCGACCCAAATTGAGCTCGACGTGGTTCAATCGAGTCAATCACACATGCTCGAGGGGAAATCACGATAAAAACAAGGTCAACAAGCGAACCCCCAAAAGGTGCGGCGAAAGACAGGTGAACCACACGTGTTGGCGTTAACCTCCTTATCCTTAGGAAGATGCAACCCAACAACACTCCGATAAACCTCAACAACACATACAATAATCACTCCATCAATGAAATGTTGACCCAATTGTGCGAAAATCACACAATCGTGCAAAAGTCACACAACCATGCATACATGGTGGGACAAAAAGGGAAGAGAGGGCCCAACATTCGTCTGATCAGATTGAAACAACGAAATAAATGGCTCAAGAAAACTCAACAATCACTCGACACACATGCCAGTAGTGACATGAGGAGGAAAGGAGAGTTCAACATTCACTTGACCATATTCATAATAGTGAATGATGACGACTAAGTGCTAGCCTGACCAGATCGAAATAGTGAAACAAAGAGCCAAAGAAAACTCAATGACCACCCGACACACATGCCCGCAGTGACGTGAGGACGAAAGAGGAGTCCAACATTCATCTGACTATATTCGCAACAGTGAATGAGGACATCTCAGTGTTCGCCTTACAATATTCACAACAATAAGACAAGGAGCCACAAGAAAACTCAACAATCACCTGGCACATATGCTCGCAGTGATGTGAGGAGGAAGGGGTCCAACATTCACCTGATCATATTCACAATAGTGAATGAGGACGACTCAATGTTCATCTGACCATATTTGTAACTGTGAGACAATGAGCCACACCAAAACTCGACAGCCTTCCTAAACAGTTCCCCCTTCATGGTTGTGCCCCCCACCACACACACACACAAATGTATCAATATTCCCTCCCAAAAATGCACCTTGTCCTCAAGGTGCAACAAAGGTATTGTCCATCTAAAAGTCCTCCTAGCATTATGAGAGTTTCGATCGCTGAAGTGCTCTTGTTCCCTTCTTAAACAAATAAATATTTCCTAAATAACTTAAACACAATTAGAAAACTTATCAATTCCTCCCTTGATTAGAACTTTTCTAAATAATTTTCCTTAATTAGAAACTTTCCTAAACAACTCACTCTTGATTATGAACCTTTCTAAACAACTACATCTTCCTTGTTGCCCCACCCCCCCAAAGCGTATCACCTTGCTTTGTATATCAATAGCTAGGAGGAATCAAGGGGGACGACAAGCATGTTTTTAAATTCGTGGCTTCTTTTCTCTCGAGTTGTGCATGTAAGTTAACAGAAACGAATTCTTTCAGCTTGGAAAAACGATAGTGGCAAAGGAAGGTGAAGAGGACGAGTTCTGTTTTGGCGTGATCTTTTTAATAGGAAGCACACAAGACAGGGGGAGAGTGTTTTGTGTCTATTTTTTCATAAACTATTTTACATGAAATTGAATTTCTTCTCTATTATTAATGTGGTTTTCGTAAGTGATATGTCCTCCAAAAAAATTATCTTGATCGGGCACAAATCTTGATGCAAAATCAAGCCGGAAACTTCAAAAATTAAATATTGGATCATCTGAGCTCCGATTTTAACAAACTTACAGTCAAACTGAGCGTCTCGGAAATACAAACCCAACGACACCAAATTCAACTCAATCCGAGCCCAAATGAGTCCAAGTTAAGGACCCGAAGCGCTGTTGGAAGCTTCGTACCACAGTTTGAGTTACCAAACTATTTTCAAACTTGACGAGCTTATAGTCGAATCGAGCGGCTCGACGAGACGAATCCAACGAGCCCAAGATCGCCAAATTCCGACATTATTAAGGCCTTCAAATGTCTGACGAACGATACACGATCAAGGAATTCAATATCGGTCGTCCATCGAACCACTCCACATTCACCCCTGATATCTTGCCTATTTACGTGCCATGCCGCTCCAGAAAATCTATATATAGATCCCTCATTTTCCTTGAGAAGGAGACCGGAGCAAGAAGAGAAGAGGACAAGAGAAGGAAGAAGCTCCTCCTCGACCACCGTCGGAGTTTCGCCGGACCACTGCCTGACGCCGTTGCTCTGCCGGACCACCGCCTGACGCCGTTGCTCCGTTGGACTACCACTTGAGTCCCTCACCTCCGCCGGACCACCGCGTTACTCCGTTGCTCCGCCGGATCACCACTTGAGGCCTTCACCTCCGCCGGACCACCGCCTGACGCCGTTGCTCTGCCGGACCACCACTTGAGGCCTTACCTTTGCCGGACCACCACCTGAGGCCCGGACTTCTGTCGGACCACCGCCTGAGGCCCAGACTTCTGTCGGACCACCACTTGAGGCCGTGTGCTCCACTAGAACGTCACATGAGGCCCGAATTTCTGCCGGACCACCACCTGAGGCCCGGACTTCTGCCGGACCACCACTTGAGGCCGTGTGCTCCACCAGAACATCACCTGAGGCCCGAACTTCCGCCGGACCATTACTTGAGGCCTTGAGCTTCACTAGACCACCACCTGATGCCCAGAGTTCTCCCAGAATACTGCCGACTACGGTCCTTCTGACCTCTGTCACCTACTATGGTCCTTCCGACCTCCATCACTAGAAAACGGTCTTTCCGGCCTCCAACCTATCGACTATGGTCCTGCCGACCAAACAAGCATGTCTATGTAACTCCCACCATGTAATGTGCTCTATATGATGTACATTTGTGACATCAAGCTAAGACCTTCTCCTAAAGAATGGCCTCATTTGTAATCGAATGCAAATACTAGTGGATTCATTCAAACTGGGCCAGACCCTGTGGTTTTCCCCCCTTTTTTCAGGGGTTTCCACGTAAAAACTCTGCTGCCTCTTATGAACACTACACCCTCTCACTTATCGGATTGTGTGCTGGATCTTCGTACAATGCTAAGACGTTAAAATATATATTTCTCTACCGCCGCGAGTACTCCAGGACGCAACAGTAAGGTATTGATTCAATACCATTTTCTATAACTTCATTGTATTACTCTTATATTTTATTCCTTTATAATAGTCACAATTTTGAACATATGTTTTGTTTCAAATTGATACTAAAATGTTTCTTCTACAATGATTTTTCATCCTTCCAGCCTTTATATATTGATTACATATAAAAATAGTGGTAATCAAATTAATGCATTATTTCTCAAAAATCTCCAAATCATGATGGGGTTGCATTTGAACCAAAACTTTTACCATTATGCTTCGTATTAAGAACTCACTCAATTTTATATTTTTAGATCAATCTATGGTTTGTACTTTTTGATTTTGATAACTGCATCTTTAATTCCCATCGTATTATCTTTATTTTTATTATATTGACTTTGAGCAAAGTCTTTAAATGATGCGGACATCCGACAGTGGACGTTAATCAAATGAAGAGACGAAGATCGACGATCGAGACCCCTCCATTTTTATCTTAGTTTACTAATTATATTTTTGATTTAACTATGCGTTTTCCATTTTTACCCTTACTTAAGGGTATTGTCTTATGTAAGCTCAAGGGGCAAAGTTATCTTTTAGTTTCTTTTAAGGCCTATATATAGTCCATTTCCCTTGTATTAGACAATGATGGAGTTTAAAAAAAAATTGTTCTACACTTTTGTTCCTTGGGAGAGCTTTAGTGAGATCCCTATCGGAGGAAATTGTACTTTCCACCAGCCGCAGGATGGGTCCAAGCTCGTGGCTTGAAGTCCCTTGGTGAAGGGCAACGCATCACCCGTCAGCCACAGGAAGCATCCGGGCTCACAGTTTTATCTTTTTTTTTTTTTGATTCTCCTTATTTTTCATAAACTGCCACCTCCTCCTCCTCCCCTTTAACCGCCAGTTAAATCTTCCCTTAGCCACGGGCCACCCCATCAATTCTCCAAGGCTCTAATTCCCAATCATCCTTTTATTACTTTCCTAATTTGATTCAAAGCAATTCGGGAATTTCAAATTAATTTGAGATTTGAATTTCCCTTATTAATTTGAATTAATTACACAATTCCCTCCTATCTCTTAATTTTGAATTTTGAAAGGTCTTTCATCCCTTTCCTAATTTAAGATTCTAATTAAAGAATCATTCAATTACCCCATTATCATCTTCCTAATTTTGCCCCTATCTTATTTAGAAAGATTTCATAATTCAAATTCAAATGAATTTGAATTTTAAAGTCTTTCCTAAATATCCTACGCCTATTTTAGAAAATCCCCCCCCCCCCAAATTAGTGCAAATATGAATTAAATGATTGGATTTGAATGTAATTCCCCCTATTCAATGTATGTAGATACATACATCGAATCTGGACATCTTTCCTCCCTCCTTGGCCGACTCTCTCTCCCCTCTATCCTAATTATTTCCTTCCTAATTAAAGGCCCCAATTAAGGAGATAATTAATTCTTCTCTTCTCTCTATTCTTTTCGTATTTGAATTTCAAATTCAAATCCATTAATTAAGAAAAATCTGAGATGAAATTTTAGCTTTTTAATTTTTTTATTACCCCCCATTCTACATCAGTTTGATATCAGAGCATGGTTAACCGAGATGCGAACTCGACGGAGTCAAGCTCTTTTCCACCTTGGGAGAATGATGCGGACATTCGACGATGTACATTAATCAAAGGAAGAGACGATGATCCACCACCGAGACCCCTTCATTTTTATCTTAGTTTATTAATTGTATTTTTGATTTAATTATGCATTTTTTATTTTTACCCTTACTTTTGTAAGTCCAAGGGTCAAAGTTATCTTTTAGTTTCTTTTAAGGCCTATATATAGAGACCCTTGCTCTTGTATTGGACAATGATGGAGTTTTTTTTTATAAAAATTGTTCTACACTTTTGTTCTTTGGGAGAGTTTTAGTGAGATCCCTATGGGAGGGAATCATAGTTTTCACCAGCTGCAAGATGGGTCCGGGCTCATGGCTTGAAGTCCCTTGGTGAAGGGCAATGCATCACCCGTCAGCCGCAGGAAGCGTTCGGGCTCACGATTTTATCTATTTTTTTATTCTCCTTATTTTTCCTAAACCGCCACCTTCTCCTCCCCTTTAACCGCAGGCTAAATCTTCCCCTAGCCGCCGGCCACCCCACCAATTCTTTAAGGCTCCAATTCCAAATCATCTTTTTATTACTTTCCTAATTTGATTCAAAGCAATTTGAGAATTTTCAAATTAATTTGAGATTTGAATTTCCCTCATTAATTTGAATTAATTACACAATTTCCTCCCATATCTTAATTTTGAATTTTAAATTTTGAAAGGTCTTTCATCCTTTTCCTAATTTAAGATTCTAATTAAAGAATCATTCAATTTAGCCCTTTATTTTATTTAGAAATATTTCATAATTCAAATTCAAATGAATTTGAATTTTAAATTCTTTCCTAAATATCCTACAACTATTTTAGGAAATTCCCCCAATTAGTGAAAATCTGAATTAAATGATTGGATTTGAATGTAATTCCCCCTATTCAATGTATGTGCATATATGCATCGAATATGGACATCTTTCCGGCCTCCTCCTTGGCCGGCCCTCTCTCTCCCCTCTATCATAATTATTTCCTTCCTAATTAAAGGCCCCAATTAATGAGATAATTAATTCCTCTCTTCCCTCCCTTCTTTTCGTATTTGATTTTCAAATTCAAATCCATTAATTAAGGGAAATCTGAGATGGAATTTTAGCTCTTTAATTTTTTTACTACCCCCCCGTTCTACATCATTAGAGCTCTTATGTATTGCTAGCCGTTTTATATATAACATTTCCTTCTTTTATTGTGCTTAGCAGATATTCAAATCAACAAAATTACAAGTTTTTAATACTTAATACATTGCTAGCATCTAGTTTTTTTTAGTTATTGTATGCTGCTCTTTTATTTTATTAATTACCATTCTTTAAAAATGCTATTTTTTTCCTTAAAAAATTTTAATCTCTCAGTGCTTGGCAAAATATCCTTATTTTTAGACTATCTAAATTCTCACAATTTTAGACATTGTATCCCATAACAAGTTTGATGCAACTATAAAATTTCAATTTGACCCCCTTGTAACAGCCTTGTCTATCCTTGAGTAGTTATTTCTTCCAAAATTATGTACATACTATCTAAATTATCCTTATTTTCATATATAATAAAAAAAGAAAGAAAGCTAGCAAACTCGTGTATTTGCATATGCCATGATCTAACCAAAAAGTATTTAATGAAACTGAAAAATATGAGTGTTATTTTTTTGTTTTTTTTTCAAGATTTTGGTAATATTATATTTAATAGAAGTAATTTAAGTGTTAGTCTTGTAAATGGAAGTTTTGAGTGTTCCATAGGTATAGGAATACATCCATATGTACTAATTATATTTTGTGATCGAACTTTCCTTTGGAATCACCTTATCATTCTTACAATTTGTTTCCTTGCCAGCAATATAAAGTTTTTTTGTGATTGGCAGCTTCACTTTTGGAAGAAATTAAGTGCATTTCTTGTTTCTTAAAGTATCTGCTCGGTTTTTCAAGAACATAAATAACTCCAGAATAAAGTATTATTTCTCTCTTCATATTTCCATTCCCTATTCAGTGTCCATAGTGAATCCTCTCGCAATGAATCTTATAGAGCCTATTTGTTTATTTAAGTGATCACCAATAAATCTCTTCCATGGGCATACATTGTAGTTGTTCATCCACTTCTTGCCAAAAATAATTTTTCAGTCTACGATTCCAACATTAAGAATATTAGCCCTACTAAGTTTTAATGCCTTAAAATTAATTCATAAAATAAAACTTACACTATCATCGACTCTATTCTCCTAAATTTTTTTTTTTCAAATCTATATTCATTAATATCCTGAGTCCTGACCCTATTTAGATTTTATCCTTCCTATGGACAATAGCTTATAAACCTCCCAATGTATTTGAATTTTTTTATTCTTTCCATTTTGTTTCCTGCAAATATGTGATATTTGCTTTTCTTTAATTATTTTGTTCACTAATTTTTTCACCTTCCCTTCCAAAGTCCCCATATTTGATTTGAAAAATCTAATATTAGTTCTATATCTAGTTAACTTTTGCCTACTTTTCGCCAATTGGGTTAATAAGTTGTGATGATCTTGCTGGTGGTATACTGGTATCCTAACAAAGCTTTCCTATTTCTTATGCTTTCCATCTAGCAGGCTATCAACATGTTTAGTAGAATTCTTGGCTGCATGTGGATTAAGTATGAGAGAGATTAAAAAAAATGCATTTTACAATCGAAATTAACCAAGGTATATGAATAAATGGATGAAGAGCTCTATTTTGAAAATGCTAGGAGAAACACCTTAAACCATTTGTGTTTGATTTAGCATTCACTCTATAATATTTTGACAATAATTAGGCCTATCCTATTCATTATTTAAAAAACAATAGTTGGATGCCATATCGAATTTTCAAAATTATGCATTATTTTTTGGAAAGATGAGATATTATAGTATACCATATTGATATTCTTTCTACGGTGAGTATTTCTTTTTTTTCTCTCTCTTTGTTTTGTTAATCTACTTATTTGATTTGTTTGCGCTTTATTTGTGAACTATGGCAAATAGTTGTCTCATGTTTTTTCAGTTATCTCCTGATCAAAATTTTTGTCAGGTTGGGTTTCAAATCCATTGGAGTTGTTTTGATATGAGTGCTTCTAAATGTTAAGTGATTCTCCATATATCACTCTAAAGTCAAAGCAAGTTTAATGACTTTGAGACCTAGTATGATCAATTTTTTATCAGCATATCCTAACAAAAAATTTCCCACCTAAATATTAGGCATTTAAAATATTTTTAAATGTCCTTTGCCAACTTATTCTTATCCTTATCCTAGCTTGTAAATAGTTTCTAAGTTCTTGTGTAAATTTGTATCTTAGGTTGTTTGCCCCTGGTTTATAGGGCAACTAAATGCATCTTTGACATGATATATTGTGGCTATGGATACTTTCTTTTTTTATGGATATGATTTTATTTGATTTTTTGAGAAATTTTTTATTCTTCATCTCTCTGTGCTTCGAGGAATAAATATCCACGTAGTCTATCAAGCAAATGAGACTTGTTTAATTTATCACTGCTCTCTTGAATAATTGTGCAAGAAAAAGTTGGCATTTTTTGGTTTATACATATTTTTCTTTTATTCGAGGATTTAAAAAATAAAATAAAATCATAGACTGATTCATCGTGTTCTTAGTTTTCTAAAGCATCATTTCTATTATTTTTATAATTGTTTAATTCATGCAATTTTCTTAGGAAAAAAACCATCTCCAATCTGGGATAGATTAGTATTCAACAAAATTAGGGACAAACTTGGAGGGCGGATTCGCATAATGTCATCAGGAGCCTCACCATTATCTCCAGATGTTTTGGAGTTTCTTAAAATGTATGCATTTTGACGCCCGTTTAGTCAATGGATATATATATATATATATATATATATATATAGTGAAATTGCTCAGAACATCCTGTCTTATGATAGCTCCCCTTATTATGATATATTTTTTGCAATTTTTTGCAGATGCTTTGGAAGCCATATTATTGAAGGCTATGGGATGACAGAAACATCTTGTGTAATAAGTAATATGGATGAGGATGACACCTTAGCTGGTCATGTTGGTTCTCCAAATCCAGCTTGTGGTTAGCATTTTTTTTTTTTTTTGGTTTCAAAATTGTCATAGTGCATCTGACCTTACCGTTTCTAATGTAACATTGTGGCATCTTTATGGATAACAAAAACCTTTTTATTTAAACGATTTAGTATATCTTGATGATTGCTTTGGAAAAGCAATTCTTTTAAGCCTACTTAATGGAGCGCTGGAGAGTTATTATACTTGAAACATGTTGAATACAGTAAACCAGATTGCCCATGATTATGAATAATAGTTTATTTATTTTTTTCTAGAAATTTTTATGGGTATTAGCCCCCATAGATAACAACCCCTCATAGTTATGGTAGGGTATTTACAATTTAGTTTGTTGCTTAGGCTCAAATATTTAGGTACACCTTTTGTTAGATAGGTGATATTTGGGGATATGGAGGTAGTTTCGGTTATGATTCCAATGATTTTGGTCATTCCATGTCTACTAGTAGACCCAATTTGCCAATGTTGGAGGAGTTTGAGTAGTAATATCTAGGGAGCATGATTGGCAATTGTAGGTCCTCTCCTTTCAGGTATCCCAAGCAGTCCAAGCTAGAAAGTGTTTGCCCCTGTTAGAGGGTTCTTGATTGACGTCTACTCTTTCATTAACATAGGGACAATCTGGATAGGTTATTTCATATTCACTTGATCTTAATGGAAGTAGTTAGGATGGGTGTTAGTGAGAAATGTATCTATCTAATTCCTCGTTTGTTATGCTCTAGGTTGACTGAAGGGGGTCAAAATGGGGCATGACACCCAAACCCGCTATCTCCTTTCCATTCAGCTCTCATGCACGAAACTGCACTTTCTCTCGTTCTCTCGGTTGATTCGTAGGCGAGGATCCCTATCCCTCTCGCTCGTTCGTCTCTGTCGCACCCGAGACCCCAGCCTAAATGCTCTGTTCTCCCTCTTTTTCCCCAAAGGCGCATGCAAGAGGCCCTCGACTCCTCTGTTTGTTCGCACTCACATATGTAGTACCCAGCCGCAGCCCGCAGCTCGCTTGCTCTCCTGACCTCGTCCTGCTCGTGCTTCCAACCTGAAACGCCGCTCGAGGCACACGTCTTCACCCTGCACGTGACCGGCGCGATCAACTCCAACCCGTGCCCGTGCACCTTTGCATCTCCAATCTCAGCCCGCGCTTGTATCCATTACCACTACTTCGACCGATGCCTCCGGCCCGACCCTCCATATATGATTCATGACTCCGTTTTGCACGGAGGAAGCCCATTTTCCACCTCGCTCACTCTCTGCTTTTGACCGGCTGAACCAACCACTGTCTCGACAACTCCCCATGAGTATATGAGTTTAATAGTAGAGTGTTTGGAAAAAAGAAAGAGAAAGAAGAGAAAAAAGGGGAAGAAAAAAAAAACATAGCAGGTGCCGAGTAATTGAAGACCCAAAGACCTGTGTCGGGAATAATCTATCCCGAAGCCCTCATGCCATCATATTTTTGATCTGGTTGGGCGGATTGAAAGACAAGTGCCTTCCAACCTAACTATGAGAGGAGGGGATGTCAGGAGGCTGTCGAAATTTTAAATGACAAGGGACCTTCACACAATTAATTTTAAATAAAATTTGTCATATATATATATATATATATATATATATATATATATATATATATATATATATATATATATATATATATATATATATATATATATATATATATATATATATATATAGACATACACACATAATAAGTTCTGTTCCCAATTTTAAGAATTTTAGACTTGCGCTTCCAGAAGAATAAATGCATTAAACCTCTAGTTAAATATGCAAGTTTCATAAAATATGTCACTTGTAAAGTTTAGAAGCAGCACCCTTTAGAAGCTAATAGAGATGGAAATTTCAATTTATGCTTGGAAGCTTCAATGAGAGTGGTGATCTCGACACATCCACCAATATAGTGCGAGCAAAGGTGGCGAAAGTGACAATCAACGAGCGCGATCATCGACAAGCTCGACGCTTCACGAAACTATCCAAACGACCTCTGATTGTCGAACAGATTGCGTTGATGCAATCAAAGCGTCGGATTTAGCCAAGGTAGGACCCCTCGTTGTTGAATTGAATGAAGGTGGTCGAAATCGGCAAAGTACAAGCGCAACGGGCACAACGTTGCCCAAATGACGTCCGTTCTCAAAACGAACTTCACTGTTGCGCTCGAAACATTGAAAATACCTAAGAACGACTGCAATATTGCTTGGTCTATTTGAGAGAGCGTAAATTTGCATTTTTCACAGGTTTCGAGTCGACAACGACATGAATTAAGATACATTGGCACACAAACGAGAACAAAAGACTTCAACTGTTTCTTCTTCTTCATACACCGATTTCCCACTACCAGCTCTTCATACATCGATCCTCCACTCCCTCTTGCACTCACTAATGTAGAACGGGTAGCGGGCTTTGCTAAGGAGAGGATCTCCTCTCCGAAAATCTGACAGCAAGCTTAGGTGAGGCCTTGGGAAATTTCAGCCTTGATGGTGAAGAGAAAAACTGAGAAGAAATTCAGATTTTGGAGCCAAAAATCTGAGAGAAATCTCAGATTTTCTCTTGAGAAAAACAGGAATTGCTAGACAGCAATTTGTTGTGGGTAAAAACAGCAACTAATAGGCTTCTTATTGCTGGAGACGTGAGAGCAGGGGTGGGAAAACCTGGGCTGCAGTATTAGTAGGTAGAAAGTTCCATGTGGGAGGAGTTTGAGAAGGATTGGGTGGAGAAAACCAACGTACAGAGCTTAGATTAATTCGGCTAGCACAGGATTGGAAGTTGTTTCCAACTTGAAGGGGCTGAAATTTGGGAACCGAAATTTGAGGTGGGCCTTTAGATTTTCGGCCAAGGAAGGATCTCAGCTTTAGAAATATTTCCAAACAATTGCTGTGACTGTTAGGAAAGACTTCCTAATGTAATTCCAGAGAGGGCTGGCGGGATTGTGAAGAGGAGGAGATTTTATTTTCAAAATCTGATTTCAGGTTTCAGGAAATAAAATTAAAGCTTAGGACTTGGGGGAAAATTCGGTTAAGAGGAAATCTGGGGGAATTTGAAATATTTCCAAAACAAAGATATTTAGCTTAAGGAAATAAATCTAAATCCAAGCCAATGAAGGGGCCGGCGGCATTAATGGGCAAGAGGGAATTTGGGGATGAGGTGTCATGCTTGCATAAATGTAAGTTTAGGATTAGGAAAGTAATTAACCAAATCCACTTGAATTTGAAATTCAAAAGAATTGATTTAAGAACTTTCCAAAAATAGAATGATAAATTAGGAAAGAATTCAAATTTCGAATTAGTTGAATTTGAAATTTGAAAACCGCCCTAAAATTAAATCACCTAAATTAAATTTGAATTACATCATGAATGAGATTCAATACTTTCCAAAAATAGCTTTCTAATTTAGTAAACTAATTGAAATTTAAAATTTGAATTTCAAATGATGAAAATAATTTCCTAAATTATTTGAACTCTTTAGGTAAGCTTTAAGATGACATTGACTCCTCATTCATGGAGACAAACAAGGGTGGCTGGCGGTGGAGGAGCTAATGGGGGAAGGTGGCCGGCGGCCAAGAGGGGGTGGGATCGGGTGAAGGTGGTCGGCGGTTATGGGGAAAAATTTGTGGAGCTTGGTATGTAGGTTTGGCCGAGGGGTTGAGAGGGGAGGATGAAGAAAGACGATGGCTAGGAACAAAAGAGGAAACAAAACAAAAGCAAAGAAAGATAGAAGATAAACAAAAGAGAGAAATTAAAAACTGCGAGCCTTGGACTCTTCCAAAGACTGACGGGCGATTCTTTGCCCTTCTCCAAGGGACTTCAATTCACGAGCCCGGACCCATCCTGCGGCTGGTGACAACTCCGATTCCTCTCCATAGGAACCTCACTAACGCTCTCTCACAAGAACACAAGTGTGGACATAAATTTTTAATATCAAATCTTCCTCCCTTTTACAATAGCTTAAGGCCCTATATATAGGCCACAACATGAGAAAAAAAAAATCAAAATTACAAAATTGCCCCTTGGGCCACAACACTCACGTAAACTATCCTAGGGGTAAAACATGGAATACATCAAATAAGAATTAAAATGCAGAAAATAACTCATAATTGAAAATTTAAATAATGGCCGTTGATTTACGACGCCGCCTGTGATAGATGCGCCAAATGTTCGTACCGATGTCCGCATCACTCACAAACTCCAACTCTCGCATGCAGGCAACCAGCCAAACACTCTGTTTGGAACTCCCATACCCGCAGAACCTCACACTTGTTGTGCCGATCTCGACCTCCATCTTCGCTCTACCTCATGTGCAGCCGATCAAATTAGCCCCAGCCGAGATCCTTCACCCGATCTTTCTCACATTAAGTTGAATCGAGCACCTCTAGCCAAACATTCCCTCTCTCCCATTTTTCCTATGTATCCTGATAGGAAGTACTTGAGTTCGCAAGTAATCCTATCGGATCTACTTGAGTTCGCAAGCAACCCTAATGTGAAATTGGTAAAAACAATGAGAATACCCAAGATCGGAGATGAAACAACCAAGAAAATAATAGAACTTGATTAAATACTCAAAGCAAAATAAGCTAGAAGAAAATATACAATTGATCCTCTATTCGAGAGGATGATCGTCTCTCCCAAATCTCTAAACAAGATTCTAGAGCCCAAAACGCCAACGAGACTATAAGAAGACAATAACCAAAGCATGCCTAGCCCTAACCCTTTCATGCCCTTTAAATAGCCCTCTCTACCTCCTTAAAAACTTCCTAATATAAGATAGTATTTAATTAATTCAAAAGATATCAAATCTTTTTAATTTATTAAATCCACTTTTCTAATATAAGATATTATTATTTAATACAAAAGATATCAAATATTTTTTTTAATTAATTAAATCCAAACAAATTGGGCGTGGGCCCCTCCCTTAGGCGGTGTAGGAAGGAGGCGGTTTGACCCGCCTCTTGTATACAAGGGTCGGCACCACCTGGGCCGGCTGAGGTTGAGTCGGTTCCTGGGGAACCGACATATCATTTCCCCTCCAAGTCGCAAGCAGCCCACCTCCAGCACCATACTCAACCTAACTCCACAACAGACATACGCCAAAGCCGACCCAATCAACTTCCCTGTCTGGTCCCACTCAACAAACCCTAAGATAACACATTTTTAAAATCTGGTCTGATTTGGGTTGACCCGGAAACCCAAAAGTAACCCGAATGGAACTCGCATTCTTAAAACCTAGGTTTAAAAATATATCGCTTCGCCTTGTGCTCTTGTGGGTGATTGCTTGCTCCAGTGGGTCGTTCTGTCATTCTCTCTTGTTCTCTTCTCGACTTGATCTCATTGTCTTTTTCTTGATTGGCTCTTGCTCATTTCTCTCGTCAGTTATGTAGTAGCTATCGGTGACTATAGGCTACATCTCGCACCTTTAGTTTGTTGCCTGCAAACCTGGGGGCCCAATATATTTTTTAATTGTTTGTATCACTTTGCCTATATTGTATTTGAGGGTTTTTAACTAATTTTATGTTGATGGTTTTAGAGATTACTGGGATTCAAGTTTTTTTACATCATTTTTTAGTTTTCACATACCTACGATAACTTGGCTTTGTGCATAAATATTGAGCAACATAAATTTATAAGCTCATATGGCACTTACTTGGAATGAGTGGACAATGAATATTCAGAAAGCTGACTCAAATAGTTGGGATAAGGGCAAATATCATGATCCTTTAAGGAAGAAATGCGTGCATTACTAATGCTATATCTGACTATAATGTTATTGCTGTAACAGAGCTTCCCATAATACATTCTTTTTCTACTTCAGAAATCAAACTCATTGACGTTCCTGAAATGAACTATACCTCTGAAGATCATCCTTATCCTCGTGGTGAAATTTGTGTAAGGGGGCCTATAATATTTCAAGGCTACTACAAAGATGACGTGCAAACGTAATTTTTTATCTGTTCTTAAATCAGATTTACCTCAAAATTTAGTGAAATTGAATTGTTTTTTATGAAAATGCACAGGAAGGAGATCGTTGATGAGGAAGGATGGTTGCATACGGGAGATATTGGTTTATGGTTACCTGGAGGACGTCTAAAAATCATTGACAGGTAAAGTAAACCTTACTGTTTCATTTCGTGTCTTTTGAACTTACATCGTAAATTTTTTTAATATGATAAAAATTCACCATTTGCATTCTTCTTAAAGTTATACTTTTTCTTTCTTTCTTTCCTGCTCTTCATGGATTGAAAACTGCAACTGAAGGTCTTGCTGTATTTCGTAGATGTATCCCATCAATCATCCGCTGAGTGGGGCTACAAGTTTCTATATTTCAAGAAACAGTTCTTATAGAAACGTTAAAATATTAATTTCTAAGGCCTAGCAAAATTAGGGTTCTTTAAAATTAGCAACTTCAATTCATTTGTTAATCCTGGGATGCGGGGATAGGTTTGCTTTGATTTATATAAGCTATGCTTTGATTGTTTCTCTAGCAGAAATGGAAAAAATTTGCATTTATGCTTTGTGGCTAAAGCAGTGTGTTCTGTACTGGACAATTTGCTTCATTTTGTATATTTGTAACTCTGGCTATTTGATTATACTCTTTGCTATTGGCTAAAGAGTTAAATTCGTCATCTGATAATATTACTAATAGAATTTCTCCTATTGAATTTGGCATATTTAAATGTTGGAATAATAGCTAGACTCTCAATAGGTTAACATATTGTTCCCCTAGACATGGATCTTTAAGTATCAGGAGGTTCAACATAAATGTTTGATGATGCCTGAGATGGATGTGCATGGGGGACAGCAACATCCAACAAACCTACAACAACCGTAGAAGATACTAACTAAAGAGAAGAAATTGAAGGAGTATTCAGAGAATGAGAACATCTCATAGGAACTAAGGCTGATAGAGCATTTCCCAAAAAGTTGGAAGGATCCTATTGATTATGAGAGCTAACCACACAAAATCAGCCGCAAGCGAGCAATCCTCAACATTAGGGCCTCTAGACAAAATTGTTCTAAGTTTTAAGTGGGTCTTAAGACAATTAGTATAATCACGACCAAAGACTTTGCATTAAGAACCCGGTCCACAAATAGTCGGGAGTCCAACATTAGCAGCATCCACTTACATAAAAATTGATTCTAAAGAGTATAGTTTAGATTGATTAATATAGTGGATACAAAGTGAGGGAATACAACCCAAGCTGTGGTAATAGGAGGCTCCTTAGAATTATCAAATTTGGAGACCTCTTTATCATGTATATTGATAGACCATTCTCATAATATGAGCATCAAGAGAAAATCCTTTAGTAAATTGTTTGCCAAGATGGTGTGGTAATTACTTGGCAGCAATCAAAATCAATTAGAGCTGTCAAAGAATTATCTCTAAGCTTTGACGGCCAAGACAAATTTTTCAAACGAAGTGTAGGAAAAAGAAATTATCGGTGCAGGAAGTTTTGTTTAAAAAAATAGGAGTGGGTTCACCCTGAAGTAATGGTGTGTGTCACGATCCGGCCCGGTGAGTTTGTACAGGCGAGACAGGAACGAAAGTCAGACAGTAAAAGTTAATACATTCACATAACATAACTAAAACCTCTCCAAACATATAGAAATAACCACTAAATATTCCAAGTAAATTTTTTTTTCTTTCTTTTCCTCCATCATTCAAAATATCAACATAAACATCTCCAAACATATAGAAATAGCCACTAATTTAGTTTTTTTTTATATAAAAAAAATTCTTATTTTCATTCCTTTTGAGTTCAGTATGAGGTTTTAAATCTATTTTGTTCTGGCAATTCGGTCACGGTGTTTAGCTTTTTGAATGTTTTCTTAGTTGCCTAAGACATGACAGTGTTGACTACAATCAAGTATTGGGATGATTATTTATTTTGAGAGAGATCTGGGTTGTTTTATACACTCCAAACGACACAGATTGTTTTCCATGTTACACAATATGGCATAAGATCGACCTTCATCACACTTTCTGAATTGTATTCAAATATATGTATCAATTTCTTAATCTCATATGATTACTTGATCTCTAATTTATTTATTTTTGTTAGTGCACTATCAGTGCATGTCAGTAGACTTAATTTGTTCGGTTAATAAAATAATATGTAAATGGAGTTTTCTCATTGCAGTCTGAGCTTTTTTATACCGCAGGAAAAAGAACATTTTTAAGCTGGCTCAAGGGGAGTACATTGCTCCTGAGAAGATTGAA
Organism: Dendrobium nobile; assembly: GCA_022539455.1. Taxonomy (NCBI): domain Eukaryota; kingdom Viridiplantae; phylum Streptophyta; class Magnoliopsida; order Asparagales; family Orchidaceae; genus Dendrobium; species Dendrobium nobile. The sequence goes on along the minus strand of CM039723.1, from coordinate 1,413,434 downwards.
AATGTATATGCGAAGTGCAAATTTATTGCTCAGTGCTTTGTATATGGTTAGTTATTTAATAATTTGGTTTTGTATTGAGCGTACTTAACCCCACATATTGGGATAAAAGTTTGATATTGTTGTTGTTGTTATATTGAGCGTACTTAGAGCGTGAGGATCCCTCGTATTCAGGTTATGGGTTTTTTTTTTCGTTGATTAAGGTATTGTTACCTCTGCATTATGGAAAGTAGTTGATATATGTAGCCTTATCTTTGCATTTTAGAGGGATTATTTTTGTGTTTTGAACCTCAGCTGACCGAACAATTGCTCTTAGTTCCACCCTCAGTTTTTATTAACTTGAGCCTCTGATTTTTGCGTCATGAATTCCATGAAAATAAATGTGAATATTCACATTGCTACTTTATTGCAGGTGACAGCTTTAAGTCTTGCCTAGTTGCAGTAGTTGCAGTTGAACCTGAGATTTTGAAGATGTGGGCTGCAACAGAACGAATCCAGGTCAATCCTCTGTTACTCTTGCCTTAGTTTCAGTTAAAGGCCATTTCCTTCTTTTTGCGACTAGATCTTACTCATTCGTTAGATCTTTTACTGATTCCTCTATGAACTATAATTCTACTTGATTGTAATCAGGAGAGTTTTTCTTACCATGTAAAACTTTAGTATTAGGGATCACAAGCATTCATGTTCTACGAACCTGACCCGTTTTTTGCAAACGGGTCGGTTTCCGGACCCGAACCCGACCAGCTTCGGGTCCGGGTAAACCCGACACGACCCGAATGACCTGGGACCATGAAAAAATGCTAGTTTCCGGGTCCAAAAACGGGTCAGTCTCCGCTTTTCGGGTCTAACGGGTCAATCTCGGGTTGTCGGGTCAAAACATGTTTTCGGGTCAAAACAGGTCAATTTCGGGTCAACCCGAACTCAACCCGATTTTTGAAACGGGTCAAATTTTCGGATCGGGTTCAAGTCGGATTTTCGGGTCGTATCAAATATTGACACCCCTAATATTAAGTTACTCATTTTCTTATATACTAATAAAATATTACAACTTTGATCTCTCTATATTATATTTTTGTCGTTGAAATGAGTCAAAAAATGCAGTATGACAACCTTGAACAACTGTGTTCTGATCCAAGAGCACGAGCCGCTGTACTTGCTGAGATGGATGAAGTTGGAAAGCAAGCTCAGGTCATTTTATAATATCTAAGGCTCCATTTGGGACGGCTTTTTTACTGCTTCTTAAAACAATTTTTTAGTAAAAAAGTAAAATTTTTGCACTAAAAAGTTGCTTTAAGAAGCAATAAGAAAATTGTCTCAAATGAAACCTAATTGTTCCTTCTGCTCTCACTTTGCAAAACTTAAATCATCAGTAGAGAAAGTTCTAATTTTCCAATCTTTTTAACAGCTGAGGGGTTTTGAATTTGCAAAAGCTGTTACTCTAGTACTGGATCCTTTCACCATGGAGAATGGACTCCTCACCCCAACATTCAAGGCAAGTAAACTCAATTCAAAAATTTTTTTTGGTTACTTTATAACCATTTTCTTGCAAAATAGAGCGACCTTCTCACCCCAATATTGTGTTTTAATAGATCAAGAGGCCACAGGCAAAGGCCTATTTTGCAAAAGCAATTGCAGATATGTATGAAGAACTGTCCAAATCTTTTCCATCTCCACTGAAGTCATCATTATGACCCCTCAATAACACTAAAATATCAATCGGCAATTTTTAGTTTTTGTCGGACCTGATGATATCATCTACACAAAACCATTTCTTCCTTTTTGCAAGGAGCTCTACGGCACTTTTCACCTATGTTGTTAATGAGTTGATAAACACATTATTTATCAATTTGTATCAATCAATAAAATTGTATTGATGGTTTTAACATATGATTTCTTTTGTGAAATCTATGAACTATGTTGAATGAAAATTTGAAAAAGTAAATGAAGTAAACATCTCTCCTATCTAAAATAAAAGGAAGTTGACTCGTCTTTAATGCCACCTACCTGATTTGCAACATGTGTACAAACAAACAAAAGGCAAAAGAAAACTCATTTAAAATTGAAAATCAAGGGTTTTGTGCGCATTTCAATGATAATGTTCATGCAAATAATTAAATACAAGTGTTTTAAAACTTCGTAAGCATCGTAATATAAATATTCAAACTCAAATATGCCACATCAAGAAGTGTGTTATTTTTTCGAGAAGAATGTAACAACTTTGAGAAGCATGTTATTATATTGAGAAGTATGCCACTGCCTTGAGAGCGTGCAAAAAACGAAGAAAAGGGTGTTGCTTCGAGAAGCAAGCATCAACCTTAAGAAGTGTGTTGTTGCCTCGATCTCTTTGAGAAGTATGTCATGGCCCTAAAAAGTATGCGAGTCTTGAAAATTGTGCAAACATGTTAGGTAAAAAAAGTTGACAATACTCAAATAATAAGACAAAATTTTCCAAAATCCCCTATGATGGTTGTGTTGGAAGAAAATGACAACTAGAGGTTAATTCTCGTAAAATCGATTTCTTTCACAGTAAAATATAAATATTTTTAAATTTATTTTAATTTATCTCTAATGATGATTGTGTTAAAAGTGATTCTTAACTAAAGGGTACCCTACCTTTATAGAATAACTTTAGCTTACAAAGGACAAATGACAAATGTCCAGTCAAGAATTTTATTAAGATTCATTCTCAAATAATATTCCGTTAGTAAGGACGTGACAAGTGTCTTCTAACAAATTATTTAACCCAATGGTCTAGCCCAAATGGCTCCATAGCTAAAGCATTTGTGATTAGGGATCATATTGTATGTCTCATTATTTTTACACTTTATACTTTAATAGATAGAAGTTCCTTGTTGAGTTTGATTTGTCAAACTCACTCGTTGTTACTTTTTATAATAGGCCCTATCATAGCATTTAGTGGACCGTCAGCAGAGGAGCCGAGCTATCAACAATTGACTATGTTTGATATTTGATATTTTGTAGTATATTATTATATATTTATTTTGAGAATTGGATAGTTTCTTTCATATCATTTGTTTCTTTTATATTTTTTTTTTGTATTAGTACTATTACTTTAATGTGTTGTTCTTTGAATTCTTATTAATGGAATGCATATTTAGTTTTAATCAAATAAATAAATAAATAAATATTTAGTTTCTTTACTATTATTTACTTTGATATATTTGATTATATTATTGATTTATGCACTTTTTCCTACTTGTTAAGTCCACACATTTTATTTTATTTCTTCATTGGTCCTCGTATTGTCGGGGTGTATAAGCTTCTGGAGTTGGGATGTGATAATATATTCTCAATATTGATTGAACGTTTTTGTAATAAATTTTATTTGATCATATTTAAAAAATTAATTTGAAATCTGAAGTGTGGGCACTTTGATATGAAATTATCCTTTGGATATATTTATCTAAAAAATAAAATAATATATATATTTTAATTTGAATATTATGAGACCTAAAATTAAATTTCTTCACTTAAAATGTTATATTATAACACGTGATTTTAGAATTTATATATAAATCCGCGCGCATGAGGCGGGCTAAGGTTCATAGGAAGCGTGGCGTTGATCTGGTCCGGCCGAGGCTTTGGGCTCGGCAGCGAAGTGAGAGTGGAGTATAAGTAGTAGAGGCGGCGAGCGGTGGTGATCCCGCCGTTCTCTATCTCCGATGTATCGAGCTATTCCTGGTAAATCCTCTCTCTCTCTCTCTCTCTCTCTCTCTCTCTTACACACACACATTCCCGTCCTATATGCCTTTTTTTTTGGCACCAGTTAATGAGGTTTGGAGATTCAAGATTTGGAATTCGAATCGTCGTCTCGATTGGTTTGTCTGCTCGGCTTCTGCAGCCATGTTGAACATGCGGTGGATGACTGATTGGCGCCATGTGAGTTTGAATTAGAGTGATGGTTGGATGGATTGGCAGCGGATGAGTGTATGATCTTGCGTTGGGGCTGCAGATCTTGGTAGAGGTTGTTGGCGTGGTTCTTATTGCGATTTTTGTGGTGTTACAGTACTAGGATCTCTGATTATGTCAAATTCCGTGCTTGAGATAATCTGAATTTTGGATATGCTGCCTTTGTACACAATTGCGAACCTAATAGCAATAAAGTTGATCCCAACGCCTAGAAATATATCTTTCTCGGTTATGTGGGCAAACCAAAAGAGGTACAAATGTGATTTTTTGAGAATTAACCTTTTTTTTGGGAAATATTCCCCTTAGGAAGATATAGGAAGAATGAAATCTTGTTTTTTTCTTTATAATCTTGGGTATCTACAAATACCACTAATCTTCCTAGACCCAGCAGTATTGAAGTTATTGAAACCCCTGCTCACTTGATCCCTTGACACTCTCACGAGCTTTGCATTTACTCTCAACAACAACAACAACATCAAGCCTTTATCCCACTACGTGGGGTCGGCTACATGAATCCTTTTTCTCCATTGTGTCCTATTAAAAGTCAAATTCTCGTTTAAATCTAATAAAGAAAGGTCATTCCTAATATTTTCTAATCAAGTCTTTTTAGGTCTACCCCTACCTTTCTTAACATAAGTCAAATCTAATACCTCTACTCTCCTAACCGGGTCATCGGAAGGCCGCCGTTTTATGTGACCAAACCATCTAAGGCGACTCTCTCTAATCTTATCTTCTACTGGAGCTACTCCAACCTTTTCACGTATATGCTCATTTCGTATCCTATCTCTAAGGGTAAAGCCACTCATCCACCTGAGCATCCTCATCTCTGCCACACTTAACTTAGTATTATGCTTCTCTTTTAATGGCCAACATTCGGCACCATAAAGCATTGCAGGCCTCACTACCATCTTATAGAATTTTCCCTTAAGTTTGAGGGGTACATTTCTATCACATAACAAGCCCGATGCATTCCTCCACTTCAACCATCCAACTTGAATTCTGCTGATAATATCCCCATCTATTTCACCATCACTCTGAACAATAGATCCAAGATATCTAAAACGTGTACTCTTATTAATGACTTGATCGCCCAAAGTCACAATCCCCTCACTAGGTCTATTACTACTAAAATTACACTCAATATATTCCGTTTTAGATCTACTCAAGCGAAAACCTTTAGACTCTAAGGTTGACCTCCATAATTCAAGTTTACCTTCAACCCCCTCTCTAGTCTTATCAACAAGAAGAATATCATCAGCAAAAAGCATACACCAAGGTACATCCTCTTGCAAATGTCTAGTGAGAACATCTATGACCAAAGCAAAAAGATATGGGCTTAAGGCTGATCCTTGATGTAACCCAACCGAAATAGGGAAATACTTGGTCAATCCACCTTGTGTTTGAACACAAGTAATAGCTCCTGCATACATATCTTTAATGATTTGAATATAAGCATTATTGACTCCTTTCTTTTCAAGAACTCTCCATAGCTTTGCATTTACTCTCGAAGGAAGAATTTTCAAAGGAGTGAAATTTCTCTACATCTAGACACTTGTCATGAATCCTATTTGGACTTAATAAACTCAAAAAAGAATATAGTCTCCAGCCTACTTGAGGTTGAATTCCAAAATTAATAGATGAAGCTCATAAGAATAAAGAATGGATAGAGAGGTAACCGGAAGAAGAGATGAAGGCCCTTGAAAAAAATGAAACTTGGGAAATTATTTAAAAACACAAGAACAGCATTCTTGTGGGATGTAATTGGATGTTCACAATGACATATCGGTCTAATGGTCCTATAGAGAGATATAAAGCGTGGTTGGCTGTGAAAGAATTCGCGCAAATCTATGAGATCGACTATTTTGAAACTTTTGCTCCTATGGCAAAATTTAACACTATTCAGACTATTCTATCAATAGTAGTCAACCAGGATTAGTAGCGTTATCAATTGGATGTTAAAAATGTTTTTCATAATGGTGAATTAAATGAGGAAGTCTAATTAGATCATCTTTTTGGGATCAATGACTCTTGGACGGCAGGTGTCATTTTGCATATTGAAAAAAAAAATTTTCAACTTAAACAATGACCTAATGCTCGATTCAAATGATTCATTAAAACTGTGAGTCAACAATATTTTCAACTAGTTCAATCTGATTACACATTGTTTTAAGAACACAAGGATGGAAAGTATACTATTTATATAAATTATTTCATTGTTACGGGAGATCAAGATTTGAGATAATTATCCTAAAGAAAAAAACTAGCAGTAGAATTCAAAATAAAAAATCTTGGGCATCTCAAGTACTTCTTTAGAATGAAAATCTCAAACAACAACCAGTTTTACCATTTCTCAAATAAAAAATGTCTTGGATCTCTTAAAAGAAATTGGTTTGACTTGAAGTAGATTATTCGACACTTCTACAAATCTTATTAATTATTATTATATTGACTGATAACAACGTTAGTTACCCCGTGGATAAAAGAATATACGAAAGGTTGGTGATAAAAACTCATCTATTTGGCATATACTATCAATTTGGTAAGTCCCTAGATGCATGTTCTTTATGAAGAACACATGAATGTTGTTATTATAATTCTCGAATATCCCAAAAAGAAGTTCGGGAAATTGGTTGTTCTTTAAGAAAGAGAATCGAGAATTATAGAAGCCTATATTGATATTGATTGGGCATGATCTGTAGTTGACAATAAGCCACTTCTAGATATTGTATATATGTATGTGGCAATCTTGTAGCTTGGAGAAGCAAAAAATAAAATATGGTGAGCAGAACTCGGTTCATTAGCCAGTGGGACTAGTGTAAAATTAATCTAGCTCAAACTACTCCTAGAAAAACTTAAGGTAAATATTAAAATTCACAAGATACTTTATTGTGACAATAAAATTGCTATTAATATTATTATACCGCACAATCCTCTACATCCTAATATAATTAACATGTGGAGATTGGTCAACATTTCATTAAAGAGAAAATCTTTAACGTGGATCCATGCATTATGCATATTGCTTCTTCCAATCAAACTATTGATGTTCTGGCCAAACGATTGATTAGACATCTGAGAATGAGAAGTTAATAAACAAACTCGTTTTGTTGGATGTTTACAAACCAACTTGAGGACCAGTGTTGAATAATTCCTTATTACAGTTATCTATTCTTTCATTCTAAAATTGGCAGCAGCTAGGGACTCGTGCATATGGTGTAGTCTGGATTTAGCAAGGGAATTGCCGCAGCTTGGGCTGATTCTGCACAGTGGCGGCATCCCAACTAGGCAAGGTGAGGTTCAACTGTAATAGCTGGAATATTTCTGGATTTGGATCCATCTGTTGTGGCTTTTTTTCTCGCCTTAGATCATTGACATGGCTCCCCTAGATTGATTTCTCATGACTACCGATTTTGGAGCTGATTTAGTTGAAAACTTTCATGTTTTTTTTTTTGACGTGTAATTGCTGCCATAATTTTTTTTCCTTTGTAGTTAGGATATGATTTAATTCTTCCTAATTTTACTCATTTTAAAACCCTATAAATAGATTTACATTCAAACCTAATAAAGAAACGGAATATTTGTTGATTTTATTTCTTATTTCTCTTATGGTTACTTCTTTAATAGGTTTTGATAATATTTTTCTGGGATTAATGTGTAGATGGATAATTCACATTTTGTCCTACTTTTTCCTTAGCAACTAGCCTTATTTGCCTTCACATACCCTCTACCGGACTCCTCCTTAGGAATAGGTTCTAAGAGAGGTATTTTCTCTTCTCCCTTTCGAGTCTCCACCTCCTTATCTCCCCTTTACCTGATTGGCTTAGGGTTTTTCTTATCTCCGTGGTTGTTGGCACCTTCCCTCATCTTCGACGGCAATATTTTTGTTTGTCCCTCAAGCACTTTCTTTAACATCTCCTCCAAGATGGAAAACATCGAATCAAACTTATCATGGATGGCTAAAACATCTTTTTTTAAATCTAAAACTTGAATTTGGAGATCTGAAATTTCAGATTTTATTTGTCCAATATCCACTTCGAGGCGTTCCTCCAACGCATCAATTTTCTTGGTCGCCATTGATGCCCAAATTTTTGTAGAAATAAAAATCTAGATTTCGATATTCAAAAATAGCAATTTTCTTCTTCGAAATCCCAAGAACAGCCACTGAGTTCACCAAAACAGCCCACAAAAGGTCCCAAAAACAGCTCTGATACCAATTTGATAGGAAGTACTTGTAGATCTCGAGTATTTCCTATCAATCTCGAAAAACAGCGAGCTTTTTCCACAAAACTATGAAAAACAATAGATAATTTGTATTATTTGATCAAAGGGAAACAAAAAATAGCAAGCTATAATTGATCCTCTATTCGAGAGGAGGATCGATCTCTCCCAAATCTCTAGACGGCGCTAGAGCCCAAAGAAAACCTAGATCTAAGTGATCTCAAATTTCAACCAAATTCAAGATGCCCTAACCCTAGGAAAACATACTATTTAATGCATACTAATCAAAACGAAATCCCTAAATAGTCCATACATTCAAATTTCCCTCCCAATTCCCTCAAAAAACCATTCAAAATAGCTGGGAGGTGGAGGTTTCGCCTCTATTGCGCTGGGCCGGTCCCGTGTGGACTGGCTGGACCAATAGGCTATTGTTTGGAACATTTATTTTTATGAGTGTTGACCTTTAACCGACCAACCTAACCGGCTTTCACTACCCACGATCCCATTATCCCACGTTTGCTCTCCTAGAGGCAAAACTCCCTCACAAGCATAGAAGAATGATCAATCTCTCCCATTCAGACACTCATGGACCCAGGAGCCTAGGAAGATGTTCAACTCTCCCTCTCTCTCTCTCTTCTCTTTCAGTCGCACTGATCTCCCTCCTTCGTGCACGTCACTAGCTGCGAACGGCTTGCCCGACCACGACCAAGTTGCGATCTTCGTCCGACCCAGTCGATTCCAACACGACCTTCGTGTATGCACGTAGGAACCCGAACCAGTCTTTTGCCTCCCTCCCGCTGCCTCACACAAGTGCCCCAATTTCGACTGGCAACACCCAGTCGGCCTCACACAGCAACACCACACGTTTGCTTCTCTGCCTCCAAGCCCTCTGATCATGCCTCAAACTCCCTCGCCCAAGCGGCCTCTGTCCATTCAGCCTAACCAAAATCTTCGTTCGTTTGAAGTAGTGAGTGAGAAAGAAAAGGTTATTTGTATATAATAATAATAATAATAATAATAATAATAATAATAATAAATTAATAATAATAATAATAATAAAGACGATGCGATTGCCAGTTGTAGGAGTCGAAGACTAATTTCAGGGTCAATTCTTCCCCCAAAGCCCTCGATCGTCGATTTTGATTCGATTAAGCGAACTTAGAAGGGCGAGTGCCATTCTCAACCTCCTCTCGCGGCGAGGGGGCACCTAAAGGCTTTGGAAATTCCGAGAAAACATTGAATTTTAAAAAATTATCCAAACAAGTATCGCGATCGCCAAAATGGAGCATCAGAAGACCAATTCCGGGGTTGATTCGTCCCCCGAAGCCCTCGACCGTCAAATTCTATCCGACTAGTGGACTGGAAAGGGAAAGTTCCCTCCCGACCTCCCCTCGTAGGGTGGGGACATCAGGTGGCTGTTGAAATTAAACATTAATTAACCCATTTAAAATAAATTTAAAAGTTCACAAATTAAATTATTATTTAATTTTATTAAAAATTAATTAATTAAAATTCAATGGGTCAAAAATGAAATTTAAACTTAATTGTTTAAATTAAAATATAATTAAAACTTAATTAATTAATCAATTCAAAATATATTTAAGTTTAAAATTTTATTAATAAGTTGGGCATGTAATTTAAAAATAAAATTGAACTTTAATGAATTAACCAACTAATTAATTAAATTAAAACTAAATTTTTATTCAATGAATTACCTAATTAATTAATGCAATTAATTAAAAAAAGTAAAATACAGTAAAAGAAAAAAAATCAATGTTTGCATTAAACAAACTCAAGTACAACACACACGAACTAAAGTCCAAAATTCTAAAACTAAAAGACTAAAACTCAAAACAAAGAAAACTCCAAAAACTCCTAACAAACCTAAGCTCTCTAAGCTCTAGCTCCAGCTCTAGCTCCTGGCAAATTGCAACTGTAAACTCCAACTACTGGCAAGCTCAAACTCCTATGCAGGCCCCGCACACCTGCAAACAAGTAAACAAAACTCAATGGAGTGTGGTAAACAAAACTAGTTTTGAAAAAGAGAAAATAGAACTGTAGGCAAAACTAGCACTGTAACACTAGTGTTGGTGTCGAGGCATTAAAGTATGCAAAACTACATAACTGCTAAAACCCACGCTATGTTAAATCATCGTTAACTTAAGTTCACTCGACATCTTCTAATAAAGGTCCTAAGTTCACTCGACATCTTCTAATAAAGGTCATAAGTCCAAAAAAAAAAAGGTTGTAAGTCCAACTTTAGTTAATGCATTAGGAAAAATCTCTAGGTAAAAGTAACCTAACCCTAAGTCCCACCTACATGTCACTTCTAAGCGAAGCAGTAAGATCCACATGCTAGGTAAACCTCTAAGTGAGCAATCCTAAATCCAAACAACCAAGCAGCTCGTAAACAGAGCTGTAAGACTTGTCTTAAATTGAAACTCCGAACTACTTTCAATGAAAATAGTAAGACCCTCTACCTAAAACTATGGGCTACTTTCAATGAAAGCAGTAAGACCCACTGCCCAAAACCACAGACAAATTCCAATGGAGGCCGTAAGATTCAACTTAAATAAAAAATAAATGGGTTCCTTTCAATGAAAGCAGTAAGACCCAACCTCTTAAACCTGCGGGCTACTTACAATGAAAGTAGTCAGACCCAACCACTTAAACTGCGGACTACTTCCAATGAAAGCAGTAAAACCCAACCTCTTAAACACATGGGCTACTTCTAATAGAAGCAGTAAGACCCACACTTAATCAACATGTTAGGGAAACCTCTAAGTGAGGTAAACCAACCCTAAACCCCCAAACTTGTCACGACCCGGCCTGGCCAGCCCGAATTAATGGGGCGGGAACAGACAGTCGTACGGAAAAACACAAATAACATTTAAATCATAATAATCTCATTTCTTAAAAGACATAAACATAAATATCATCCATACAACTTAAGAAAGAGCCACTAAACATCAAACTTAAATTTTTCCAACAATTTTATCAAAACATACAACCACTAAAAACATAAACACATAAACATCAATATACTCCACATAACAACCACTGACTCAACTTATAACAAAAGTATAAAAACTTGACATCCTGAGGCCCTCTACGATGGTAGGTAAATTGTCATCTTGCCATCACTTCCTATCACTTTCTCCTAAAAAATATTCCCAAAAGTGGGATGAGCCAACGCTCAACAGGTGATAAAAATTTATCTTAAATTTATGAAATAATTTTAAACATGTCATTAAACATGAATTAAAACAATTAAAAGATTGCAATAAACATTGAGAGACATAAATCATAAGACTTTCATATTCAGTTTTCTAGAAGCTTTTTGTTTAAACAATTTTTCTCTCTTTTTTCATAAACTTTCTTAAACTTTTCATAAACTTTTCCTTTCTCATTTATAGTCTTTTCATTAAATACATAAAATACATAACATAATATATAATAAGCACCCGTCCAGGAAGTACCAGAAATTTTGTACTAATCGGGTACACAGTCAAGTTTTTTGCCATTTTTTTACCATTTGGCTCCAAAGAATCTCTTTAACATTGGCTCCGTAAAACCCTTTTACCATTTGCTCCGTAGAACCCCTTTACCATTTGGTACTCCGAATTATCATGCACATGCAAATCACAATATTTATATACATCAAAGAGACTAAAATTTTTCATAAAATCATAGGTTCTTCAAAATTCTTCGTGTATAATTGGTATTAGTTATGCCTTGAATTTTTGTTTTACAAATTTTAACATTCCTAATATCATGACATGAATATAAACATAAATGTAAAACTAAAGCAATTAAAGAAATTCAGAAACATCAGCATGTGAATTTTGAAAGTTCAATATTAACTTAATTTAAATGCAAACACCTACCTTGCAAGTATTGTAAAGCAAATTCTACGACATACGACGTCGCTTAAGCTCGAGGTGTCCTTTTAGTTGACACATAAGTAAAAGCAAACCTTGTCATCCAACCTTAATCATAATATATTTTACCTAAACATAAACATTCACTAATTTTTTAATTAAAATAAAATTAATTAAAATTTTTGGATTTATCAAAAATCCTAAATTTTAAAAATCCTAAATTCATTAATTTCATTAAATCATCAAGTCGAACATCCTTCTAAACTTAATTAATAATTAGGTTAATTAAATTTCGAAAAAAAAGGTTAATTAAATTTCGGATTTATTTAATTTAAAAATTAACAAAATTAATTTTTTTGCTAAAAACCTAAATTTCTACCATTAAAACATTTCTAACATCATAAGAAATAAAAATCGGAGTCGTCGTCGAAGAAGTCCTGTGCGTTCCTCCCTCTCGCCTCCGCTTTCTGTTACGCCGGCCCAGGAGGGGCCGGTTGGACCGATCCAGCCCGGACCGGTCCACTGTTACTCGAGGCGAAAAAAATAGAGGGGGAGCGGCTTTGAGCGGAAAGGAGAGGAGGCCACGTTGGCTTTGGGTTTGCTTAGGAGGGAAAATTTGAATGTTAAGGGCTGTTTTAGGAAGTTTATTATTGTCCTTTGTGTTTAATTAGTGGATTGGGGGGGAATTGAGGGCTTATGTTGAATTTGAATTGCTTTGAGATCTAGGGTTTGGTGTTCTTGGGCTCTTGGCTTCGCCGGAGATCTTTGGAGAGTTTTTCCTTCCTCTCGGATTGAAGGAAAGTTGTATCTTGCAAGTGCTTTTCATCGTTTATTGAAATAAAAGCGTTTGCTTCGTTTTCCTACGAGTTCTCCTACGTTTCCTCTCCGTTTTCCTTGTGTTTTGCTGTTTTTCTGCTATGGACAGCGATTTTTCTACTAGATCTATTTCAGTTTGGCTAGGAACACTTGTGAATCCAAGTGTTTCCTATCAAATTGGTATCAGAGCATCGTTCTGGGACCATCGGCGGCTGAAATCCTGAAATTTCAGCGGGTTTTTTGGCATTCGGAGGAAGATTTCTTGTGACTCGTAGAAATAAAAATGGCCGGAAAGAAGATCGAAGTCCTAGAAGGTGAATTTGGCCAATTAAAATCAGATTTGGAGGAAAAATTCCTTGAAATCACCGCCAATAATGAAAGGTTGGATGGGAAGTTCACGGCCATGGAAGAGATGATGAAGAAATTACTTGAGATGAAGACTAATCCGATGGCGTCGGAAGCAAGAGAGACTATCGGCGACCATGGCGTAGGAGGAAATCCGAACCCGCTTCGGGGGAGGAGGAATTCGACAGTAGAGATCCTTGAGGGAGAGGACGACATGCCACCTCTAGAGCCACTTTCTAGAGAGGAGATGAGCATGGGAAATGATCGAAGAGGTGCTGATTTTAGCGGTAGAAGAGAGGAATTTCAGCGTCAAGGTGCTGAATTTCAGTGTCGAGGTGCGGAATCTGAAGGTAGGAGAGGGGAATACGACGAGAGTGCAGATTTTGGCGGAAGAAGAGAAGAATTTCAGCGTCGAGGTGCTGAATTTCAACGTCGAGGTGCTGATTTTGAAAGGGGAAGAGGGGAATATGAGATGGATTCGGATACCATCGTCGGAGGGAGGACCAGGACACTTGGGGAGCACTTCCTCTTCGAGGAATGGGAGATTATGGAGGATACCGAGGGTATAGAGGAGATCCCAAGGTCAGGAAACTGAAGATGCCCATCTTTGAGGGCGAGGATGGCCATGGCTGGATCTATAAGATGGAACGGTATTTTGCAGTCAACGGGTTGACAGAGGAGGAGAAACTGACAGCGGCGGGACTATGTTTGGAAGGGAAGGCACTGGCATGGTACCAGTGGCGGGACATGAGACGACCCATTCGAAGCTGGAGGGAGTTCAAGGATTGTCTACTAGAGCGTTTCCGAACCAGGAGGGGAGGAGACTTCTACGAGCAGTTCTTTGCGCTGACATAGGAAGGGATAGTAGCAGAGTTCCGGGACCGGTTTGAGTACCTAGCTAGTAGGTTGGATTGTCTTTCTAAGACCGTACTTGAGGGGAACTTCATGAAGGGGCTCAAACCAGAAATCAGGGCAGCTGTTAGAGTGATGAGACCACATGACCTGGGGGAGGCCATGGAGTTGGCACAGTTGGTCGAGGACCAGAAGCATCTGGAGAGGGGGGCTCGGGGCAACAGCTCTGGGGGATCCTACAAGATGATGACCACTTTTTTAGCTCCCAAGGGAGCTGCACGGGGGGGGGGGGGGGGGGGGGGGGGGGGGGTACACGAGAAGTACCAAAGGAGAGGACTGGAGGAGGAGGGCTTGGGGGAAATTATAAAAAGCTTTCTGATAAGGAGATGCAGGAGAAGAGAGCCAAGGGATTGTGCTTTAGATGTGATGAGAAGTACATGCCGGGACATAGATGCAAGGACCAGACTCTTCAGGTTCTCCTTGTTTGCAAAGACGAGGATGACGAAGAGGGAGGTGGGGGCAGGTCCGAAGTGGAGGAAGAGGAGAAGTTGCACTTGGATGTGGCAGAAGTCTCTCTGAACTCCGTAGTGGGATTCACTCGAGTCACACTATGAAAGTGAAAGGGGTGATAGCTGACCACGAGGTGGTGGTTCTGATAGATAGTCGAGCAACCCACAATTTCATTTCCACCCAGCTTGTCGAGTTGCTTGGAATGAAATTAGTAGATACAGGAGGCTATGGGGTGATGATGGGCACAGGGAAGATTGAAATGGGTAGAGGAGTTTGCAGGGGAGTGGTGTTGACCATTCAAGGGATAGTGGTGAGGGAGGATTTTCTTCCCTTAGAATTGGGGAGTACAGATGTGATTTTGGGGATGAAGTGGCTGCAAACTTTGGGGGAAACCAAGGTGAACTGGGGAGAACTGCGGATGGAACTAGTAGTGGGGGGGGGGGGGGGAGGAGAATGGTGATACAGGGAGATGTCGGCTTGTCTAGGATGGGGGTGTCTCTCAAGTCCATGATCCGAACCATCCAGGAGGTTGGGGGTGGATATTTGGTGGAGCTACAACGATTGGAGAGAGTCAGTGTGGGAGAAGAGGGAGACATTCCTCTTGTAGTTCAACCAGTCATACAGCAGTTCAGGGAGGTGTTCCAGCCACCACAAGGGTTACCACCGGTCAGAGAACAGGAGCATGCAATTCTTCTAAGGGAAGGGGTGTGACCAATTAGTGTACGACCCTACCGCTATCCCCAAATTCAGAAAGATGAAATTGAACGGTTGATCAGTGAAATGTTGGAGGCAAGAGTCATCAGACCTAGTGTGAGTCCTTTCTCTAGTCCCGTATTATTGGTCAAAAAGAAAGATGAAAGCTGGAGATTTTGTGTGGACTATAAGGCTTTGAATAAGGAGACTATTCCAGATAAATTTCCCATTCCTGTGATTGATGAACTTTTGGATGAACTGTATGGAGCAGTGATATTCTCTAAACTGGATTTGAAGTCAGGATACCATCAGATCCGGATGAGGGAGGAAGATATCTCAAAGACGACGTTCAGAACACATGAGGGGCATTATGAGTTTCTGGTTATGCCGTTTGGGCTTACCAACCCCCCTGCGACATTCCAGTCACTGATGAATAGGGTGTTCAGACCGTATCTCAGGAAGTTTGTGCTTGTGTTTTTTGATGACATCTTGGTGTACAGTAGAACTGAGGAGGAGCATCTGAAGCATTTGGAGCTGGTATTGGAAGTTCTACAGGAGCATCAGCTGAGAGCCAATCTGAAGAAGTATTGTTTTGGCCAGTCTAGGGTGGAATACTTGGGCCATGTAGTATCCAAGGAAGGGGTGGCAGCTGATCAGTCAAAGGTGGAGGCGATGTTGAGATGGCCATTACCTAAGAATCTGAAGGAATTGAGAGGATTCTTAGGGCTGACAGGATACTATAGGAGATTTGTTAAAGGGTACAATACTATAGCTTGGCCACTAACAGAGCAGCTAAAGAAAGATGGATTCCTATGGGGAGAGGCAGCCACAGCAGCATTTGAGACACTAAAGAAGGCTATGACCACGGTACCAGTCCTAGCTCTACCGGACTTCACTCAGACCTTCATAGTGGAGACTGATGCTTCAGGATACGGATTGGGGGCAGTGCTCATGCAAAATCGGCGACCCATTGCCTACTTCAGCCAGGTATTAGCAGCCAGGGCCAGGCTGAAGTCAGTTTATGAGAGGGAATTAATGGCTATTGTCTTAGCCATCCAGAAGTGGCGACCCTACCTATTAGGTAGGCATTTCATTGTCAGAATAGATCAGAGAAGTCTGAAGTACTTTTTGGAGCAGCGGATGGTGACTGAAGAGCATCAGCGATGGCTTTCAAAATTGCTGGGGTATGACTTTGAAATTCAGTACAGACCGGGCGGGGAAAACAAGGAGGCTGATGCCTTGTCTAGATGTTCTGGTGAACTACAGACAGTGGTTATGTCTGTTCCTTTGATGTTAGATTGGGAGGCAATCAAAGTAGAGAGCTCGAAGGATGAGGAGTTGGGAAAGATCAGGGCTGATTTATTAAGGAAAGGTGATAGCCACCCAGGGTACTCAGTAGAGGGGGACAGATTGCTGTATCAAGGGAGGTTCGTAATGCCCAGGACTTCTATCCACATCCTAAACATACTCCAAGAATTTCATGGGAGCGCGGTTGGAGGTCATTCTGGGATGCAGAAGACCTACAGGAGGATTGCTGCTGAGCTTTACTGGAAGGGAATGCATAGAGATGTAGAGAAGATGGTGGCCATATGTGAGCTTTGTCAAAGGAACAAATACATGGCTATGTCACCAGGGGGGCTACTACAGCCGTTGACGTTACCAGGACGAGTATGGGAGGAGATATCCATGGACTTCATAGATGGGCTGCCTTGTTCAGAAGGCTTCAAAGTGATCTTGGTGGTGGTGGATAGACTGAGCAAGTATGCTCATTTTATTTCCCTCCGACATCTTTACATAGCAGTAACAGTGGCTTCAGCCTTCATCAGAGAGGTGGTCAGGTTGCATGGGGTATTAGAGGGAATAGTGTCAGATAGAGACAAGGTGTTCCTCAGTCACTTTTGGAGGGAGTTGTTCAGGTTACAAGGAACAGTTTTGAAAAGGAGCACCGCTTATCACCCACAGACAGATGGCCAAACGGAGGTGGTTAACAGGAGCTTGGAAACCTACTTGAGATGCTTTGTGTCGGAGACACCTAAGCTTTGGGCCAAATGGCTATCCTGGGCAGAATACTGGTACAACACCTCTTTTCACTCAGCTTCACAGATGACGCCATTCAAAGTACTGTACGGAAGGGATCCCCCACACTTGGTGCATTTTGGGAGTAGCAGCACTCCTGTTTCGTCAGTAGAAGAGTACTTAGAGGAGAGAGACCGAGTACTTGAAGAGCTAAAGAGGCATCTACTGAGAGCATAGCAAATTATGAAGAATCAAGCGGATGGGCACAGGAAGGACATACAGTTTGCAGCAGGGGAGAGGGTATTTCTGAAGCTCCGACCATATAGACAGAAGAAAGTTGCCAACAGGAGGAATGAAAAGCTGGCTCCAAGGTACTTTGGGCCATATAAAGTGTTGGAGAAGATTTGGGCAGTAGCATACAGATTGAAACTACCTCCATCGGCAACTATACATCAGTTTTTCATGTGTCACAATTGAGAAAGGCCATTGGGGAGTACACCGCCAATTCTGAGCTACCAGCAACCCTGACTGAGGACTTAGAGGTGATTCTAGAACCTATGGAGCTACAAGGGGTGCGCCAGAAAGAAAAAATTAAGGAAGTGTTGATCCAGTGGAAGAACCTTCCTGACTATGAGGCTACGTGGGAGCCATACGAGAGGACGAAACATCAGTTTCCTGATTTTCACCTTGAGGACAAGGTGATTCTTTGGGAGGGCGGTAATGTTACGCAGGCCCAGGAGGGGCCGGCTGGACCGGTCCAGCCCGGACCTGTCCACTGTTACTCCAGGCGAAAAAAACAGAGGGGGAGCGGGCTTTGAGCGGAAAGGAGAGGAGGCCACGTTGGCTTTGGGTGAGCTTAGGAGGGAAAATTTGCTTCATTTTCCTACGAGTTCTCCTACGTTTCCTCTCAGTTTTCCTTGTGTTTTGATGTTTTTCTGCTGTGGACAACGATTTTTCTACTGGATCTATTTCAGTTTGGCTAGGAACACTTATGAATCCAAGTGTTTCCTATCACTTTCTTCTTTTGGTTCAGTCGAATAAACAATGGGGACCCCTTAAGAGGGAAGAGTTTAGGTTTTAATTGTATAAAGTCCTAAATACCATCACTTGAATAATTTCTGTTTTAATACTTACTAGGGGTATTTTAGGTATTAAGAATTTTTCATGATTTTAATTTCAAATTTAAGAAAAATTTGCTATACGTCCTTTATATCAAATTGCTCAAAATTTTGTGTAGAATTTTAAAAAATTTATTTCGTCGAATTCCGATGATATTGAGTTTTCACTTAAATTTCGGTGCGATGCATCGAAATGCGTGCGACGCCTACGATCATCAATTTCGGATTTTACAAAACTTATGAGATACTCTCAATAAAAGCAGTAAGGCCCAACCTCTTAAACACACATGCTACTTCTAATAGAAGCAGTAAAGCCCACACTTAATCAACATGTTAGGGAAACCTCTAAGTGAGGTAAACTAGCCCTAAACCCCCAACTGATGAGGATATTAGTCAGAGATTTCGACATGTGTATCATCAACGTAGTCGTGGATCGATGGCTCCCCCTATGGGGAGTTGAGTCTATGTTGTAGCCTGAGGGCACTTTAGTCTTTTCAGTTTTCTTTCATTTGGGCATATTTATAGGAGGCCTCTTGCATTGTAATGGAGGATTTTGATAAATGAAATTCTATCTTGTTTCTTAGTGATATCTTTGTGAGTTCATGTGAGTGGTGAAGCCTAGGAGAGGCCAATGGAGTACCCAATAGCCGCCGACGGGTGAGCTCTTGGTTTCTTTTGTATTCTATTTTATTTGGATTCTCCTCCTCCCTCCTTCCTCCCCATACAGCCAGCAACCCCTCATCCTCCCTACACCTGACGACTCCCCCTATTCCCTTTAACTCCCTACCCGCCGCCTTCCCCCACTTCCCCACGCCGCCGGCCATTGCACCAAATCTGCGGCTGACCTCTACCCCACAATTCCCTGTCGTCCCCAAGCCCAACCCGCCGACCATCTTGCTCCCAAAATTTGAAATTCAAACTCAAGGGCCGTAATTTCCTTCCCTAAATTAAATCCTAATCAATTAGGAAAATTTCGTATTGATAATTCAATTAATTAATTGAATTCAAAATCTTTCCTTTTGCTAGAAATTCATTTAGGAAACTTTCTAATTAAATCAAATCTGAAATTAAATTCATATTTTATTTTAATTTTTGTTTATTCCCTTGAGGGCCCACATAATTAAAATAATCCCCCTCCTCTCTCCTACATGGTCGGCCCCCTTTACTAGACCCTTTCTCTCTCCAATTTAAGCTCCAATCACATTTAATTCTCCCCTTAATACCCACATAAACCGCCGGCCTCTTATTTCCTTTTGGGATAAAATTTGAAATTCAAATTAATCCTTTCCCCACCTTAGGAAAATCTGAATTCAAAATTCCGATTTACTAAAATCTTTCCCACACCTCTTTAAACCTAACCTTGGCCGCCCCTCTCTCTTTGAGAAATCTGTGGGCTCCGAAAATTCGGCCCCGGCCTCCGCTCGCTTTTCTTATTCGGCGAGGGAGTTTTAACTGAATAGGTTCCGAGGTAAATTTTGGAAGGCAGATGGGTTTGTAGATAAGACACTACCCAGAGATTTCGCCCTCATTTTGCGAGGACTTTATGATCTGAGTTCTGGTTTCCTATAGGCGCAAGCCCCTATAGTTAATTACCCCTCCCGATCACGAGAGAGAACTTTCGATTAAGGCTAGTCGTCAATCAGATACGTAGAATATACGTGTTATCTGGCATATAGTAGCAGCATAGGTTTACGATTTGAAAATTGGATTTGGATTTGGGAACTTGGAAAGTTTGGAAAGTTTGATATTCAAAACTTGAAATTTCACCATCTAGCACTTAAAGCGGATGGTGGGGGAATGGATGATGGGCCCGATCAAGATCCCATGGTTCCGTCATCCCGGGCCATCGTGGTCTCTGGTCTACTTAGTCAGAGGAGGTAGTCGACCCAACCTGACAGAAGGATCCTTGTCGGCAGCCATGGGTTGCTTCGTCCAAGGGGACCTTGTAGACCGGGGTTGGATGTTTGTCTAAGGGGACAAATCTGAATCCACCTTAGCTTACAGAGGGCTTTGTGCCCTATCGATCATATCCTATTGATTCATATCTCAAGGATTTAACGCCATTAAGGAGCGTATTGGCTCTGGCCATAACCGCTATCTGTGGTGCCATTTGGCGGCAAAACCACTCGGTTCAGAGGGCCCCGGGTCATAACCGTTTACCTGCAGTGCCATTTGGCGGCGAAATTGCCGGTTAGAGGACACGTACCACGTCCTTACTGGCAAGAGATTGTTTGAGAAATGGATCCTAGTAATATTTTCGACTAGGCATTTGGCTCTTTGTGAGCTAGAGTTTATTCGAATGTGTCCACCCCGACAAACTGTTGCGGAGGGTGGATGGATTTTGCTTTAAGTGTTTGATGGATTTATTTCAATTTT
Source organism: Dendrobium nobile (assembly GCA_022539455.1). Taxonomy (NCBI): domain Eukaryota; kingdom Viridiplantae; phylum Streptophyta; class Magnoliopsida; order Asparagales; family Orchidaceae; genus Dendrobium; species Dendrobium nobile. Next base: position 1,392,682 of record CM039723.1, on the reverse strand, counting down.
GAATATTTTGGATTTTTGGGATTTTTGTGGAGTGTTTGGACGGAGCTTTAGAATATTTGGGATTTTTGGAATTTTGGGTGGAGTTTTGAAAATTTTGAAATAAAACTTTGAATATTTGGGAGATATTTGAAAATATTTGGGGAACCCCTCCGGTTGAGATCTGCATTCAACACGGCCATCATCGGGGTGTTTGGGGGTCATTTCCTTTTATGGATTGAACCTTGTCAACTCTGTCGGGCTTATCGACAGAGGATCGGGTTTCGTAGGCTTTATGCCCTTAATAGTGAATTCTCATTGTTGTAGGCCTTGAAGGCCTAATATGAATGTATTAAGACAAATATGACGGTCGTCATAACCGTATATTTGTTTGTTGGTTCGAACCCTGTCGACTTCTATTGAACCGTATAGAAGGATCGGGTTCGAACGAGAATTCACTTGTCAATCCGCGCAGCATCCCTAGACGTCACGTGTGTACCAATAACACGCTCGCCGGGGCCCATGCGGGTTTTATAATTATTTTTACCCCTTTTAGTGTACCTATGTGTATACAATTTATAGTGCACGTGCGGGGGTATTCTTGGAATAGACGCCTTCTGTCTGCTTGTACGAATGTTGCAGATCCGGTGGCGTAGCGTAGCAGCTTCTGAATGGAGTTGTTCGCTGCTTCGTACAGGTAGACTGTCGTGCACTATTTGTTGATTTTTGTAGGCGGGTCATAGTGCACTAACTAATCTCCTGCCTTGGCCGTAGGGCTTGTACTTGTTGAAGTCTTTTGACATTCTGCTCGTATACGACATTTAGTGCATATGATGAATCCTCCACGACGGTCTGTAGATGGTTGCACTCGCAATAATTTGACCAAATTTGGTTGTGGGAAATCACTGCATTTGATCAGCACTGGATTGTTATTGACTGTAGGAGTATCATAACACTCATTAATTATCACTTGTCAACACTCATAGGCTTGTTGTGTCTATATGTAAGTTAGCACTGATCATCGGGTGAATTGCATTCATCACCAACTCTTCCCTGCCTATTGACTGACAAATTGTTGCACCGCTCACATGCATTTTAATGTCTATTTGTACCTTGATGTCAACTACGGGAATGTTATAATGTTCTTGCTATAATGATCTTGCAAATGTCTATCAGAAATCTTCTAGCATTGCAAGTCATTACTAATCAACATTGAAAATTTCATTCAACATAAGCCTCCATTGCTTATATGATTCAATTCATTTGATTAGATTGAATCTTGCATGATGAATTGGCTTCTCCATTGGAATGACGAATACTCATTGAAGACTTTGTGTTGTAAGCATGAGGATATTATTGTATCTCTCCATTTGATCCTTGTTGCATGATCAACGCTTAAGAATGAGAGCTAGAGAATTTATCCATCCTCAAGCATTGCTTGGAATTACTCTTCATTTATGGCTAATTATTGTTTTAATGACACTTGCATTCTAATTAACATGGAGGTCCTTCCATATTCAATTGAGAGCTTCATATTTTGATTGCAAGTACATTGTTTCATTTTCCAACTAGTCTTTTCTTATGAATAAAACGCATATGTTGGATGTCTATTTAACCATCAATCATGCTTGGCTATTGCTCCAATCAAGCCCAAGTTCAACTCAAATCTCCTTGCATTTAGTTCCATTGAGTTCAATTCAGGTCCAAAATCATTCGAGTTCCATTTCATCAAGTTCGAGTTGTTAGTATTCAGTTTGTTTGGATCCCAACTTGAATTCTCAATTCGATTCAAGTAGTTCAAATTCAATTTCTTTGTAGCCCAACTCGAGTATTTTCTTGAATTCAAATAGCAAACTCAAGTTCTTAATGTCTTTTGTTCAATCCGTTCACTTGATGTATAAATCAAGTTCAAATTTGAGTCCAAGTTCACATTTAAGTCCTCTTGTAGTTGTTCGAAACTACAATCTCAAATTAAAAGTTTCTTTGCAATTGTTCTTTTGAGTTCAATTAAATTCTCTTATATTTTTCAAATTCATTTGAATTTTAAGCTCATAAGTCCAAATAAGTCCAAGTGCAAGCTCATTTTTTGTTCAAGTCCTTGGATTTTCAATCCAAATTTCGGCAGCCTCCCGGCGTCTCCCCCGTTTAGGGGAAAAAACCAAGAGGCAACCTTCCCCTCGACGCTACTTGAGCGCTTCAGGTAGATGTCAAAAATGACACCGCGGTCGCATATGAAATTTTTTTTATCCCCGCCTGCTACGTGAGCATTAAAGGGTTTTTATGTTTGTTGATTATAAGAAGAAAACAGGCGTTAGGAAAAAACACAGATTTCCCCCCTCTGCACCACGTGGGCGTTCGGGGGTACTTATATGAAAATAAAGAACACATTTTTTTATCCCCTTCGCTGCAAGCGTCGCACCGGTTTCCCACCCTAAACGCTACTTGAGCGCCTCGGGGGTTTGCCGGCTCGTTGCAAGCTTTGAAGAGGGATCCTTAAATCGTCGCGAGCCTCGCACCGGTTTCCCACCCTAAACGCTACGTGAGCGCCTCGGGGGTTTGTCGGCTCGTTGCAAGCGTCGAGAAAAGAACCATTATTTTTTTTAATAATAATTAGTTATAATTAATCATAATAAATGATAATTAATTATAATTATAATACTTAATCATTTTTAATTATAAACAACAATAATCAATTTAAATTAAAATAATTAATTACAATTAATTTTAATAAATTATAGTTAATTACTAATGATAGTAATTAACTATAATAATTATAAATTAATTATAATTTTATCTTAATTAAATTAATTGTCATTGATAATGATTAAAAAAAATAATTAAAATACTATATTATAATAATTATAATAATAAAACAAATAAAACAAAAATAAATAAATAAAATAAAACCTATACCTCTCTCTCTCACTCTCTCGGCTTGGGAAGAAGAGGGCACGGTAGAAATAGAGGAGATGGAGGAGGGAGTTCGGCTAGAGTGGAGAGGGGCTCGGCTCGGCACCTAGAGGATCGGGCAAGGTAAAGTGGAGATTGTCTCTCTCTCTCTCTATCTCTCTCTCTCTCTCTCTCTCTAGACGGGAGGACCGGACACGGCGTCGGCACAGGGAGAGTAGCGGGGCTTTGGTCGGATGTGGGAAGGTCGGAGCAGAGAGTGGGATCGGGAGATGGAGGCGTCGGGATTGTTTCGTGCGGCTGAGAGGAGCAGTCGGGCAAGGAGGCTCCGGCGTCAGACTAGGGCAGTGAGATCGGGAGGAGGAGAGGTATCGGAGTGAGGGAGGAAGAGTCGGGAGTTCGATCGTGTGGAAGCAGAGTCGAGAGCCTCGTGCGAGCAAGCAGCGACTGAAGGCTCCATCTGCCTGGTATTTAACGACGCGAAAGAGCTGCGATCGAGGCCGGTTTTTGCGCAGGAGGTGTGGAGAAACGACGCGAATCGGCGCTGCCAGCGTGATTTCAGCAGGATTCGCGGGATTTGATCGCAAATCAGAGCAGCTCGCAGGATTTCGGGGATCCTTCGACAGTCCGAGGTATGCGGGATATTCGGCAATATTCGTGGATCCCTTGGATAAGGTATGTTCTATTATACATTTTTTTTTGTTTTCTTTTGGCTTTAATCTGGAGGTAGATGCCGGTGACCTAAACCCTTAGATTTGTATTAGGTCGGTGGCCAGAAGTCATCGGTCCTGAGCTTCGTGCATAGTGGACTTGTTGATGACGAATCCTTTTAGTTCAACCATAGGCCTTTCATGAACTTTGGGATGATTTTCTTCGGTCCTTTGCTTTGTGCTTTGACGGACTTGTTGAAGAATTTGCAGGGTCTTGGATTGAATTGATAGTACCGAACGTAGGTAGTATCTTGATCCTTAACCACTTGAGAAGACTTTAATCTGAATCACTTGAGTTTATCAGATCGGGAGAGTTGGGATTTGACAGCTCTTCGTCCTCTGGTTGCTGAGATGGGGGTTCCTCTACTGCGGCCTTTCTTATGGCTTGTTGAGTAGATGAAGCTGCCAGCGATCCGGCCATATTTGGGCTTGTTGGATCCGACCTTTTACACCCATTCAGGCTTCAGACTTGAGCTATGGGAATTGCGCTTCCCAATGCTGATTTTGCCGAAGTTGACAGATTTTGAGTCATTCTTCGTGGTTGTAGATCTTGGAGCCTACGAACGTCTGGTAGTTGCTCGAGACTCATCTTCCCTTAGAACTTTGATTCTCTAGTCATTTTGGAGAACTTTGTAGACTACGATCACTTGAACTGGTCGAGTCAAATTTGCCTTCGTTCTTTCTTCAGTCCCTACTGACAGGTTGACGAAGTGGGGGTTCCGCTACTACGGCCTTTCTTATGGCTTGTTGAGTAGACAGAGCTGCCAGCGATCCGGCCATATTTGGGCGTGTTGGATCCGACCTTTTACACCCATTCGAACCTTAAGCTTCAGGCTGTTGAAAGACTTCAAGCTTTTCTGGCTCAATTTTGTAGGAGTGTGTAGCCAAAAAAGTCACTTTCTTGACCTTTGAGTCTTGGTTTGTTGGAGAAGACGGTGTCTCTAACATTTGAAAGATCACCTGCATATACTTTGGAAAACAAATATTTGTATTCTTTAGCACAAAATAACATTTGGATTGATAATTTTAAATATTTATTCGGGGATCTCGGCATGCAGCGCGATGTCGACCCGAATAAATATTTAAAATGCCCCCTGTCTTGCAGGGACATTTTAGAATGAAATAGATTTTGAATATGAGATTTTAAATATTCATTTGGGGATCTCGACGTATAGCACGATGTCGACCCAAATGAATATTTAAAATGCCCCCTGTCTCGTAGGGACATTTTGGATAGGCTTTGTATCTTTGAGATTTTAAATATTTATTTGGGGATCTTGACATGCAGCGCGATGTCGACCCAAATAAATATTTAAAATGCCCCCAGTCTCATGAGGGATTTTGAAATGCGTTCTTGCTATACAAGAGAATTTCAAAATATAAATGTAAATATGCACTGATAGATATGCATATAAAACTTTGACAATTACAAAGTACACTAGTAATGAAATTTTCATGCATGATATTTCTTTAAATGTCGACCATTGATCGGTGGCATGGGCCTTTGACCGTTCAGATCGATCAACTGATATGCTCCTCCTTGGTACACCTTTTCGATGACGAAGGGGCCTTCCCAATTTGATACGAATTTGCCACCGATTTTCCGGTGTGGGATGATTGGTCTTCTCAGCACCAGGACCAATTCCCCTTCTTGAAATGATCGAGGACGCACCATTCGATCAAAAGACTTTGCCATTCTTCCTCGGTAGATTTCTAGATTTTGTTGAGCTTGTAACCTGAGTTCATCAAGTGCGTCGAGCTCTTCCATTCTGAGGCGGGCATTTTGCTCTTGAGTGAGATCATTCTGAATTGCTACCCGGAGTGACGGTAGTTCGATCTCCAATGGTAATACGGCTTCAACACCAAACACTAGAGAGTAAGGAGTAGCTTTGGTTGGCGTCTTATAGGTTGTACGATACGCCCACAGTGCCTCTGCCATTTTCGTATGCCACTCTCTTTTGTTTTTGGTGAGAATCTTCTTCAACAATTTCACCAGCGTCTTGTTGAAGGCTTCTGCCAATCCATTTGCCCTTGGATTGTATATAGATGAATATCGCCAATCGATTTTATGCCGATCAACGAACTTGTAGATTTTTGTACTTTTGAATGCAGTACCATTGTCTGAGATTATCCGGCGTGGCACACCGAACCTGTAAACGACATTATGGGTAAAGAAATTGATCACATGTTCCGATGTGACCTCTCTGAATGGAGCCGCTTCTGCCCACTTGGAAAAGTAATCTGTTGCTGCCAGAATGAAGCGATGTCCTGATGATGACGGCGGATCTATTGGCCCAATTATGTCAGTGCCCCAACATTCAAATGGCCAAGATGCTATTGTCGGGTGCAGAGGATTTGGAGGCTGATGTATAATATCACCGTGGATTTGACATTCGTGACACCTCTTAGCGTGGTCAATACAATTTCTTACCATTGTCGGCCAATAGTAACCCATCCTCTTGATTTTAGCGGCCATTTTAGGACCTGACTGATGAGCTCCACAAAGTCCTTCATGGACTTCTGCTACCACTTTATCAGCTTCCTTGGTCCCCAAGCACCTTAGCCACATTTGATCAAAAGCTCGTCTGTATAACGTATCATTGACAAATGCGTATCGTAACGCCCTTTTTCGAATTTGTGCGGCCATAGACTTTTCTGTCGGGAATTTGTTTTCCTTGAAGTAGTCAATGAATGGCTGTCTCCAATCATTTTCGACTTCAATATCTAAACAATGCCACCACGATTCTGAAGCTTGACTAGCTTTATGTCTCTTGGCTGTATGATATCCTTCCGGATAATTTTCCATAATGATTTGATGGAGAAGTTTAGGGTCAACTGGAGTTTCATCCTGCTGACTTGAATTTGATACTTCTTCTACCATCGGGAATTGTAATAAAGCGGGTTCCAAGACCCTACGGTTGTAAACTCCGATGAATATAGGCTTCTCCTCATTGGAATTTGCCATTTCCTTGGCCAATTTGGCCAAACAGTCTGCTTTGGCATTCTGTCCTCGAGGAATTTGAACTATTTTAACATTCGGCACCTGCTTCAGGAGCTCAATGGTTCGCCGGTGGTAATGAGCCAACTCAACCTTGGAAATCTTGTAGATGCCCAAGACTTGATTTATCACAAGTTGAGAGTCGCCGAAAATTTGAAGATTTTGAATTTTGACGTCAATTGCAATCTCCAGCCCTACTATTAGAGCTTCGTACTCAGCTTCGTTGTTGGTCCGAGGTTCAGTCAGACTGAATGAGAACCTCATTATGCCTCCTTCAGGTGGTATGAGAATAAGACCGATACCGGCTCGGGCTCTTGCAATATTTGGAGGTCGGACAGGTCTAATGGACGATGCCCCGTCGAAGTACATTTCCCAGAATGGTAGCCTTTCATTCTCCTCAACCTGCATTATCTGCTCATCAGGCAAATCATCGTTGAGTGGAGAATCGGCCGGGATCGGATGTGCGGCAAGGAAATCTGCCAAGGCCTGTCCTTTCACCGCCTTTTGTGGCATGTACGTAATTTCAAACTGTAATAACAATACTGCCCACCTGGCCAGACGACCTGTCAACGCTGGTCTTGTCATCAAGAACTTCAGCGGATCGATCTTTGATATCAGTGTGATTTTGTGGGATAACATATAGTGGCGGAGTTTCTGAACTGCAAAAATCAGCGCCAGGCAATGCTTTTCAATAGGAGAATAACGGCTTTCTGCTCCAATCAATCTCCGACTGATATAGTAGAGTGCATTTTCTTTTCCTTCTTCATTATTCTGGGCCAATAGTGCTCCGAGGGACTCTTCTAGTGCAGCTGTATACAGTATAAGAGGCTTCCCCGGAATTGGCGCTGCTAGAATGGGAGGATTTAACAAGTATTTCTTGATGCTATCAAACGCCTCCTGACATTCTGCATCCCATTTGAAACGAACATCTTTCTTCATTAATTTTGAAAATGGCTGGCACCTACCCGATAGATTTGATATGAATCTCCGAATGAAAGCCAGTTGTCCTTGCAGTGAGCGAAGCTGTCGAAGGTTCCTTGGTGGTGGCATCTCCGTTATTGCCTTAATTTTGTTGGGGTCGATCTCTATTCCTCGATGACGAACAACATACCCCAGGAATTTGCCGGAGGAAACCCCAAAAGCACATTTGAGAGGATTCATCTTCAGATCAAACTTTCTGATTCTCTCAAATACGATTCTGAGATCTTTTAAGTGATCATTTCGGCCAAGACTTTTGACGACAAGGTCATCTACATAACACTCGACCTTCTGATGTATCAAATCATCAAATATGTGAGTCATCGCCCGCTGGTAGGTGGCACCAGCGTTCTTCAAGCCAAAGGGCATGACTGTGTAGCAGAAAATGCCGATGGGCGTTCTGAACGATGTATGTTTTTCATCTTCGGGCGCCATCTTGATTTGATTGTATCCTGACGATCCATCCATGAAGGAGAACATGTCATAGTTGGAAGTGTTGTCCACCAGGAGTTCGGATACAGGAAGTGGAAAATCATCTTTTGGGCACGCCTTGTTGAGGTCCCGGAAGTCGATGCAGATACGAATCTGGCCATTCTTCTTCTTCACCGGGACGATATTTGCAATCCAATCGGCGTACTTTTCTTCACGAATAAAGCCCGCATCTATTAATTTCTTTGTTTCAGCAATCACCTGCTCTTCAATCTCCAATCTCATTCTCCTTGGAGCTTGCTTGACGGGCGCTATCTCTGGTTTGATTGCTAATCTGTGAACTGCTACATCAGGGGATAAGCCGGGCATCTCAGCATATGTCCAGGCAAAGCAGTCCCTGAATTCACAGAGAAGTTCTTTTATTTCTTCTATTTGTTCTTCGGGTAGGAGAGAACTAATGAAGGTTGGGCGAGGATCTTCTTCGGTCCCCAAGTTGACTTCTTTTAGTTCATCCATGGTAGCTGCCTGTCCGCCATCTTCAAGCTCTTCTGGTGCAGGCTCGGCTTCCAAGGGCTGTTCATCATAATCATCAGCTTCGTATGTTTCTTCAGCACCATGTTCCTCGGATTCGATTTCCGTGCATGTGATTGCCCGACAAGTCTCTTTCCGGAGACACTTTCGTTTGATGAACCCGATACCTTTATATGCATCTGCATCCTTCTGCCGTAATGGACACGGATTCCTTCCATACCAAAGGCCTAGACTTGTACGAAGTTGTCGCTTGGTGGTCGGAATATTGACTTGCCTTCGTAGCATTCTTTGAATATTCTTGGTATTGAACCTGGGTAGCCTCGTAGGGAATAATTCATCGGAGTCGATGAACATGCAATCCCAGTCATGATTCTCTTCTTCATGGATTCCCGTAGAATATAGTACATTCCCTGGCACAGTCCCATTTTTAAGAGGAGGAAGATATAGGGTAGCTAGTTCTTCAACTTTATGCATCTCGCGCGGGATGATTTCCTTGAAGTGTTGCAGAGGAACACGTGTGACTACAAGTACGCTATCAGAAATTGATAGGCTATCAATTCTTCTAGAGAACACATTCTGCACCGTGTTCATGTAGATGGAGTCGTAGTCATAATCATCACTTGAATATTCGACTTGCCTACTCCATTCGTCCGTGGATTGACATACTTTTCGAGATTTGGCAAGAATAACATCGTCTTCATCTGTGTCACTCCCAAGATGAGGTACATGTTTCTTTTCTTTTGGAATGGTCGGTGCTTTGGGAAGAGTCGGCATTGCCTTCTTTCTCCCCACCTGCTTCTTCTCACTTTCTCGTTCAGGTCGCTTTACAGTCTTTGAGTTTGATGCTCTAGCTTCGAGGGAGCTCAAAGATTTTTGCTTCTTTGGCATGAAATATCGTGCATCTTCATAAACTGTTGCTTCATGAACTGTAAAAGGCTGAATATCACCAGAGATCCTGAATTCTTCTCCATCTTTGAGATATTTCATACACTGGTGTAATGTTGACGGGACAATGCCATACTCATGCAACCAGGGACGACCTAGCAGCGCCTTGAACGAAGTATCCGCATCAATCACATGAAATTTAGCTTCTGTATGAAGCTCTCCAAATACAAGAGGAAGCATGAATGACCCGAGGGTTTTCTGCCCTTTTTCATTGAAACCATGCACCATCAACTTATCTGGCCCGAGGTGCTCCACATCAAGGCAGAGAGATCTCAGTGCTTTCACGCTTATCAGATTTACGGAGGACCCAGGATCAATTAGGATTCGACTGATAATCAGTTTATCGCTCTCTGCAGTAACATACAGAGGACGATTATGGTCTGCAGTTCCGAGCATCATGTCCTCTTCGGAGAAAGTAATGAATGGCTCATTTCGAGCTTGCAGAACCTCAGTCAAATTGCGTTCAGCAAAATACGCCTCATATCTTTCGGGATCTTTTAGAGCCTGAATCAGAGTCTCCCAAAGGTCTTTAGACATCACTAAGGCATCGTATATGCTGAGCTGTGCTGGAATTTTTCTTAGATGGGATAAGATATTATAATCTATCCCATTGGCTGAAGTGTTCTTCTTCTTGGTATCTTCAGGGATAATATCGTCATTGATGATTATCTCTTTCTCCTTATCTTTATTGGAGACCCCTTTCTTCGGTGGAGGCGGCAGTATTTTGCCGCTTCTTAACTGCACTTGAGCAATCTCCTCCGGTTCAGAGTCATTTGACTGTACATTTTCTTCAGAGTCAGCCATCGTTGCATCTAGGGACTCATTTGTTGATCCAGAATCACTACCCAGGTTTACATGTCCCATCCGAGATGCTATGCTAGGATCTGATTCGTCTCCCTCTGGAAAATACAAATCCTCCTCCGAACTGTAATCCATTGGCAAAACCATCATACAGGATTCAGAGGGTACTTCTGTGTGTTCCTCTTTTATCGAGGTACTCGGCGCCACTGAGATGACCCGACATACTTCTTTGGGAAGAGAATTCTCATCATCTTCTTCAGCTTCATCAATTTTAAGCTCCGTCATGAAGTCAGCAAGCTTGATAGGTCGCCTCACAGTCTGGTAGTATTCATCCAAACTGTCGATAACCCTCTGAGTTGCGGTCATCTTCTCCTTGGACTTCTTCAATTTGGTCTTCTTCTTGGATGATTTCTTCTTTCCAGTCTTTGAAGAACCAACTTGGTTGGAGAACTGTTTTGAAGTAGAAGGTCGTACCACCGGCAATGCCTTCAAACTTATCATAGGCTCAACAGGAGACTTCCACTTTACACCTGGAACTCCTTCAAGCTGTTTTAACATTTTCACAGTCTTCTTGGAGACCGCAGTCTCCCACTGTTCTTCTTGAACTGGCTTCTTCTCTTTTCTTCTTTCTTCAACCAGAGGTACGGAAGAGGACGTGACCACCCGAGCTGATTCCTTCTTAGGATGAGACAACACATTGTCGGATAATGTTATCTCCCCTTTTTGATATTTTCTTTCAAGCCAATCCTTGAAGATGTAGCAATCTTCAATAGGATGGCTGAGTACCCGATGGTATGGGCAATAATTTGGATCACCAGTGTGCTTCGACTCTTCGGGCCTCTTGCATTCAGGCAGTTCTAAACCCGATCTCGACACTTGTCGAAATAATTTGGCAACACTCTCCCTTTTGAATGAATACTCTTTATTCATTTTATCTTTAAGGGATTGGAACGTTCTATCACCAGTTCCTGTTGTTTGTCTCGGACGTTCTACACCACCTTGATAAGTTCGTGGCTTATCATTTCCCCCTAATATCAGCTTCGGTTGGGGGTTGGGGTTGTAGACTTGCTTAGGCCTTTCTTGATATTGCATCGGCTGTTTGTCTTTGTCTACGTTGTAAATTAGCTGCTTTTCTCTATCAGCTCTAGAGAAGAACGTAGAGTCGGCCTCACCCCTTCTAGCACCCGAGGCTTTACCCTTTTTGAGCTTATCAGAGTGATTTTCTGATCTGGACAAATTCAGTTTTTCAAATTTGGCCACTCTGTCGAGCAAGTCTTGAAATGTGTTTATCGTAGCCATGCACAGGAAGGGTTGCATCTTGTCATCAATGTTGCCCATTAACAACTGTACTGCGTGTTCTTCTTCTAACTGCTGCTCACATTTCATACTTAGATTTCGCCAGCGAGTGATGTATTTGGTCACTGATTCTTCTCTTTTTCTCTTATCAAGAGCGAGGTCAGCGATCGTGATCTTCTCTGTTGCACTAGCAAACCTCTTCACGAACATAGATTCTAATTCTGCGAAGGTTTTCACAGAATCATTTGGCAGTTCAGCGTACCATTCGAAAGCAGTTGCTGTCAAACTACTAACGAATTGTCGGAAGAGTAGGGCGTCATTTCCTCCTGTATTCCCACAGGTGGCTTTAAACTGTGCCAGGTGCTGCCTGGGGTTGTTATTACCGTTGAAAGTGTTGAACTTTGGGACCGAATACCCTTTCGGGTATGGTACTTGGTCGTATTCAGCAGGATACGGACGACCCTTGCCCACCAACTTTTCTGCTTGGTCAACAGCTATAATAGCCCTGATTCTTTCTGTTATTATTCCTTCCAACTGTGCAGCAGTCACGGGCTCGGAAGTACTTGCAATATTCTGCGGAGTGGGCTGACGGGTGACATTATGAGTTTCGCGACCACCTTCAGGATTACCTCGTACTCCCGAGGCTTGAGGCATTTGAAAATTTGGGGGATCCGGAGGAGGATTGGGCATGGCGCCAACAGCGGCAGTTCTCTGCATCATCTGCATCATTGCCCCCATTTGAGTCATCATCTCAGTCATCTTCTCATTCAACTGAGAGATTTCTCTGTCTTTGGCTCTCATTTGTCGCCTCATATGTCTTTGCATTTCTGCAAGTGTGACATTCTCGTCAGCGAAGGGATTCTCCTCGGCTTCTTCCCTTTCTTCTTCAGCTTGTGAATGACCTCCTCTACCAGTGGTGGACCCAGCTTCACGACGACGTTGATAAACTCGCCTAATTGGCGGTTGTTGCTCGTCTTCATCTTCACCATCATCATAATAAGCTTCCTCATTAGCATTGGTGTGTCTCACCATATAGACAATTTCCATGTCCAGAGTGTCATTTGTTTCTTGAATTTCTTCTTCTAGATTTTCTTCTAGAAATTCATCAATATTTTCGTCCCCTTCGAGGTATTCTTCTCCCTCTATATTTTCTTCTTCTCCTATATTTTCTTCTAGTACCTGAATTTCTGAGCGGCGACGCCACTGGATCTATGGTTCTTGATTAGGCACAGGGACTTCTTCGATCAGTGGGCTGCGATCGAAGTTAGTTTCTTTCTTTGGAGGGGATGGAGGACGACGGGATCCCCTGGAGGATTCTCCAAAGTGTCTACCGTCTGGAGGAATATCATTATGGGTCCTTTTTGGGGCCCACTTCTGACGTTGTTCGTAGATGGGGGCGGATCTCCGGGAAGCCTCACCGGATGTCACGCCCAGATCAGTCCTCCTTTCTCTTCTTTCTTTCTCATTTCTCCGAGGCTTTGGCCTCCAGACTTGTTTTCCTTTCCACCGGGACCTTTCAGCAGTGGATCCCTGAACGTATGGTTCAGGTGTCACACCCCGATGTTCACCACGTGGGGTATATCTTCTTTCTCTTCCTTCTGCAGCAAAGGATAGACGCTCCCTTGGCGGGGTTCTTCTGGCCTCTATCACTAAGGGCCGTTGGAACTTTTTCTTTTTCAGACCCTTCTCCTTTACAGTCTTCAGGACCCGATAGACCCGGGCTGAGAGAGTTTCAGGTTCTTTTCTCTTTGGAGGAGCTGGGACTTCAGGTCGTCGATCCCAGAAAGATTTCTTTAGCTCGCCAGTGGAGCTGTTCCTTTTGACCCATTTTAAATCAGAAAATTTGTTCCTGGTTGGAACATTGACTTCAGGCTCTTGGGCCGACAGATTGGATGGATGGACTGGCAGTAGTTGTTGCTGAGCTCGGAGTTCAGCATTCATCTTCCTTCTCTGTCTTCTTGTAGGCCTTCCTCCAGATGAAGAGGCTTCAGCATCATTCTTTCCGGGTGCAGATAACCCGGTCGGCAGAGTGGTGGTGTTTGTAGTCACCACAGATACTCTTCCACCATTCACAATTCTTCTGGTGGTTGGAGCCTCAGGCTGTGATAGCCTCGCGAATACAGAAATCCTCCCACGAGGATTTTCAACAGCAGGTCGTGGCGCTGGCAGATGCGCACGATGGACAGAAGCTTTAGTAGTTCTTGCAACTACAGCAGGGAAGTCGACGCTACCAAACTGGATGGTAGCTCCAGTATTTCCGGTTTCTATGACAGCATTAGCCAGCTGGATTCTGGCTCCTCGTCCTAGTTGGACGGTCATCGGCGTGTTCTGTAGATCCATCTGCATAGATGAAAGGCAAGGGTTAGTAATCAGAATCTGATACATCACCCCGCACTTTCAAAATGCAGAGACTTGCACAGAACACAAAAACACAAATAGACAAAAATCATTAGCATAAACAAGCAATAAAAATAATTTTAAAATTATGCCGAATGCCGAACGAATTTGTTGAATGATCATTTTTAAAGACTCAAAATCTTGAGTACGAGTTGATATGACTGCTACTATAGAACTGAGACGACTAGCCAAAGATGGAAAGAGAAACCATTCCCCAGTGGAGTCGCCAGAAATCTGTGGGCTCCGAAAATTCGGCCCCGGCCTCCGCTCGCTTTTCTTATTCGGCGAGGGAGTTTTAACTGAATAGGTTCCGAGGTAAATTTTGGAAGGCAGATGGGTTTGTAGATAAGACACTACCCAGAGATTTCGCCCTCATTTTGCGAGGACTTTATGATCTGAGTTCTGGTTTCCTATAGGCGCAAGCCCCTATAGTTAATTACCCCTCCCGATCACGAGAGAGAACTTTCGATTAAGGCTAGTCGTCAATCAGATACGTAGAATATACGTGTTATCTGGCATATAGTAGCAGCATAGGTTTACGATTTGAAAATTGGATTTGGATTTGGGAACTTGGAAAGTTTGGAAAGTTTGATATTCAAAACTTGAAATTTCACCATCTAGCACTTAAAGCGGATGGTGGGGGAATGGATGATGGGCCCGATCAAGATCCCATGGTTCCGTCATCCCGGGCCATCGTGGTCTCTGGTCTACTTAGTCAGAGGAGGTAGTCGACCCAACCTGACAGAAGGATCCTTGTCGGCAGCCATGGGTTGCTTCGTCCAAGGGGACCTTGTAGACCGGGGTTGGATGTTTGTCTAAGGGGACAAATCTGAATCCACCTTAGCTTACAGAGGGCTTTGTGCCCTATCGATCATATCCTATTGATTCATATCTCAAGGATTTAACGCCATTAAGGAGCGTATTGGCTCTGGCCATAACCGCTATCTGTGGTGCCATTTGGCGGCAAAACCACTCGGTTCAGAGGGCCCCGGGTCATAACCGTTTACCTGCAGTGCCATTTGGCGGCGAAATTGCCGGTTAGAGGACACGTACCACGTCCTTACTGGCAAGAGATTGTTTGAGAAATGGATCCTAGTAATATTTTCGACTAGGCATTTGGCTCTTTGTGAGCTAGAGTTTATTCGAATGTGTCCACCCCGACAAACTGTTGCGGAGGGTGGATGGATTTTGCTTTAAGTGTTTGATGGATTTATTTCAATTTTGAATATTTTGGATTTTTGGGATTTTTGTGGAGTGTTTGGACGGAGCTTTAGAATATTTGGGATTTTTGGAATTTTGGGTGGAGTTTTGAAAATTTTGAAATAAAACTTTGAATATTTGGGAGATATTTGAAAATATTTGGGGAACCCCTCCGGTTGAGATCTGCATTCAACACGGCCATCATCGGGGTGTTTGGGGGTCATTTCCTTTTATGGATTGAACCTTGTCAACTCTGTCGGGCTTATCGACAGAGGATCGGGTTTCGTAGGCTTTATGCCCTTAATAGTGAATTCTCATTGTTGTAGGCCTTGAAGGCCTAATATGAATGTATTAAGACAAATATGACGGTCGTCATAACCGTATATTTGTTTGTTGGTTCGAACCCTGTCGACTTCTATTGAACCGTATAGAAGGATCGGGTTCGAACGAGAATTCACTTGTCAATCCGCGCAGCATCCCTAGACGTCACGTGTGTACCAATAACACGCTCGCCGGGGCCCATGCGGGTTTTATAATTATTTTTACCCCTTTTAGTGTACCTATGTGTATACAATTTATAGTGCACGTGCGGGGGTATTCTTGGAATAGACGCCTTCTGTCTGCTTGTACGAATGTTGCAGATCCGGTGGCGTAGCGTAGCAGCTTCTGAATGGAGTTGTTCGCTGCTTCGTACAGGTAGACTGTCGTGCACTATTTGTTGATTTTTGTAGGCGGGTCATAGTGCACTAACTAATCTCCTGCCTTGGCCGTAGGGCTTGTACTTGTTGAAGTCTTTTGACATTCTGCTCGTATACGACATTTAGTGCATATGATGAATCCTCCACGACGGTCTGTAGATGGTTGCACTCGCAATAATTTGACCAAATTTGGTTGTGGGAAATCACTGCATTTGATCAGCACTGGATTGTTATTGACTGTAGGAGTATCATAACACTCATTAATTATCACTTGTCAACACTCATAGGCTTGTTGTGTCTATATGTAAGTTAGCACTGATCATCGGGTGAATTGCATTCATCACCAACTCTTCCCTGCCTATTGACTGACAAATTGTTGCACCGCTCACATGCATTTTAATGTCTATTTGTACCTTGATGTCAACTACGGGAATGTTATAATGTTCTTGCTATAATGATCTTGCAAATGTCTATCAGAAATCTTCTAGCATTGCAAGTCATTACTAATCAACATTGAAAATTTCATTCAACATAAGCCTCCATTGCTTATATGATTCAATTCATTTGATTAGATTGAATCTTGCATGATGAATTGGCTTCTCCATTGGAATGACGAATACTCATTGAAGACTTTGTGTTGTAAGCATGAGGATATTATTGTATCTCTCCATTTGATCCTTGTTGCATGATCAACGCTTAAGAATGAGAGCTAGAGAATTTATCCATCCTCAAGCATTGCTTGGAATTACTCTTCATTTATGGCTAATTATTGTTTTAATGACACTTGCATTCTAATTAACATGGAGGTCCTTCCATATTCAATTGAGAGCTTCATATTTTGATTGCAAGTACATTGTTTCATTTTCCAACTAGTCTTTTCTTATGAATAAAACGCATATGTTGGATGTCTATTTAACCATCAATCATGCTTGGCTATTGCTCCAATCAAGCCCAAGTTCAACTCAAATCTCCTTGCATTTAGTTCCATTGAGTTCAATTCAGGTCCAAAATCATTCGAGTTCCATTTCATCAAGTTCGAGTTGTTAGTATTCAGTTTGTTTGGATCCCAACTTGAATTCTCAATTCGATTCAAGTAGTTCAAATTCAATTTCTTTGTAGCCCAACTCGAGTATTTTCTTGAATTCAAATAGCAAACTCAAGTTCTTAATGTCTTTTGTTCAATCCGGTTCACTTGATGTATAAATCAAGTTCAAATTT
Source organism: Dendrobium nobile (assembly GCA_022539455.1). Taxonomy (NCBI): domain Eukaryota; kingdom Viridiplantae; phylum Streptophyta; class Magnoliopsida; order Asparagales; family Orchidaceae; genus Dendrobium; species Dendrobium nobile. Next base: position 1,375,598 of record CM039723.1, on the reverse strand, counting down.
GAGTCCAAGTTCACATTTAAGTCCTCTTGTAGTTGTTCGAAACTACAATCTCAAATTAAAAGTTTCTTTGCAATTGTTCTTTTGAGTTCAATTAAATTCTCTTATATTTTTCAAATTCATTTGAATTTTAAGCTCATAAGTCCAAATAAGTCCAAGTGCAAGCTCATTTTTTGTTCAAGTCCTTGGATTTTCAATCCAAATTTCGGCAGCCTCCCGGCGTCTCCCCCGTTTAGGGGAAAAAACCAAGAGGCAACCTTCCCCTCGACGCTACTTGAGCGCTTCAGGTAGATGTCAAAAATGACACCGCGGTCGCATATGAAATTTTTTTTATCCCCGCCTGCTACGTGAGCATTAAAGGGTTTTTATGTTTGTTGATTATAAGAAGAAAACAGGCGTTAGGAAAAAACACAGATTTCCCCCCTCTGCACCACGTGGGCGTTCGGGGGTACTTATATGAAAATAAAGAACACATTTTTTTATCCCCTTCGCTGCAAGCGTCGCACCGGTTTCCCACCCTAAACGCTACTTGAGCGCCTCGGGGGTTTGCCGGCTCGTTGCAAGCTTTGAAGAGGGATCCTTAAATCGTCGCGAGCCTCGCACCGGTTTCCCACCCTAAACGCTACGTGAGCGCCTCGGGGGTTTGTCGGCTCGTTGCAAGCGTCGAGAAAAGAACCATTATTTTTTTAATAATAATTAGTTATAATTAATCATAATAAATGATAATTAATTATAATTATAATACTTAATCATTTTTAATTATAAACAACAATAATCAATTTAAATTAAAATAATTAATTACAATTAATTTTAATAAATTATAGTTAATTACTAATGATAGTAATTAACTATAATAATTATAAATTAATTATAATTTTATCTTAATTAAATTAATTGTCATTGATAATGATTAAAAAAAATAATTAAAATACTATATTATAATAATTATAATAATAAAACAAATAAAACAAAAATAAATAAATAAAATAAAACCTATACCTCTCTCTCTCACTCTCTCGGCTTGGGAAGAAGAGGGCACGGTAGAAATAGAGGAGATGGAGGAGGGAGTTCGGCTAGAGTGGAGAGGGGCTCGGCTCGGCACCTAGAGGATCGGGCAAGGTAAAGTGGAGATTGTCTCTCTCTCTCTCTATCTCTCTCTCTCTCTCTCTCTAGACGGGAGGACCGGACACGGCGTCGGCACAGGGAGAGTAGCGGGGCTTTGGTCGGATGTGGGAAGGTCGGAGCAGAGAGTGGGATCGGGAGATGGAGGCGTCGGGATTGTTTCGTGCGGCTGAGAGGAGCAGTCGGGCAAGGAGGCTCCGGCGTCAGACTAGGGCAGTGAGATCGGGAGGAGGAGAGGTATCGGAGTGAGGGAGGAAGAGTCGGGAGTTCGATCGTGTGGAAGCAGAGTCGAGAGCCTCGTGCGAGCAAGCAGCGACTGAAGGCTCCATCTGCCTGGTATTTAACGACGCGAAAGAGCTGCGATCGAGGCCGGTTTTTGCGCAGGAGGTGTGGAGAAACGACGCGAATCGGCGCTGCCAGCGTGATTTCAGCAGGATTCGCGGGATTTGATCGCAAATCAGAGCAGCTCGCAGGATTTCGGGGATCCTTCGACAGTCCGAGGTATGCGGGATATTCGGCAATATTCGTGGATCCCTTGGATAAGGTATGTTCTATTATACATTTTTTTTTGTTTTCTTTTGGCTTTAATCTGGAGGTCAACAAATCCTTTCCCCACCTTAGGAAAATCTGAATTCAAAATTCCGATTTACTAAAATCTTTCCCACACCTCTTTAAACCTAACCTTGGCCGCCCCTCTCTCTTTGAGCCACCTCCCTCACGTACTCCCTCTCTTGGAGCATTATAACTCTTATGTCGATAAAAGCCAAGAGAAGCATAGAAGATTTTCCACCCTTCCCGTCAGTGGTGTATGGCCGATCTTGAGATCGACCACGGCCTTGCTTACAAAGCCCAAGGAGAGAGAGACATCTTACGATCACATTTCTACTAATCGGATTGGAAGTACGACGATTCGGTGGAAAGCTATGTCAACCAAATCATCTATTGCCTCGCCAAGACGATCGAACTTCAACAACCTAGAGTACCGTAGGTTCTCACCGGACGATCACCTGTTCCTCCAACTCCGACTCCTTCCCTGGCGACTAGCACCCTTGGCATCACATGTCTTCTAGTGGCGTCTCTAAGCTTGCTTGCAACCTTCTTCCGCTAAAAGAACTCCAATCATGAGTGTGAGTGAGGGATTCCCCAAGGTGAATGATCTACTTATTAAATTGTGGATTCATGTTAATTTCGCCATTAACTTACGCATTTGTGTTGTTGTTGTTTTGCAAGTATCGAATTAATCTCAATTGTAATTGATTGCTATTACTTATTTCTCTCACAGAGTGTTCTAAAATCTAACTTGAAGAATCATTATCTTATATTTGGCAAAGTGAAGTTTGTACTTTTAATTAAATTCCTTAACGCAATTCTTGTTCACCATCACTGATGTAGGCAAAGGGGGGTTCAAAACATCTTGGGTTGTAAATTTAGTGAGCTTCAATATCCTCTACTAAAACTCAGCTCATTAATATCTAGTAGAGTGTCTTAAGCTCATAAATTGAAAGAATTAATTAGGTTCATTCCCCCCTCTCTATTGGCTCTTTGGTTTCCCCTTGGTTCTTCTTCCCATGGTCGGTTCTTCCCCCTTTGGTGGTCTGTTCCGGTTCCCTTTGGCTGCTGGTTCTGGTTCCCTGTGGTGGATGTTCCGTTCCCCCTGGTTGCTAGTTCCGAACCCCTGTGCTGTCCCTTCGGTTCCTCCCCTGGCTGCTTTACCCGGTTTTCTGTGTGGCCTTTTCGGGTGCTGTTCTGGAATAACTTTTTGTCTTCTATATTCCATATTTTAATTGGTTTAAATGGAGGTTATGGTGGCTGTTTGACTACCCCCTTTTCCCCTATATATAAGAAGTGTTTTTTGAATAAAAGGAGAGATATAATGTGATTTTTGGAATAGAAAACCTGTGGGTTTTTCTTGGAAAAGCTTGCAACCTTGTTCCACCTCCCCTTCTCTTCTTTTAGGAAAGCTTGCGAGCTTCTCCTCCCTTTCATCTCGACTTCTTACCTCTTTCTTCTTTCGCAAGTTCGACGCTAATTGTATCTTTCTTCTTAATCAAGGAATGCAAGTTTAGGAGTTTTTGTTTTAAGATTGTAAGCGTCCTTTTATGGTATAAAATTATTGTTTTGTTTTATTTCATGAGTGTCTTTGTATCTTTTTTAAGGCCTAGGAAGTATTTTATTTTTACTTGCAAAAATTATGGGGTTTCCTAATTTTTGCCTGCATCAATTTGATATTAGAGCGTAAGTTTGTGTCTTCCTAGGTTGTTTGTTTGTTAAAGTTCTTAGAAAAATGGAAAAAGATAAAAACAGTGATCTAGTGGTGGATGAAAATCAACTAGAAGATATTGAAGTATCAATTCCAATGGACAGATGGATTCCATCAAAAGGAGATTCAACAGATCCGATACAAAATGAATTATACAGACTACAGATGAATATGCATTTGTGTACAGAGCAGTACATGAAGAAGAAGCAACTTCTACAAGATCAAATCAAACAAGAACGAGAAGAAATCCTGAAAAAAATACGCGGCCAAAATTCAAGAGCTAGAGCAAACTCAAGCATCATCAGGAGACGAGCTCTTTCAACCAGGGGAGAATTGATGTAGGCAAAAGGGGGGGGGGGGGGGGCAAAACATCTTGGGTTGTAAATTTAGTGAGCTTCAATATCCTCTACTAAAAGTCAGCTCAAAAATATCTAGTAGAGTGTCTTAAGCTCATAAATTGAAAGAATTAATTAGGTTCATTCCCCCTCTCTATTGGCTCTTTGGTTTCCCCTTGGTTCTTCTTCCCATGGCCGGTTCTTACCCCTTTAGTGGTCTATTCCGGTTCCTTGTGGTGGCTGTTCCGTTCCACCTGGTTGCTGGTTCCGAACCCCTGTGCCGCCCCTTCGGTTCCTCCCTTAGCTGCTTGTCCCATGGCTGCTTTACCCGGTTTTCTGTGTGGCCTTTTCAGTTGCTGTTCTTGAATAACTTTTGGCCTTATATATTCCCTATTTTAATTGGTTTAAATGGAGGTTATGGTGGCTGTTTGGCTACCCCCTTTTCCCCTATATATAAGAAGTGTTTTGTGAATAAAAGAAGAGATATAATGTGATTTTTGGAATAGAAAACCTGTGGGTTTTTCTTGGAAAATCTTGCGAGCTTATTCCACCTCCCCTTCTCTTCTTCTAGGAAAGCTTGCGAGCTTCTCCTCCCTTTCGTCTCGACTTATTACATCTTTCTTCTCTCCGCAAGTTCCACGCCAATTGCATCTTTCTTCTCAATCAAGGAATGCAAGTTTAGGAGTTTTTGTTTTAAGATTGTAAGCGTCCTTTTATGTTATAAATTTGTTGTTTTTTGTTATTTCAAGAGTGTCTTTGTATTTTTTTTGAGACCTAGGAAGTATTTTATTTTTTGGTTGCAAAAATTAGGGGTTTTCCTAATTTTTGCCTGCATCAATCACTGTTTCACATCACCAACACACTGGCTACTTTTAATGAAAGTAGTAATGCCTGCTATCAAACACATGGGCTATTTCTAATAGATACAGTAATACCCATTTCTTGAACAAACCTAAAGGTTACTTCCAAGGGAAGTTGTAAGATCTTATGTACGGGCTATTTTCAATGAAAGTTATAAGTCCCAACTCAAATCCAAACACACAGGAAACCCCCAAGTGGAGCCGTATGCCCTAACCCAAATCAACACCTACATTTCACCATTTCAATTTACTTGAGATCCCTGAGGTAACTCATGGCTTCTAATCAGATTTTCTAGACAATATGATCAATGATTGTCAATATTGGTAGATTGAAACCTATGGTATTCTTAGAGTGACGGAATCATGGGATCTTGATTGGGTCTACCCTCATCCCCCACAAACAAGATTAAAATACTTGTACAGTTGCATATCCAAACATTAACTCATCCTTAATTAGGAATTCTCTTCTACACAATAAGAGGGGTAATTAATTGTGGGGGCTTGTGTTCACAAGAAGCAATGATACATATCTAAATAAACCCTGATACCACCATTAGGGAAAATCTAGTTAACTTCAGTCGGTCTTAAGGAGAATAAGATCCTATGGTTGCAAAGCGGGATTCATGCATACGCGCCGTTTTCCATGAGCAAAAAAATGAGGTGCTTTAAAGTGAAACTATAATATTATTCTTGAGACAACAACTTGAGTTTCATGATGTGTTTTTTTTCTTGAAGCTTATTAGGTGATTAAAGCCCTGTTGATTTTGTATTATTTGAATTTCAATATTATCTAGATGGACTATTGCGTTATCTATCAAATATAATGATGTTGGGTTGCTGCATTATTTTTTAAACAATGTAAGATTAATATGTTATTTATAATAATTTAATATTATTCAAAATGATCAATGACAATTATGATATTTCTTTCCTTAATTTTGTGGCCATTTGATTGCCCGATATCTAGAGGCGGACACATTTGGCCTACATCTAGATGTCCTAAATTTTTTTTATTTATGAGATTATATTTATGAAATTATTATGTATAGATGTCATTTAACCAAACCAATGACTTATGATTACAACCTAATAATTTTTAGAAGATATTAATGAACCAAGCATACCGTAAATGATTGGGTTTTCTCTTAGGTCTCACAACATGAGCCTTGAGAAAGACGACGGTGACAGAATAATAGCACCAAATGATCAATTAGAGTCATCCCTGGATGATCAAGGTATTTGTAGTGGGCCATCACCAGCAGGAGAGAAGGTTTTAAAGAAGAATCCTTGGACATCTTCAGAAGATGCCATTTTGGTGGAGAACATCAGGAAACATGGAGAAAGGACTTGGCCTGATATTCAAAGGAGCACAGGGCTTCGTAGGAGTTGGAAGAGCTGTCGTATGCGATGGACTGATCATCTTAGGCCAAACCTAAAGAGAGGATCTTTCACTCTAGAAGAGGAGAAGACGATTGCTCATCTGCATTTTTGGCTGGGCAATAAATGGGCTAGAATGGCTGACTTTGTAAGTATTCCTTTTTGTTTTTCAGTTATTAGTTTTATTTCGTTATGTTTTTTGCTTCTGCTACTCTTGAAAATAAACTATTGGGTGAATATAAGCTTATTTTTTGAACCAATTCGTTAGATAACCTTTCATATTAGCTGTCGTTTTAAACTAGTCTTTATATCTTGACTATCAGGTGAAATGCTTGAAAAAAGCGAGAAATTCTTGCCAGTTTGATAACATGGAATTTATTTACTTGTGAAGACCTTTTCTTCTTCCAAAATCGTCAAAATGTAGAATTCTTTTTTCAAGGGTGGAATTTGATTCTTAGTTCCTTCAATCTCGTTTCCTTGTATTAAATTGCTTCAAGTCTGTTTGGATTTAATCAATTTTGTCATATATATGGATTTCTTATTGTCTACATGAAATCTTAGCGTGCTATATTTCTTTATGGTCTTCGATTTGTATGTTTAATTTCTCTTAGAAGATTCTTTGCTCTTCACATAGATTTGGGTTCTTTTTTATTTCCCATAACTCATTACTAGTAGTAATAATTATTCATGTTAGATAGTTTTCTTCCATAAAAATTTCACATGCTTGTTTGTGTTTTTATTTGTATTAGAATTGTTTGCATCTTCATTTGGGAAAAAAGATTAAAAAAACTGCATAACATCATTTTATGCATATTGAAATCATCTTGTATTTTTAATTTGCATTTAGAAATTAGAACGGTTATACCAAGGCCCTGCATCAGATTTGTTATATTGCTGTATGTTGCATCAATACTATTATTGGGTTTATATAACTGATTAAAAAAATATAATACAACCTTATTATGGTTACAAGAACAGATGAATAAATCGAGACTCAAACAAAAATAGGTTGGCAATTATTAATTGCATTACAGGTTGGGTAAATGATGCGGAGTCAGCATAAAAGACAGGAGAGAACCCAATTATAGAGGAAGGACTAAACAAAATAAAGGAGACAGGAGAGAACTCAATTATAGAGGAAGGACTAGCGGGGGGGGGGGGGGGGGGGGGGGGGGGAATATAGTAAACAAAACAAAATAAAGGAGGCAGTGAATCTTTTAATTTATAAAAGTAGGATTATAAGATGAGTGCAAACTAATTTGAATCTGATCTAATCTAAATCTGGTGAACTCATAATAATCTTATCATCTAATTCAAAATAAAGATAATCCTAATAAATAAAATCTAAATCTAATATAAAGCAGTAGAAAATTCCATGATTAATTCCATGCATCATATGTACTTCTCAAGGCAATATCTTAGAAGATCTCATATCAACATGGTGATGACAACAATAATAACAGGTACTCAATCCATAATTATGAAAATACAGGCCATAATATAGGGATATCCAGAGAATCATGTATAACCATTTCAATTAGTTGTGGAGAATCGGGATATCTCCATATATTATGCCAATGCGTATGATAATGTCATAGTGGAAGCAGACGAAAGATAAAGTCTACAATATGTGAAACTAAATAAAAACCTATGGCTTCATTTGAGACTGCTTTCTTACTGCTTGTTAAAGAAGTTTTTTAGTAAAAAAATTAAAATTTTTACACTAGAAAATTGTTTTAAGAAACAATAAAAGCCCGTCTCAAATGAAGTCTATATCTCCATATGTAGAGGTTTTGAAGTACAAACAATTACTAGAAGCTTGTTTGTTGACCTCATGATGCAACCAAATATGGGCTCCGAAAAATCAGCCCCGGCCTCCGACCGCTCGTTGCTTTTCGTCGGGGGGAGTTTTAACGGAATAAGTTTCGGGGTAAATTTTAGGAAGGCAGATGGGTTTGTAGATAAGACACTACCCAGAGATTTTGCCCTCATTTTGTGAGGACTTTATGATCCGAGTTCTTGTTTCTTATAGGCACAAGCCCCTATAGTTAATTACCCCTCTCGATCACGAGAGAGAACTTTTGATTAAGGCTAGTCATCAATCAGATACATAGAGATATGTGTTATCTGGCATATAGTAGCAGCATTGGTTTGAATTTGGAAATTGGGTTTGGAAGATTTGATATTTAAAATGAAAATTTCTCCATCGTGCACTAAAGCGGATGGTGGGGGAATGGATGATAGTCCCGATTAAGATCCCATGGTTCCGTCGTCCCAGGTCATCGTGGTCCCTGGTCTACTTAGTCAGAGGAGGTAGTCGACCCAACCTGACAGAAGGATCCTTGTCGAGAGCCATGAGTTGCTTCATCCAAGGGGACCTTATAAACCTAGGGTGGGTATTTATCTAGGGGGACAAATTTGAATCCACCTTAGCTAACAAAGGGCTTTGTGCCCTATCGATTATATCCTATTATTACATATCTCAAGGATTTGATGCCACTAAGGAGCGTATTGGCTCTGACCATAATCGGTATTTCGTGGTATCATTTGGCAGCAAAACCACTCGGTTCAGAGGGCCCCGGGTCATAACTGTTTATCTTGCGGTGCCTTTTGGCGGCAAAATCGTCGGTCAGAGGACACGTACCACTTCCTTACTAACAGGAGATTGTTTGAGAATGAATCCTAGTAATATTTTCGACTAGGCATTAACTCTATGTGAGCTGAAGTAAATTTTATTTTGTCAATCCCGAGAAATCATTATGGAGGGTGAATGAATTTTTTCTTTGAGTGATTTGATGGTTGATGTTCAAATTTAAATATTTTTGGAATTTTTAGATTTTGGATGATCTTTAGAATTCAGAACTTGTGGAGTTTTGAATTTTCAGGCATTTGGATGGAATTTGAAAGTATTTGTGAACCCCTCCAGTTGAGATTTTCGTTCAACACGGCCATCATCGGGATGTTTGGGTTCATTTTCATTTGATTAAACATTCTCGACCTTATCGACTTGCCGATATGGGATTGGGTTTTATAGGCTTTGTGTCTTTGTTACGGAATTCTCATTGTTATAAGCCTTGAAGGCCTAATATGAATGTATTAAAACAAATATATCGGTCTTCATAACCTTGTATTTGTTTGATGGTTCGAACCCTGTCGACTTTTATTGATCCGTATAAAAGAATCGTGTTCGAACTTGAATTCACTTATTGACCCGCGCATCATCCCAAGATATCACGTGTATACTTGTAACACGCTCGTCGGGGCTCATGCATGTCTTTGGGGGCGCTTTATAATTAAACCCTGTGGACTCCTACTTAGGAGGATCGGGTTTCGTAGGCTTTGTTAGGAAATTCTCTTGATTATAGGTCTTGAAGGTCTTATATGAATGTATTAAAATAAATATATCGGTCGACACAATCGTATATTATTTGATGGTTCGAACTCTGTCGACTCCTATTGATCTGTATAGAAGGATCGGGTTCGAACTTGAATTCACTTGTTGACCCGCACATCATCCCTATACGCCACGTGTATACTTGTAACACGCTCGTCGGGGCCCATGCAGGTTTTTGGGGGCACTTTATAATTAAACCCTGTCGACTCCTACTTAGGAGGATCGGGTTTCGTGGGCTTTATGCCTTTGTTAGTGAATTATCTTGATTATAGGTCTTGAAGGCCTAATATGAATGTATTAAAATAAATATATCGGTCGCCATAACCGTATATTTATTTGATGGTTCGAACTCTGTCGACTCCTATTGATCCATATAGAATGATCGGGTTCGAACTTGAATTCACTTGTTGACCCGCACAGCATCCCTAGATGTCACATGTGTTTCTACAACATGCTCGTTAGGGCCCATGCGGGTGTTTGTAATTGTACTTACCCCTTGTGTACCTACGGGGGTACTTTGAAATATTTATAAACGCCTTATGTCCACTTGCATAGGTATTGTGGATCCGGTGGCGTATTATAGCAGCTTCTGAATAGTGTTGTTCGTTGCTTTATATAGGTAGACTGTCGTGCACTACTTGTATGATTTACGCAGATAGATTGTAGTGCGCTAATGAATCTTCTGCCTTAGTTGTATAATAAGTCTCCTTCAGCGGCTCGTAGGGGTTTGCATTTGTTGTAGTCGTTTTGCATTTTTGTTCGTAAATGACATTTTACATATGTAGCGGGTTTTCTTCAATAGCCTGTGGATGACGCATTATGTGTACGATGAGTTTCTTACAACAACTCATAAAAGTTTGCTTTTGTTGTACCCTTTCGGCATTCTGCTTGTGGACAACATTTAGTGTGTATTTCGAGTGGGAATAAACCTCAATTTATGAGCTGAAAACAGCAGCTCAACCATTAACGAGCTAAATTTAGTAGAAGATAAATAAACTCACAAAAATTACAATCCAACTTATTTTGACCCTCCTTGCCTATATCAATTCTCCAATGGTTAAAAATGCTCATTTCCTGATGATGCTTGAGTATGCTCTGAAAGCGTCGCATCTAGCTCTTGATTTTGGCCGCATACTTCTTCAGGATTTCATCTCATTCTTGCTTAAACTGTTCTTGAAAATGCTTATTTTTTCTTCATATATTGCTCCATACACAAGTGCGTCTTCATTTGTAGTTTGTATAATTCGTTTTGTATCGGATCTGTTGAATCTCCTTCTGATGGAATCCATTTGTCCATTGGAATTGACACTTCAATATCTTCTAGCTAATTTTCATCCACCACTGGATCATTGTTTTTATCTTTTTTTATTTTTCTAAGAACTTAAAAAAACAAACAACCTAGGAAAAAAGCAAATCTAGGCTCTTATACCAAATTGATGCAACCAAAAAGCTCCCAAAACAAGTGGGAGACCCTTGGTCACAAAAAGAAATAAAATAAAAACTAAACTAAGTCTCCACAACAAATTGGAGACCACAACATATACTAAACACTTCTTTTATCTCAATATAACATACAATTTTAAATAGAAAGATACGACATTACTTTTTTAAATCAAAACATTACTTTGATAACTTGAAATGACTCTTACAAACTTATATAATAAAAACACCTAAACTTGCATTCCATCGCTTGAGAAGAAAGATACAATTAGTGTAGAACTTGCAGAGAGAAGAAAGGAGATAAGAAGTCGAGACGAAAGGGAGGACAAACTCGCAAGCTTTTCTAAGAAGGAAGAAGAAGAATGGAACAAGCTCGCAAGCTTTTCCAAAGAAGAAAAAACCCTCAGGTTTTGTATTCCAAAAGTCTCTCCATAAACCCTCTCTTTTTATTACAAAAACATCACATAAATATAGGAGAAAAGGAGGGAGCCAAACAACCACCATTTAAACTAATTAAAATAGGGGATATAGAAGGACAAAAGTCAATCCAAAAATTGCACCGGAACAGCCACCACAGAGAACCGGAACCAGCAGCCCAGGGAACCGGAACAACAACCAGGGGAACCGGAATAGGCAACCAGGCAGGGAAAACCGAAGGGACACAGGGAAGGGGAAAAGAACAGGCAGCAAAGGGAACCGGAACAGACAATCAAAAGGAGAAGGAACCAGCCACGGGAAAAGCCAGGCAGGGGAACTAAAGGGGCAGCAGATGGGGGGGAATAAATCTCAATTTATGAGCTGAAACATCAACTCAACCATTAATGAGCTGAATTTAGTAGAAGATAAAGAAACTCACAAAAATTACAACCCAACTTATTTTGACCCCCCCTGCCTACATCAATTCTCCCCTGGTTGAAAATGCTCATCTCCTGATGATGCTTGAGTGTGCTGATATGCTCTGAAAGCATCGCATCTAGCTCTTGAATTTTGGCCGCATACTTCTTCAGGATCTTATATCGTTCTTGCTTAAAATGTTCCTGCAGACGCTTCTTTTTCTTCATATATTGCTCCGTACACAAGTGCATCTTCATTTGTAATTTGTATAATTTGTTTTGTCTCGGATCTGTTGAATCTCCTTCTGATGGAATCCATCTGTCCATTGGAATTGACACTTCAAGATCTTCTGGCTGATTTTTATCCACCACTGGATCACTGTTTTTATCTTTTTCCATTTTTCTAAGAACTTAAAAAAAACAAACAATCTAGGAAAAGAACAAACCTAGGCTCTGATACCAAATTGATGCAACCAAAAAGCTCCCAAAACAAGTGGGAGACCCTTGGTCAGAAAAGAAATAAAATAAAAACTAAACTAAGTCTCCACAACAAATTGGAGACCACAACATATACTATACACTTCTTTTATCTCAATATAATATACAACTTTAAATAGAAAGACAACATCACATTTGTAAAGCAAAACATTACTTTGATAACTTGAAATGACTCTTATAAACTTATATAATAAAAACACCTAAACTTGCATTCCATCGCTTGAGAAGAAAGATACAATTGGCATTGAACTTACGGAGAGAAGAAAGGAGATAAGAAGTCGAGACGAAAGGAAGGACAAGCTCGCAAGCTTTCCTAAGAAGGAAGAAGAAGAATGGAACAAGCTCGCAAGCTTTTCCAAAGAAAAAACCCTCAGGTTTTATATTCTGATCGCGCGCTTCCTCGGCTTCTTCGTTGTTGTTGTACTCCGCCCCAACGACGACTTTCCCTTCCTTCGAATCGGAAGTTACAACGTTTTGATCGGAGGCAAAATGGGAGCTCGCTCACTGCAAGGGTAGCTTTCTCCCTATCAGACGCTTCTTCTGTTCCTTCGTGGTCGTTCGTCTACACTCCTTGGACGACCCTCTCTTTCGGTCGGATTGGAAGTCATAGCATTTTGATCAGAACCACAGCGAGAGCTCGCTGACTAGGATGGTAACTTTCTACCTTTCACACGCTTCTGTGGCCTAATCCCGTAAACCTTAAAAAATATAATATATAAAATAATTATATTTAATTATAATTATTTTATTTAATTATAATTATTTTTTAAATTAATTATGATATTTATAATTAATTACAATTGATTTTAATTAAGTCATTATAATTAATTTTAAGTAAAATTAATTTTAATTGATTATAATTTAGAAAATTTAATTATTATTAATTAATTATAATTTATTAAAATTAATTAATATCAATTAGTTATAATTAATTATGACTTATTATTTTAATTAATTTTAATGAAAATTTAATTGATTATAATTAAAGTGATTAATTAAAAATAATTTGTTAATTAATTATGATTAATTAATATTAATGATAATTAATAAAAAAAATAAAGGAATAAAAGATGTTTGCTCCTCCCTTGCCTTGACCTACGAGCCGACACCGTCATCTTCGTCGATGGTCGCCAAGGTATAACTTTTAAAACCCAAAATCTCATTCTCGACGCTAGCAACGAGCCGGCAAACCCCATACGCGCTAACGTAACGTAGTAGGGAGGAAAACCGACACGGCACTTGCGACGAGGTAGGTAATCCCTGGACCGCTTATGTAGCGTGAGGGGGACAAAATTAAGTACCCATACGTGGGGAAATCCCTGTGTCCTTTTCAACAGGTGTCCAAGACCCCTGAGCTCTCATATAGCGTCTTAGGGATTAAAGATAAATGCAGCCGCAGTGTCTATGGACATCTACCTGAAGCGCTCATGTAGCGTGGAGGATAAGGTTGCCTATTGTTTTTTCCCATAAACAGGGGAGACGTCGGGAGGCTGCCGAAATTCCTATAGAAGACACAAGGACTTGAACAAATTTTGAACAAATGAGGAGATGCTTTGGACTTAAATGAACAATATAAGGGGCTTAACATGATTATAAGCAAATAAGCAAATGGCTTAAACTAAACTTAAGCAAGAAGAGTTTGAACTTGCTATCTGAAAAAGCAAAAGTGAACTTGAACGTGGACCAGAGTTGACAAGAACAAAGGATGTACTTGAACTCAAACTCAAATGAAAAAGTAGAGAACTGGACATTGAATCAATGAACTACAGGGGACTCAAACTTGCAAACTTTTGGACAACAGGGAACTTCTCTCTATTGCATCTGACAAATAATTCAAACTCAAGCAAAATACAATGAGCTTAAGTTTGAATTCAAGTGACAATGAACCGCAAGGGTTCGTGGTTGAAGCTGAACTTGGATAACAAATGAATTTGAACTTCATTTCACTCAAAGTGAACCATGATTTGAATGCCATGAACTCAAATCAAATGAACAACAGGAGAAGTGAACTTGAACCCGATCACAAGAGACTTGAGCAACACAAACTCTAAAGAACTTGAATTTGAATGAAGCGTCTAAGTTGAGCCAGACTTTGGTTCTAACAAATGAACAATTAAAATATAAAGGCTCAATAAACAAATCTTGATCACTCAAGCGGATACAAATGAGCAGATAAAGATGTATAGTGGACAAGGAGAGTCCCTACTATCTAATCATTCAAGTGTATCCAAATAAACACCATACAAGCAAATGTCAACCATGCAAACGGATGTATAAGGACTTGTGGGCTTCGATGTGATTACATTCAAATGAACTTCATGCAAGCAATACACCTCAAAGTGAGCCAAGGACTTGTGATAGAAGGATTTGTTTGATCAAATAGACAGCCGAAGTGAGTGAACAGGGATGAAGGAATACAATGACATCTCCGTCACCAATAATGATTCAACTTTAAGAAAGTACATCAACAAATGAGTCCAATACGTAGTGAATATGACAAATTAATGATCAAGATTTGTTGAACAAGTCTTAAACAAATACAGTTTGCAAGTGGCTAGCATCATTTGACCTCAGGAAGATATGCTAACTTGTTTGTAAATGACAAGGCTGACAAGAATTCCACAAATACATTCAAAGAGGCTTCAATGAATGCATTCAAGAAGATTGTGATGGATGCACAAGCAAGTGCGATCCAGAGTATGACCCTCCCACGGTCAATGCAAGTTGGCATGCAATATGTCTGCTACACATACATGATACCCACACCACAACAATTCATCGTAGTAGAATGTGACCAATGTCACAACACCTTTGCAATCAATCACTGTCCAATGTTGAGCAAATACATTGATCTGTTACAAGCAAAGATTGATGATAATACAACAAATGCAACTATCCATACGACCAAAAGTAGGAGATTCGTTGGTGCACTATGATCCATCTGTAGAAAGCTATAAGTAGTGCATGACAGTATACCTGTATGCAACGGGTAAATAATCGCAGTACAATGTCACGCCACCGGATCCGCAACATCCATACAAGCGGACAGAAGGCGTTTACAAATATTTCAAGAATTCCCCCACACATGCACTATAATATGTATACATATAGGTACACAAAAAGGGGGGTATGCAATCAAATACCCATATGGTCTCCGGCGAGTGTGTTATTGGTACACATGTGACGTTTAGGAATGTTGCGTGGGTCAATAAATGAACCCAAGTTCGAGCCCGATCCTTCTATGCATATAGATAGGAGTTGACACGGCTCGAACCATTAAATAAATATACGGTCACGAGGTCGATCGGGATATTTATTTTATATATTCATATTAGGCCTTCAAGGCCTGAAATAAAGAAAACTCACCAACAAAGGCATAAAGCCTACGAAACATTATTCTTATAAGCAGGTAAATAGGAGTCGACAGGGTTCAAATCATCAAACAAGTATACCGTTATGGGAACCGGTATATTTGTTTTAATATATTCATATTAGGCCTTCAAGGCCTATAATAGTAAAAATTTATTAACAAAAGCATAAAATCTATGAAACCCAATCCTCTATCGACAGCTCGATAGAGTTAACAAGGTTCATCCATAAAATTCAAATATTTTCAAATGAAAATGACCCCACACCCCGATAATGGCCGTGTTGAATGCAGATCTCAACCGGAGGGGTTAACTCCAAATACTTCAAATGCCACTCATCTACTCCAAAATCCAAAATTCTAAAAATCTAAAAATATTTAAAATTGAAATAAATCCATGAACACTTAAAGGAAAATCCATGCACCATCCGCAACAGTTTGTCGAGGTGGACAAATTAAAATTTACTTCAGCTCATATAGAGCTAATGCTTAGTCGAAAATATCACTAGGATCCATTCTCAAATAATCTCCTGCCAGTAAGGATGTAGTACGTGTCCTCTAACTGGAGTTTTGCTGCCAAATGACACCACTGGATAAACGGTTATGACCCAGGGCCCTCTGAACCAAGTGATTTTGCCGCCAAATGGCATTAGAAATATTGGTTATAGTCAGAGCCATTATGTTTCTTAGTGGTATTAAATCATTGAGATATGAATCAATAGGATATGATCGATAGGGCACAAAGCCCTCTATTAGCTAATGTGGATTCAAATTTGTCCCCTTAGACAAACATTCCCTCAAGTCTATAAGGTCCCCTTAGACAAAGCAACCCATGACTGTTGACAAGGATCCTTCTGTCAGGTTGGGTCGACTATCTTCTCTGACTAAGTAGACCGGGGACCATGATATCTAGGGACGATGGAACCTTGGGATCTTGATCGGGTCCATCATCCATTCCTCCACCATTCGCTTTAAGTGCAAGATGGTGAAATTTCTATTTTAAATATCAAATCCTTTAAAATCTTCAAATTTCCAAATTCTGATTACCCATGCTGCTACTATACGCCTGATACTACGTATCTATAGATACAACGTATTTATTTTCAAATCATTTTTGAAACCTCGATTGGGTGGTCAGTGGGTCTCCCAAATACCTATGAATGGAGCTATTTTGAATTATGTTTATTTTCACAAAACTATATTTATTTTCTTTTAATATATGTTTATTTTAAATTATTTTAATTTAAAATTACCTATATTACTAAATTAATCTAATTTTGGGAGACCCATTCGATAAATTTTTAGACATGGGTCCTATACATGAGGAGCAATTATGGGGGAGTGGATTAGTGGATGATTGAGTTCCAATCATTCATTAATCCTTTAATTATTAGTACTTATTTGTCGTTTGTCGTAGATTGCATGTGTAGGTCGCATCACAAGCACTTAGTTTAGGCTCTCCTAGATCTAAGGACATGGCATGTTTACTACTTTTTATGTTTCCCATGCATCTATTATCTCGAGGGTTAGTATAAAACTCTATTTAAACCTTTATAACGTAGCGACACCCTAAGGACAAAAATTAAGGACCCGTCTAGCGAACTTAAAAATTTTCTAAGGGCTAGGATAGATTACTGATTGACATGAAAACTTCAATACTTGAACTTAGGGACATCATAAGCCTCTCAAAATTTTCTAGAAATTTTTAGGGCTTGTTAGACCCCTTAATTAACTAACCCTAATTAACTTGTTAAATAAGGTCCCGAGACCTTCTAAAAATTACAGTAAATACATTTTAGGTAAGAAAATTACCCACAATAGCTTGATTTGTTCAGAATCTAACCCTTGATCTTAGATAAATAGGGCTCCTTAGTTTGACTCTAGGTTGACCCTAAATTTGACCTTAGGTGGAAATTACCTTTTTGCCCCTAATAAATTATTAAAAATTATTAAAAATTCTAAATTTTCTCCAAACACTTGGGATCACTTTCTAAGGTCATTCCTAACCTTTGGGGGTAATTCCAATCTATTCGGAGCTGATTTAGATCAAAACGATAAAATTAGCCCTTTAATGGATAGTTTAGAAAATTCCATAAATGCCCTGGACTTAGGAAATTCATAACTAATTATAAAAAATTTTAAATTAGGCAAACTCACTTGCATTAGACTCCTATTAGAGTCTAGTATTTATTAAAAATATTAGGCTTCCAGAAAATGGCTTAGATTAGAAAGTCAACTTTTTTGGTCAACCGTAGTTCATTTAAGGCCCGAAATTTAGAAAAATCATAACTTTGCCTAAAAAACTCCAATTTCTGTGTACTACCTGGCTAACTACTCATCTTAGGGTCTAGTATTTTTCTAAAATATTGGGAGACCTAGATCTAGCATATTTCCCATAATGACTTTTTAGACTCCCTCAGCCTAGCACCTAGGAGAACCTAAGACTTTCCAAAATCGGCTAATATAACTTTAACTTCAAATATCATCACCCTAAGTTTTTAAAACTGATCAACAAATTAAATTAACTAAAATGGACCCTAATCCATTAATATTTGAATTTCAACTAAAAATTTCTTTTTTGGCCTATAACAAATCCGAACTGTAGGCAATTTTAACTAACTATCCTGCTTAGGATCTATCCAAATCACACAAGCCTTACACACACATAGAATTGTTTGTCATGGCACCACTTCTAGATCTAGGCTAAGCCGCTCGGTTTTATTTTCTGCTGTGTGCCGGAGCTTTTCGTGGTTTTCATTGCATGCTGTTTGAAAATAATTGGTGTATTTGTTTACTTTTTCTGCACTCTATGGATGATGTGATGAGCGCTAGATTTACCCCTAAATTAGGAGCGTTATATATATATATATACTGTTTTTCCGTGCAGGTGGTCATGCTCAAGCTGATAAAAAGGGGAGCACCTTTATAATTTCTAATATTGTCTTATGTAGGTGCTTGCTCAGCCCCCCTAAATAAATAAGGGCTAAAATAATTATAATTGCTATAGGTGGACTGCTTAGCCCTCATAATTAAGAGCATGGCTTGGCACAGCTTCAATGGGTTGAATTTTTATTTTCATATATAAACTGCTTGGGATTGATTTTTATTAGGATAACCTTGCAGGGACTTTAGAATTTTTCTGCTTTTCAATTAATGTAAAATTTGTAATAAATTATAAAAAATTATGAAAATGATCTTTGAGTGTGGATATTCTTATCCCACTTGAATATCCCAAAAGAAGAAGGCATCCTCATAGGGGAGAGTCTTCTTCCATTTGGGGGATCGAGTGGGATGGCTTTAGATATCCAAAGAGAAAAGGAAATGCCCCTACCAAGGGGGAATTGTCTCATCGTTTGGATATTCAAGCCACGACGGATCCAAGGAGTCCAATGAGGAGATTTCCAAGGAGTCCAAGGAGAAGTGATTAAAAGAAGATTGAAGACTTAAAGACCAATATTCCACTCAAAGTTATTTGCGTCTATCATAGGCTTAGAAATCCGAGTTGTTGGCAGTGGTGCCCGGCCACTTTATTTTCTGCATATCTGGGTTGTAATAAGGGCAATTTGCCTATGGCCATTTAGTTGATTATTTTTGAATTTATATTGATGTGTTTACCTGATTATGCATTAGAAATTACCTTTTTTTTAGGTTTCTTTCTTGCATGCCAATTTTGGTTTTAGCCTGGATTGCGTTAGGCTCTTTTAAGGATTACAAAATTTTTCTACTCATAATTAATCTTCTAAAATTTTAAGATTTAAATAATATAGAAATCTAACGAACCTAGAGAATTGCCGGAATCGTCCGGGGTCGCATGCATATTACTGCATTCTTCTTTCCTTGCTATAAGACATCTCCCTGCCAGCGGGTAGAGTCCGGATAATCTGGCCTATGAGAATGAAGTACCGGACCTAGGGAGACGAAGCCTTTTCTAAAAATTTATTTTTTATAAGTCTGTTTTTAAAATTCTATAGCATTCATGAGCTGACATTTCAACTAGCATGCATTGCATTAGTAACTAAATAAAATTTAATTGCATTAGCTAGGAGCATCTGACCCACATAAGTCCAGGACCACTTAGGAAATCCTCTAGATGTCGGTCCTATTTCCAATAACTGTACCACCCGCCCATCTTTTATAATTGACCTAATGGCATGGTTTTAAAGCGATTAGGTGGTTAGCTGGCTCCCCAATCCAGGCTGGGGTAAGTCCAGGTTTTGCACTGCATTAGTTAGGACACGGGTCTTAGTATTGAGTAGAACAATAAACCCAACCTAGATCTAGGATTCAAGGCTACTACACTCGGTCTCGTAGTATGCCTTAAATAGTAGGTTGGTCCCTTCCTTTCAGGGACCATAAATCCTACTTATCTGTGTCATAGGATGACGCCACCTCCATCTTTTCTTTCATGCATGTGATTGAGTGCTTGATTTTCTTTTCCCAATTTCTTCTTAGTATCCTAGAGCCTCCGAATGTTGGTATGAGCCACGCATGTTGACTGAGCCTTCTGGGACCTTTCTTCCCTTTGAGTAGGACTTCTTAGTCTATACCCCTATGTCAATCCCACTTTAGGAGGGGATAATGTATAATCCTTAATCGAGCGTTTTCTCGGGCTCATGCCTGGGATGTAATTAACCACGGGGGCTTGCGCCCGTGGGAAACTTGGCCTCACATCTACTAAACCCCACTCGAGCTATTGCATCGGGTGGGGGAAACCCGTGACTAGGTCATGTATATTACTACCCATCAAGGTGTGTTGGCGACAGCCCCTATCCTCAATGGTTAGTCGTATGCACGATCCAATCCGTCCCTTCCAATTGACCCGTTCGCGCGGTGCTCTTTCGGAGGTCCACAGACTCAAGTGACTTTGAGAATGAGACTCTTCTCGTTCTTCACTTTTTCGTCCTTCTGTGGCTTCTTGATTCGTTAGTTCTGAATATCCCAATGAAAAGAAACTCCCCTTGGAAAGGGTGTTATCTTTTCTCTTTAGATATTTGAAAGATATCTTAACTTGATCTTTCAAATGGAAGAAGATTCTCTCCTTTAGCGATGTCTTCTCCTCTTTGGAATCCAAGTCAGATATAAATATCCCATCTCAAATCACTTTAAAGTACAACTCATTGCTTAAACCAATTTACATTTCAAAATATAAAATTCTAGACTCAACAACTTGCATGGTTATCCTAATAATCACATTTAAATAAATAATCTCAAGCAGTTATAATCGAAATCTCAAACAGTTAATATTTGAAAATTGAAAGGGCATAATCAATTACAACACAGTGCAATAAATAATTAAATAAACACATCAATCTAAACTAGCAAACAACATGTAGTGAAAACTCAAAAATTTGGCACGCAGCTGAAAAGTAAACACCGGCCTAGCCTAAATCTAGAGTCGATTGTCCTAGAAAATCATGTAAAGTGTGTGTAGAGGTCGTGTGATTTGGATATATTCTATGGAGTACAAATTGTTAAAGTTGCTTAAAGATTTTGATTGATTGAAGACTTAAGAGAATATTTAAGTTTGAGTTTAAGTATTAATGGCTTAAAGTTGATTTTAAAATTTATTTTAAGGAGTTATTGGTTACCACCTTTGTTGCTCATAGAAGCTGTGAAGTTTATTTCATCTTCATTGGGGCTAATTTAATAGTCTCGTAGGTCTGGGTTACCCAGTGGTACTCGGTATAATTAAGTGATTTGATTTTATTGATCTTTGAAGGTTAATGAATTTTGATTAAAGTTTGTTGATTGCTGATTTTAAGGTTGATTAAAGGTTTCTGGAGTTTTAAAGTGATTTTTTAGTTTTAAAAATTTTTTGGATTATTTTAATCATTTAATTAAGGGGTTAAATTTGACTTTTTGATTAAAGTTGAATTCTGGAAAGTCGGTATTTTTATGAAATACTAGACCTTAAGATGAGTTGTTAGATACTAAGTTTGCTAAATTTGGAATTTTCTATCATTAGTTATGATTTTTCAAAGTTTGAGTATTTATTGAATTTTTAAAATTGTTTAATTAAGGTCTTTTTTATGATTTAAGTCCAACTCCAAAGGTCAGGAATGACCTAAGGAGAGATTCCCAAGTGTTTGAAAATTTTCTAGAATTTTTAATTATCTTTAATTATTAAATTAATTAAATATTCAAATTCATTTAAAATTTAATTAAGTTCAGATTTGCTGTCAAATTAAAGTGATTTTATTTTTCATTGATTAAGGTTTGAATTCTGATCAGTTAGAGGTATTGATTTATTATAATTTCTGGAAGTTTTAAAGCTTAATTAAGAGTTTAAACTTAAGAAAATCAACTAAGTTACTTAATGATTTTTAAAATCATTGGGAATTTTTCTATGGACTTTATATGTCACTAAGTTCAACTGTTCAAAGTTTCAAGTCATGAGAATGTGTATCCTAATTATTAGAATTTATCTAAGTTCTCTACATGTCCTTAATTATTATCCTTAATGATGTCATTAAGTTTAAATGGGTTTAAATCAATGTTTCAACTAACCCTTAAACTTAACATAAACAATATGTAATCACACCAAACAAATCCTAGATTTATGAGAGCCTAAATCTAAGTGATGGGTGCACAACCTAAGTATGCAAGGATTAAACCTAAAACATGTAATTTAAGATAAGATTAGTGAACAATCAAGAAATAATTATTCACTAATCATCACTATTAATTCTATTCAAACATGTTTAATCCATGTTTAAAGTTTCAAGAGATTTCTCAACATTATAATTTACATAAAGGATTTAATTTTTTGAATATTTTAATATAAAATATGATTTTTTTGTTTTATTTAATTTTTAATTAATTTCTTAAATTTTCTAAATTAAAAAAAGAATTTAAAATAAATTTGAAATAATAAAAAAAGAAAAAGTCGTCAGCTGCCACGTGGCACGTGCTGATTTAAGGGCTCAAAACGCACTGTGATGATTAGCTAGTGACGCATTTATTACTAATAATTGCGTCGCCTGCAATCATTAGTAATAAATGAGCCGCAGCGGTGGGATGACGTGTCCTCACTAATCCAGCTCAGCAAACCCGCCGTAACCATTGGATCGTCCGTCGTCTTGAACGGACGGTTTAGATTAAGCCGGACCGCCATCTTATCCGCGGGATCAAACCCGCAGTTGATGAGAGCTGCGAAACGGCACGATCAGAACCGTTGATCTAGAGATCAACGGGCCAAATAACACTTAGTTCATGCACTAGCGAACCGATCCCTAGAACCCATGTTTGGTTTTGTTTTCAAAATATACTCGATGAAATTTGATGAAAATTTAAACACGGGTTAATACACTGAAGAGCATTAATGGGGATTCAAAACTATTGATTTAAAAGCGCATTTTGAAAATCTATTTAGCTCTAAGTGTGTAAACTAGGGTTCGAGTTTCTGAAAGATTTAACCGTTGGATTTGGATGGTTTTTGGATTCTCTGAATTTGTTGATTGTCCACGTAACTTTCTCCAGTTGATGTCACGGTCGGAGGAGCTACGGATCGAGGGGATAGAAGCTTGGACGGATTTGAGGTTGATGTCGCCGGAATCTCACTGCCAGCGAGGTTTGACCGACTGGATTGAGCTGGAAATATGCGTATGGAGGTCTGGAATCTATGATGCACAGACACGGACACGGCGACGCGGATACGACACGACACGGACACAGGACACGTCAATTATTGAAAATATAGGACACGAACACTAGTTGGATACGGTATTATAGTTTTTATATTTTAAAAATAGTGTTTAAAAATTAAATAAATATATTTTTAAAAATAATTAAGAAATAATAAGTCATTTGACTATAATTTGTGCTTAAAATGATTAGTATTAAGATGTCAAGAGTCAGACGTCAATGTCGTTTATCAGTCACCGATAGAGGAGATGAAAATACCTTCACTGTCAAAGAGAAATGAAAGTGAGAATATTCGATGAATGGCTATTAAATGCAAACACTGATTTGGTGTTGTGGATATGAAATAAGAAATTTAGTTTAAATCTCGCCAAATACAAGAAATTATATTTTTTAAAAAATAATAAAATATTTAAGATACGCGTGTGTCCAATTTGTTTTTAATATTTTTTTATTCAAACACTTTTTCGGCGCGTCTGACATGTGTCGGCTGAGTGTCGTTTCGAACACGGTGTCGGACACTGCACGCTTCTTTGAGGAGAAGTGTCGGTGCATTATAGTCTGGAACGCTCAAAAGAAAAGAGTTTGAGCTCTGGGAGGGCTTGAATGGAGAGATAGGGTTAGGGTTAGAATTCGAGCTCAAAGGGGTGTTTTGCCCTATTCACTTGTCCTCTGATCAAATGGATGGCTAAGATAGTAAGATCGATTGAGGAAGTGTTTATGATCAAACCATCTGTCCAAGGAGTAGGTAGGAGTAGGAGCCAAGGACAAGGGAAGGACATGCCATGTGGAAAGGGATTTTGGTCCTCATTTGGACATGTGGAGTGATGGGGGCCATTTGATCTTAATCCAAAGGCTAAGATAGACCCTAGGAATGTTCTAGAGTCTGATTAAGCAGTTGTAGAGGTTTAAAATAAGGAGGATTACGTTTAAGAGGTCATTTGACCAAGTTTGATCACTCCAAAGCTAATGTTGACTGTTTGACCAGTCAGCATGTGACATGGGCTTGTGAGTTGGCATGTGGAGATGCCTTGGTTGCTGGTTTGAGTTGCATTCAAAAGGATTGAGGGGATTTGAGTTTGCTTGGGCATTTAGGCCTCTTAAAGCCTTTAGAAGGTTTGTTGATTGGGTTGACCAGTCAACCAACCCTCATGCTTGATGAGGTGGCAGCCACATGATGGCTAAGTCATTAAAAAAGGTTGCAGTTGGTCTTAATGACTAGAGCCAAAGTATGATTTGAATCAATATGTGTTTAGAGAGCTTTGACCAAAAATTGAGAAGTTGATTTCATCAAACTAGCTAGGATCTAACTCAAAGTGGGTTTAGAAATGTTTAAAATATCAAATGAAAGAGGTTTGAGAGGTTGAAGAGTTAGATTTGGTCAAATGGGGTTAAGTGACCCATTTGGGTCAACCAAGTTTGATATGGTCAACCAATTTTACCCAGGGTCCAATTTTGGGCTCAACAAGTTTGATTTGATATTCAAAAATTGTTGGAAGTGGTTCCAAGCAACTTAGAGTTCATTTGGTTTGAAATGGGTATTTGAACCCCCTAAGGGGTATTTTGGTCAAATGGGTCAAACTGATCAATTAGGCTTGACCAGAGTCAGGGATTGAGTCCATTGCATTCCTAGAGATGGTTAGGAATCATTGGAAGATGTTTCAAGATTTAATTTGAGAGGGCCAAGTTGAAGTTTAGAGAAAACTTCAAATTTGCCCTTAAGGGGCATTTTTGTCATTTTAAGCTTAACATGACATAATTAAGGGTCTGGATTGATCTAGGTTCTGGATAGATCCTAGGGTTTGGATTGGTCCTAGTTACCTCATACAAAAATAAGGTCAACACGATGTAACATAGGATGTTAGATATATGACATTTTAAGTAGGGCTGCAAGCGAACCAAACGTTCGACGAGCTACTCGTTTTTCGGTTCGATTAAAGCTCGTTTGTGATCGTTTAATTAACTAAACAAACAAACTTGAACAATATTTTAAATACTTGATTCTTAAATAAACAAACTTGAACACTAATGCGTTAAGTTCATTTATGTTCGCGAACAACATCATTTGAAGTTCGTGAACAAGCTCGACATTAAGCTCGATTCGTGTTCGATTTTGAACTCGTGAATAAGCTCAATAAAAATAATTAATATTTGACTATAAAATTAATAAATATAAATAATCATTGCCTTTGTTACATAGACAATTATTTTTATTCTAAATATGTTTGTTCATAGATATGTTCATGAACGTGTTTGTTTGATAGTTAAAAAAATTCGTTAAATATGTTCGCGAACAAGCTCGATAAGCACTAAACGAACGAACATGAACTGAACATGAACCGAACATGAACACTCATAAATTTAAATGAACCAAACATGAACACAAACAATAAAGCTCGAACAAACATGAACCAAACTTGAACAAGCTGATATTAAATGAACACAAACATGAACACTCACATACTCGGCTCGGCTCGATTCGTTTGCGGCCCTAATTTTAAGCTTTCATTTTGTCATTTGTTTGTAATTACATTTTAAATTTGCTCTTTTTAAGTCCGTTCAATCCAAATTTTGACTTCATTTTGGCATCATGCCCACGCAGAGGGCATCTAGGGTAGTGTGCCTACCTCACTTATGTTTAGGACACCATGACCAAGGTCGTTATATTAACCACATTTAAAAAAAAATGCATAGGTCTTTTGTACCTACATGAAAAAATGCAATATTCATGGAATAGATTTTTTCCATCGTGTTGGAATGATGCGTGCAATTACTCATTTGTGTTAGTGTGTCCATTTTTATTTTCATATTTCTTTTGTGCTCGAGGCGGTGTTGATAGTAAACTTGAAGTGAAACGACATGATCTAATTGACAGTGAGGTGATCGGTTGTGCTCTCTCTCTCTCTCTCTCTCTATATATATATATATATCTCTCTCTCTCTATAGAGAGAGAGAGAGAGAGAGAGAGAGAGAGAGTAAAGGTGTTGGGGTTTGGTGGAGTTGGTTTGGAGGGTGGGAGGGAGGCTATTTGGAGTTGGTCAACCAATAGCTTGTTAGAATGAGAAATTTTGATAGGAGGTTGATAGAAGCGTGGCTTAGGAGTTTTGAAGTCGTGTAGTTGAAGGAGATAAGAGTGAACTAGCTGAGGCAGTTGAGTGTTTGGCTAGAAATCATCTTGGGAGGTAAAATTAGCGATGAGTTGTAGGTTGTAATGATGGCCTGCAATAGAGGAGGTTAAATTGAAGATTGCTAATAGAAGAATTGTCGGCAAGTAGGTAGTGTGGGCTCTGAAAATTTTGTGCTTAAGCCTCTCCATGAATGTGAGGAGAGTTTAACAGAATAAGTTCTAAGATAAATTTTCAGAAAGTATTAGGAATCAGCTTTGTAAGGGATTGGAAGAAGTTCTGTTAAGTGATGGTGCAAAGGCATGTGTGAGGCTTTTTTTTTTTTATTAAGAAGGTTTTTATGGCTAGTAGTGATGATGAAAATGCAGATTTACAATGACTATAGCTTATGAAATTGAGGTATACGGGAAATCACATGAGTGAATGAGTAAGAGATTGTGTGCGCAAGAGAAAAATAAGGAGAGAAAGAGAGATATTGAACGACATATGTGTGCCAAAAGACAATATAAATCTAAATAAATTGAAATTGATGCTAATAGTGGTCGTTGGAGATAACATTGCATGAAATTAATTGAAGACCTCGATCACAATCAAAATTATCGAACAAACACTCATTTCTGTAAAATGGACCTATCATGCACCGACACTTCTCCTCAAAGAGGCGTGCCGTGTCCGACACGGTGTCCGACACGACACTCCTCTGACACGTGTCGGACACGTCGAAAACGTGTCTGATTAAAAAATATTAAATACAAATTGGGCACGCGTGTCCGACATGCGTATCTTAAATATTTTATGAATTTTTTTAAAATATAATTTCTTGCATTTTGTGGGATTTAAACTAAATTTCTTATTTCCTATCCACAAAACCAAATCAACGTCCGCACTTAATTCCCAATCATCGAATATTCTCATTTTCATTTCTTTTTGGCATTAAAGATATTTTCATCTTCTCTCTCGGTGACTGATAAATGACATCGACGCCTAATTCTCAACGCTTGAAATATTAATTGTTGTTTTTTGAAACTTACTAAAAAAAGCTAATGTATATGCTTGATACTGCTAGGTACATGCTCGGTACCGCTTAGTACATGTTCGGTACCGCTTAGTACATGTTCGGTACCGCTAGGTACATGCTCGGTACCGCTAGGTACATGCTTGGTACCGCTCGATATCTTTCCATACAAATAACTTACGAACTTTAAAAATAAGCAGAACTTCAAGTATCATCATCCTCTTCTTGTTGTGAGAGAAATTGTAGTACATACTCATTTATTCAATCAATGAAGAGGAATAAAATAACTTCACAACTAGCTGAAAATTTAGTTTATGTGCATAAAAATCTTCATTTTCTATCAAGGAAAACTCCACTTTATATGACATGTGATAACAAGATGTGGGATGTTGCTAGAGATGGGTTTGAGTGCCTTGATGATATGAGATTATTGGAGGTTGCAAATCTTTCTCTAGATGAACCAAAGTTGGAAGCAATGATATTCAATGATGATGATATTGAAGGCTAAAGATCAACTTCTGAATCTAATTCTATCATTCCCTCTATTGAGTAGTTGGACTTTCATGTTGTACTAAATGATTTTTTGCTTATATTTTTGTGGTTGTACTAGACATTTTGTATTAAACATCTTTATGTTATAAGCTAAACAAGTTATCATGAAATTGATTTATTATTGCTTGTCATTTTTAATATAATGTCACCTTAATTTCTATATATTATATCAAAAAATTATTATGTCGTGTTCACGCCGCACCTGTGTCCTATATTTTTAAAAATACCGTGTCTCGTGTCCGTGTCATGTCGTGTCCGTGTCGACGTGTCCGTGCATCATAGAAATGGACTCTGTTGATTCGTCTGAGATGTTAAGAATTCTCAAAAATGATATTTTGCATTATCAAATACCCAGCTGATGAAATCAACTGATTTGATATAAGCATTTAAGCATCATGCTTCTCAATATAAAGTATCCTCCATATGCATTTGATAACATTTACGGTAGAAAGAAAATGGATTAAATAAATAAATACTAAATGCTATTCCTTAAAAACATAATTGGGAAATAGTCCCTCAACTAGTATGTGGCTAATTTAGTCCCAAAGCATCATATTTCTCCAATTTAGTCCCTCAATTTTTAAAATTCATCACAAAAGATCCCTCGGAGATTATATCCAAATTTTTGTCAATTTCTACCTAAGAGATCATTTGAGATTAAGTTTATGTAGTTGAAGGACTAGATTAGAAAATAAATGATAATTTGGTGCTAAATTAGCCAATACTAACAGTTAAGATTATTTTAAACTTTTTTCTTCAACATAAATATTAAAAGTATGACTTACAATGAGATAATTGTCATCTAGTCGTATGATGGGCGTTGGTATATATCATCACATGCCATGTTGGAATAACAGCATTGAGAGAAAAGAAAAAAATTATGATTGGAATTTATTCAAACTCTAGTGTGGGCTTATATAATGAGGCCCTCTTATATGAGCAATGTCCATCATATGAACTTATCCCGCTGATCACACCATCTGTATTATAGTCAAATTTTCCATTAGATGGACCATGTGACCAGTCATGGTTGTCGACTTTCTTATTACAATGAAATCCTATTAATTGCAAAATTTTCTGTTCAGTTACCTGGCCGTACTGATAACGATATCAAGAACTATTGGAATACACGAATCAAAAGACAACAGCAAATTGGTTTGCTTCCCCACTCTCAATCCGATATTGATTACCGGGTTCCCGGATTTACTCCGAGTGACAGTATGTATATGTACAAGTGCGGATATAAAAGAGGCAGAGAAGTTTTGCAGGGTGACAAGTCTGACTTTTTGGAAATTGGCTTTAAGCCTTTCGTAGCTAATCCTGGAACCCCTTCTTATTCACCTCTATTTTCAGACATCTCTTCAACAGGCTTGGTAAGTCAGGGCTTCGGGTCACACACTCACAGCTTTAATGCTGGTCCTGACT
Source organism: Dendrobium nobile (assembly GCA_022539455.1). NCBI lineage: Eukaryota > Viridiplantae > Streptophyta > Magnoliopsida > Asparagales > Orchidaceae > Dendrobium > Dendrobium nobile. The sequence continues at coordinate 1,346,357 of CM039723.1, read as the reverse complement.
CTGCTAATAAAAACCTGTTATTCCTTGGTTATTCAAAACCTGGAAGTCTTGTCCAACCAAATGACAGCTTCTCTACTTCCAGGCCCCTTACTGGGACTGTGAAGCTGGAGCTCCCTTCACTCCAATTACCAGAAACTGACAGTTGTAGCTGGCTAACATTAATTCCTCCACCTCCATATGAAGCAAGTCATACACACATTCAGTCTCCTGTGGCTGTTTCTACACAGCCCAATTTTGCTTCACCAAGTAGTAGTTTGCTGGAAACATTTGTTCAAGGATCACATGCAATGAGCCCCGCATGGGAACAATCAGCTGAGAAGAGATCAAATTATCCTGCCATCTCTCCCAGCAACATGCAGAAAAATTCAACAGCTAACTTATGTGGTGCAGACTGGGATGGGTTAAGTGAGCCAGATTCAAATTTATGCCAATCTGCGGTTTCTCGGTTCAGCGAATGTGCCCCTACTAGTAACAGTTCCTTGGATGAACTCCCTGATTCGAAAGGCCCTACAGGTGAGCATAACCTGTGCTTATAATAAGATTTTGATATTTGATTTCATACTTTGTCAAATTTGAAGGAAAATGTCATGTAAATATGTTTTCTTTAGGTTCAGAGTTGACAGAGCCAAGTGCTGAACAGATTCCTGCTCCAAATGTGGAAGGACCTGATGCTTTATTAGGATCAGGTTGTAATACTGGAGCTTCTCAGGAACCCCAATAATGTAATTCTCGGTGAGAACTCCGGCAATGAATGAGAGGATGTGTATCTGATGAGACAGCATTTTTACTTTTCTCTACAATCAGTCTACATAATTGTCTCGACTCATTGAGTTAGCATAATTGGTAATCACGATTTACTCATTGAATCAAACCTGTTATGTTGCTTTCAGATATTTAAAATTGCTCTCCTTTTAATTTGTAAAAGAAACTTCTTGTGTTCCTTATGAGGTATGCATCAGAGGCATGCATTGGGTATCCTATCCACACCCACTCATGTACCCACCAATGGGTATGGGTGGATACGGTACGCCCATGGTCGTGGGTACTCAACATCGGGGGAGAAATCAATTTACATTGTTAATTACCGTATATCTTATATTATTGCAATTCTTACTATATAGTGTGCAACACTTAATCACACTGCGACTACGGTAAATTCTAATATGCGTCTTGAAAGTTTGCAATAAGAGCAAAGGGAAACAAGCCTCAAGGTCATCAATCCGTTGCAGACTGTGTCAAAAAGCATGGAAAATGGGTGGGTATAGGTGGGTATGGCATCCCGAAAGTCACCATGGGTGGGCGTGGGTGGGCGAAGCCCGTCCGAGTAAAGTATGGGTACCCAACCAGGACCCCATGTAGGGCTTTGGTATGCATATTCTCCTTACACGTTCTAATACTTTCTCTATTAAGAGTATCAAATCACCCTACAGGCATAATTGTGAGTGAGACCAAAGATTTTTAAATTCTGCGGTGGAGCTTTGATTTTCATTTAAATGAGGATGAATTGTCATCATTTTAGGATATTATGATTAAAAAAAAAAATCACCCATTTTAAAGCTTAAATTCTCTCCCAATGTAGAGGTAATTGCTGTCAACATCTCTATAAGAGATGATGTTGAAGGAAATACTCTAATTCATAGTTTGATTTTCAACTTGATATCGACATTAGGTGTACATATTAGTAATACCAAGCATCAATGTTAATGTTGAAACTTTTAAAAACTAACCTCCTTGCAGTAAATTTTAAGAGAAGAGAGAACTTGTTGGAAGTTGGTGTATGAGTTTGATATTTAAATTTAATAGTTTCATATGCCATTTTAATTGTGTATTTCTTAATATATAAACCTGAATGATGTTTACAATCTATTTGTTGGAAGTAATGAACTAATATTCTTTGTACAAGAGTAATTCATATTTGTGGGAACTTACCCCTCTCCAGTTGAAGCATAATGGATAGAACTTATCGTGTTAAGTTGTGACTGACAAATTCCAAGATCTAGTTTTGAAATGTATATGATTCTCTTCCAGTTTTATTTCATCAAAATAAAACTACAGACTACATAGCTATTAAAATATCCAAATGCTAAAAATAAATTCATACATAAAGTTTCTTTTATTTTATTAAAATAAATATCTACACTATAACACAGCTACAAGCAAGAGCTGCATAACTAAAAAGTTAATTAGACATGATTGTAAAAAAATTAAAATATCAAAATTCCCATTAATTCAGATCTGATCTTATATTGCTAATCGACAGTCTTCTTCACTTTCCCAGATCTTGAAAATCACGAGTAAACCGTAGTAAGCTGCAGTATCAAAGTAGATCATACAAGTCAATCTAAAATTTTAATTTTTTTTATTAAACATTTTACTAAATATTTAAAAACTACTAAATACAGTCTAACAAATCACTGTACTGAATATAACAGTTTTTATTTGATTATTTAACTAACATTACTGAGCAGATAAATAAATTGCAATTCATATCTCCCAGTCCTAAACAGAATCTCAGAATCTATCCCCTTATGTCTCCTTTTATGCTTATAACACTAAAACATAATGTAGGCACTAGAACATGGTTTATAACCACCATAACATATCTTATAGACACCAGAATAATTCCTGACACATATCAAATCTCAAAGGATTCTAACCACTTATAACTCTCAGTTAATGTTTTTCATTCATATGAGTATATATCTTATCACATAAGTGTGGACCTCTAAAATGACACCGCCGGCTGCAGATTGCAGAGGGTAATCGACCGCTCCACCCCGAGGGATAGAGAAGATCATGGGTCTATGTGCTCATCGCAAACTGGTCAATGGAAGGACAGATTGGATCGTACATATGACTGACCATTGAGGATAGCAGCTCTTGCCAACGCACCTCGTTGGGTAGTAATATATACGAGATCAGTGTCACGGGTTTCCCCCACTCGATAAATCAACTCAAGTGGGGTTTATTTGATGGTGAAGTTCCGTTTCCCACGGGCGCAAGCCTCCGTGGTTAATTACATCTCTAGCCTAGGGCCCGAGAAAACTCTTGATTAAGGATCCAATATTATTCCTCCCGACAAGGGGATTGATACACAAAAGGGAGACTAGGAAGTCCTACTCAAAGGAACGATAGGCTCAAAGGGCTTAGTCAACATGCACTGTTCATCTCAGCATCCGGGGGGACTAAGGTGTTGAGAAAGTGGAGAAAAAAAAATCAAGCACTCAAAACATACAGAGTGAAAGGAAGGAGGAATCAAATCTGAGAAAAGAAGAAGAAGAATAAAGAGAACAAGTAGAAAGGGAGTTTACCTTGCAAGAGGATAAGGACTAGCGGCTTGGAGGTCGACTAAGGCTAGAGGTTGACGGACGGACCTAGGCGTGGGCTTCTCTTATTCCGAACAGGAGGTACGGAGAGGGAGAGGGCTTGCGAATAGAGGAGGGGCGACGGAACAAGGGCAGGAGCCCGGCCTACCTGGGGCTTCCGCCTCTTGTTGTACGCAAAACCATAGAGACGGGGGGAGTGGGGGCTCATTTGAACGGCTCCGAGCGACCGAAAAGGCCTGAATCAAATGCTCGTTAATGCGCTTCGATTTTTTTTTTTTTTTTTGAAATCATCCCATACCGGGTCGCTGCTCGATGCCCATCTGAGTGGCAAAATAACGGGATTTAGGTTGAGTTGTAAATCTCGTTTGATCGCAGCCATAGATGAGAATTGCTTGATTTAGGAGATTATCCAAATTGCTTGGAAAGTCCACTAAACTTCAATTGGAATCAAATTAAAAAAATATTGAATTAATATTGAGTTCAAAATCAGACCCGATTCAGCTTAGCTTGAGTCAATTTGGGTCAAATTGCGCTCAAAGAGGCTAATGGGCGCTAATCACATTCATCCGAACTTTGTTGAGTCTAATTTGACTTAACTCAAGTAAATTCGAGTTCGAATTGGACCCGACGGGGCTCGATTAAATCAATTAAAGGTCCTCGAGGGCGCCCGAGCTAAAATTGAGATCAACAATAGGCATATATTTCATCAATTGTAATAATAAAATTAAAATTTAGCACATGTCAAAATTTCACAATATTCTATAATGGTAGGCACTGAACTTTATACTGAGCAATTTGTTTTTTAATGTCCGAACAACACCAAATTACAAAGGAATGTGTAAACGGTAAATCAATGCTTTAAAATGTTTATTGAAGTACAACGTTATTTTTCAATATCCGTATTATTTTTTGTTCAACTAAAATTGCTTAAATCCCAAAATTCCTCATACAAAATTTCTAAAAAAATACTCAAAATATCCATAATCATGTTCAAAGTTCTACCAATGCGAAGTTATAAGCATTTTTTGCTACTTAAAATACAAATTTAATCAAAAATTTTGGAAAATTTTTATATTTTTTAAGAACTGAGATAGGCATTAGTGGTCGGAGGGATCATTGTTGGCGGGCGACAGTTGTTGGACGAAGGTCTGATGGCGACGATCGGGTAGAGGTCCAATTGCGGCAGCCTGATTGCGAGGGTTCGTCGACGATGGTGCTAGGGTGGAGCTTTGGATGCTTCAAGCTCAGAACTCTCTTAAATCTCTAGACTATATTTTAAGCCCCCAAGTTTCCCCTCATATAGAGAGTGAGGGTGTATTTATAGATTTTGATAGTTGCTTGTTCTGTAAATATGGAGAAGAAGCAGGGCAAATTCAAAGTGCTCTATTGGACGTCCCATATTAATCCGCTCGATCATGGAGTGTTCCTTTTGCATTTTAGTGCCTTAATGATTTTAGAATTAAGTGATATTTGGCACGTTGGATTTGTCTCATCGACTCGCTCGGTTCGACTATAAGCATGTCATATTTGGATATCATTTTTTTCATCCAATTAAGACATTGGAGCTTCCAAATATGCATTAAGCCCTTGATTTGATATGCATGCATTAAGATTCATGCCTGATCAAGGCGGTTTTTTGGGATGTATCAAGTACGATGACATTGACAGAGGCATCGATTGCCAACTATTGAAAAAAAAATGTATTTATAGTATATTAAAAATATCAACCGATCAATATTGATCCTCTTGATCATAGGTTATTTAAATATTATTTCGAAATTAATGATATAATGATTTTTTTTTTAAGTATCAAAGTTGATCTGTATATCATATCAGTAATCTTTCATGCCTCCTATGTGGTGACAACATCAAAAGGCCCTCCTATCTGTGGACCTGTAGTAGTCTGTACCTTTAAAAGAATTGCTGCTGTAGACAAACTCCAAAGGATTCCAACTAGCTAGCAAGCACTATGGTCAGCCATTAAAAACATTTAGGTGTCTTATATATGCTCTCATGCTGATAATTTCTATTCATTCTAGTTCTAATGCACTCGTGGAGCACAATAAATAGGCTAACCAAATTTTAGAAAATTGCATCAATAAATACACGTTGGTGCGCCGCATTAACTAAACTGGTCCCAGCAGCCAGAATTGAATAGGTTCAGCTGGTTCGGGACTATTTATTGATTTATGAGCTATTTGGTTAGCTGGTTTTCAAAACTAAACCGGTTCAACCTTTCTGACCGTGAACCGGCTCTTTCGATTTAGATTAAAAACTAAAAAGTGTGCTTGAACCGGCAATCTGTTGAATTAATTTTGTTCTTTTTCTAATTTTTAAGAAAAATATGAGGGATTGTTTTTTTAACGTACAAATAATGTTTTATTAATTAAAAGAAATTTCTAATATTTTATTAATTGATGGAATACATTTGATCAATTAAACTACTATATATATGTGTAGATATTCTCCATTTTTTTATAAATTTTATTAAGAAAATTATCTATTGAAATACTAATAATACCCCCACCGGGTTTAGTTAGGTTGATAGGCGAGTATAGTTGGGAACCCCCCAATTCATGTTCGAATCCCCTTAAGAGTGGAGAAAATAACTGTGGGTCTTGCACCTGTGGGACTGGTTGCTAGTAGGCTCGTCCAAGGGCGGATCTACCAAGGGCTTAGGGTGGGCAAATGCCCTCCCTCAAATTTTTTTTTTAAAATATTTAGAGGGGAAATTTTGAAATATTTTGAGTATTTTGGGCATTTTGCCCCCCCCTTAAAAATCTTTTTTGCCCTACTTATATCAATCCTAAGCATCTTTATCCATCCCCCACAAAAAAAAAGTTTTTGCCCACCCTAAAAAAAGAAGTTGGATCCGCCCCTGGGCTCGTCAAGGAATTAATTTATCTGCCAAGCACCTCTTATGAGATTGATCTCAAATAGCTTATTAATATTTATTTTTATATATCATAATTAATTATATAATGAAGTAAATAGGGTATTTGGGCATTCCAAAAAGGAAGTAAAGATTCTCACTTTTGAGTAATCAGTTTTTTTTTTGTTGAGAAGCCAATGGCTTTAGGCTCACATGGGCTGATTAATTTCTCTCTTTCTTTGTTTCTATAAGAGTCAAAAAGGAGACAACTCAATCTGACCATTCATTTCTTCACACATTGAATGCGAGATCACATATTCACATGGCCTGCATTTATCACCAATTTATTATTTCAATCTCCCTCCAACCGGCAAATACTCCTCCTATCACCAACTCTCTTTAAAGCACAAATAAAACTATTCAATGGGATATTATATTAAACTATTTCTTATTATTTTCTTAAGAATATATATATATAATATTTATTTATGATTTTTTCTCTTCATATTATAACTTATTTTATAGATATTTTAATCTCTAAATATGAAATAAGAAGAGTTCAAAGGTAGGCCAAATCATATTGTGATATTAAACCTCGAGAAATGCTAAAAATTTATATATAATAAGGGAGATATATTTTCACGTGACATAGAATGTATATCTCTCAACAAGAATAATACTTTTTTATTAATATTTTATGATTTTATCATCCATTGAATATCTTCATGAATTCACGCTTTATTTATCAAAAAAATATTTTCTATTTTAACTCCTATGATAAATATTTGTATGTTTAATTAGAAAAATTATTGTGTTGCTATATATATTCTTATAAAAATTATATTAGAATGAATTTAAGAAATATTACATTTTAAAATAATATAATTAATGCTAGATATTAAGAGTTTGTATATGAAATCCATATATCTAGATATATATGTTTATTTATTAAAGTAAAAAAAAATAAATCATGTGATTAATTCCATTTATACATTTGAATATAATTACTAAGAAAATAAAAATTCCAAAATACCCCCACCCTCAATCCCACCATTCTTTAAAAGCCCCTCCACTGATCCCCACTCCTTCCACCACCTTAAACTTATTACTCCGCATGCACGCATCTTCCTTCTCCTTCCTTCTCTACTTCTTCTTCTTCTTCTTCTTCAATAACTTCAATTCATAACAAGATCAACTATTGATTAGTACCTGCAAAATGAGCTTTTTCTTCACTCTGGTCCTCCTCCTCCTGGTCGTCGTCGTCCTCCTCTTTCTCCTCTTCCAGCTCCTGCTGAGCCGCCACAACACAATCCTCCTCATCGACTTCGCCTGCCACAAAGCCACCGAATCGTGCAGCCAAACTCACGAAGCCTACGTCGAACGCAGCATAGTTCTCGGAACCTTCACCAAAGACAATGTGGCCTTCCAAAAACGGATTTTGGAGAGATCCGGCGTCGGCCACTCGACTTACTTCCCGGAGGCGGTGGCGAGAATCCCGCCGGCGTTGTTCATAGCGGAGGCCAGGAAGGAGGCGGAGATGATGATATTTGGTGCTGTGGATCGACTGTTGGAGAAGACCGGAGTTGACGTGAGGAAGGAGATCGGTATTTTGGTGGTTAACTGTAGCTTGTTCGGGCCGACGCCTTCTCTGTCGGCCATGATTGTGAACAAGTATAAGATGAGGGAGGATGTGGCGAGCTTTAATCTTAGTGGGATGGGATGCAGCGCTGGTGTTATCTCCATTGATCTCGCTCGCCACCTTCTCAAGGTTTCATTAATTAATTTATCTTTATTATTATTTTTATTTTCGATAAAAAAAAATAAAATATTTTAGTATAATTTATATTAGGATATTTTGAGATGATTTTCTTTCTTTTTTATAATATATATTATACGTACTATAAAATTTTTTAAGAAGAAAAAATAGTTGAGAAGTGTAATGGATTTTAAAGTTTTTTTTTTTTAAATTTATTTTAAGATGAGTGGATTAATATAAGAGTTGATTGATTATGTATATATTTGTGCATTGCACATATCTTAAACAAATTTAAGAGTTTTTTTTTTTTTGAATAAATTTCATGTTTTGTATGGCTAAATTATAACACCATCCCCTTTCTCATTTAATATTATATCACCCATGCATTAATAAATAATACCTTTTTAACATAAAATGCAATTTTAAAATACATCTCAATTAATTGTTAATTAATCTTATTCTTTTTATGAGAAAGAGAATATAATTTCATATAATAATTTTAAGAAATTAAAAAATTATTTAAATTTTGAATTCTCTAGTATAATACATCTAGTCTCTGCATAAAAAATAAAATAATAATAAAAGCTTCTATTTTATCTTTAAAATGTTAAAATAATCAATTTTGTAATGGTGATTATATTTTAATACATCTCATTATTATTTAAATTTGTTTAAATTTCTTGTCATCACAAAATAAATTTATAAAAGTTAAAACCCCAAAAAAAAAAAAAAAGAGGCTTAAGAAAATCCAAAACATTTGAATTCATTATAAGGTAAATAAAATATAAAAAATTATTTATTTATCACATTTAATTTAAATGAAACTATAAAGTTTTGAATTTATTATTTTTTATCGGACATACCCATAAAAAATTTGTCGTATATAATAAATAAAGTGAGAGTATATTTGCAGGTGAGGCCGAACAGCTACGCTCTCATAGTCAGCACCGAAAACCTAACCCTCCATGGCTACTACGGCAACAACCGTCCTATGCTCGTCACCAACTGCCTCTTCCGCATGGGCGCCGCCGCCGTCCTCCTCTCCAACCGCCGCTCCGATCTCCACCGCGCCAAGTACTCTCTCTCCGACCTGATCCGCACTCACAGAGGCTCCGACGACTCCTCCTATCTCTGCGTCTCTCAGGAAGAAGACGATCAGGGCAAAGTCGGCGTTTCCCTCTCCAAAGACCTAATGTCAGTCGCCGGCGGCGCTCTGAAGGCCAACATCACCGCCCTCGGCCCCCGCGTCCTCCCCTTGTCCGAACAACTCCGCTTCGCCTTTTCCCTAATCTCAACCAAATGCTTCGGCCCACACTCATCAGTTTCGAAACCCTATGTGCCGGATTTCAAAAAAGCCTTCGAGCACTTCTGCATCCACGCCGGAGGAAGGGCGATATTAGACGAACTGGAGAAAAGATTGGATCTTGGAAGCTGGCATATGGAGCCGTCGAGGATGACTCTGTACAGATTCGGCAACACTTCGAGCAGCTCATTGTGGTATGAATTAGGGTATTCGGAGGCGAAGAACAGGGTTAAGAAAGGGGATAGGATCTGGCAAATTGGATTTGGTTCTGGATTTAAGTGCAACAGTGTGGTTTGGAAGGCGCTGAGAGATATAAATCCAAAGGGGAGCTATCCATGGCTGGAGGAGATTGATAAGTTCCCTGTTGATGTGCCCAAGGTTGAAGCCATTAACTGTACTATCACCACATAGATTACTTCTTCTTTTTTTTTTTTAATTAGGGTTTAGTGATTTATCTTAAGAGGCTGTTTGGTGGGAGTATGTTTTGTTGATTAGATTAATGAATTTTAATTATTGAATTAAGTGCAAGGTTAGTTAGACCAGCTATTCTACCATGATTTAACTAATGTAGGAATCTCTCTCTCTCTCTTTAGTCTTTTGTATATAAACTTGTTTTCAAATTCTTCTAATATGATTTTTTTAAGAAAATATTAGTGTCATGCAAGAGTAAATTAAATTAGTGAAAGGGGCGAATTCATCAAATTGTTTGATAGTGTTGAAATGCGCTAAATAACCATTCAGTTTTGTCTCTATGATCAGTAAAAGAGCACAGTGAATTGCGCTTTTACTGTTCACAGAGATAAATTAGATTGTTCTTTATGTTTGATCTGTATAGGTAATAATGTAGTCTCTCACTATCATTTCTCTCTCTTATACTCTCTCTCGATCATCTCTCTTTCTCTCTCACTATTATAAATTTTTGACTAATTACCCTCCTTCCGCTCCTATTTAAAATTTTGCCTCATACAATATGATTTGTATTCATAAGGCTGGGAATACACTGCTCGTCTTTTAAGGATTTATTTGGGGCAATTACATAAATTTTATTACGAAGTTATTGCAAGAAAAGTATCTTAGACTTTGCTTAAAACAGATGAACCTTTTAATAAAATTGATTATGAAGGTGATGTATGGAGAGCAACTTAATTGTTATGGTCGTAAAAAATAGTTTATCACAATCTAAAAAAAAAAATTTTGAAAAAATATCAAAAAAATAATAGGCAAATGAAATTGTGATATTTGAACAACAAAGTATTATTGATAACAATCTTATATTATTTTCATCATTTATTGATGATAGTTATGAAAATATTTTTTTAGATAAAAATAAATAAATAAATATATGATAAGAATAATAAATTGATTGCTAAATGAGTTAATTTCGTAGAAGAATAGTCGAGAATCCTATTGACAAATATGGCCATCATAAATATGAGCTTTTCGCCTATGAACAAACTGCATGCAGTTATTGCCTGAAATTGAATGGCCAGAAACCGTTTCAGGCCACAATCAATACAATCCATTGCTATCATTATTGTGGGCCTTTAGCTGTTCAAGCTTCAGCCATTGCTTTCAATTTTATGCTGTTGCTTGCGCAGCTCTTACCCTCTTTGGAAGCTTCAGCCATTGCTTTCAATTTAATTAAAATAAGTATAAAATGCTGGTTGAATACTTAATATCAAAAGGAACAAATGAGGAGGAGAGCGTTCCGATTTCAATAGAAATTGGAGTCGGTTTCAGTAGAAACCTCAATTTGATTCTCCTGTTTTTATTGAAACCGAAATTTCGTTCTACAAATTCCTCTCATGAACCCAACCGCCTTGTATTCCGCCCGTGATCACTATCCCTTGTTCGTGAAATTATTCTATGTTGACACCGTATGCGTCCAGAGGTAAATCAGAATGCACCACGTCACCCAAGTGTTGTGTACAACGGCTGTCTACCCTTTGTGTATTGGGTGATGCGGCGCGTTCTGATTGATCACCTCTAAATGATACAGTGACCGCATAGAATAATTTCTCCTCTTGTTCATACTTCAACCATTGCTTTCAATTTTATGCAGTTCCTTTCTCTTTTTTTTTTCAATAAAAAACTGATTTAATCATAACAATTCAAGAAATAATTACTATATGTATGCTCAGAACTCTCTCTCTCTCTCTCTCTTGTTGATTTGATATTTTCTGCATGAAAATAAAAGAGAAAATTGAAAATAACATCTATTAATTCAAAATCATTAACACATGAAGCAAGCATATGCATGTGCACATAGTCTAGTGGTGTTTGGTCCATCCCTATTAAACTCCACAATCATTAACATTACTTTAATTCAAGTATCAGTTGAGTCATGGACCACTAATTAATTAATTACCAAAAGCTACAATTAACAAATTCATAAGAAAAAATAGTTAAATTAGTTCATTTCAGAGGCCAATGACATTCTAAAAATAGCTAACAGAGAATCCCATTGACTAATATTGCTATATATCCATAATGAGCTTCAGCTGGTGATAAAACTACATGAGGAGTTATTGCTCATCTGCTTTGTTTCTTCAATGCCTATTGGTACCTATAATTATTGTGTTAGGTGTTTCTTCTGCTATCAGCTGTTATTCATAGTTATTACAAGTACTAAGCAGTTAATGCACTTCAATTCTCTCAAAGACAATAGGGCCTCTGATCACAACACAATAGGGCCTTATGCATTGTCACTATTGTCTCCATCAGTGGGGATCATTCGCTGCAAATTTTGGCCTAACTTTTCTATTCATTTTTACCACTGGAACCTGGAACGACTGTGTTGTCTTGTAGTGGAAATTTTGCTCTTCATCAAAATTTTGAGGTAAGTCATATATATATTGTCTTCCCCAACAGGACATTTTAGCTCAAACCACTAAGTACAGCCATTAAGATCCTCACAGTTTCCATGAAAACTCTTTTTTTAGATTGTATTGACACCCTCTTCTATCAATTAAGGAAATCCTACTCTTTGATATTATAAAGATGCTTTTTTTTTTTAAGGAAAATATCCTATATTTCATTGTTTAAAAAATGAAGGCCATTCAACTGTAAAGCTCTCATAACCCTCTTTATAGGTCTTCAATAAATTAAAGTTTTATTTGGGACAGTTTTCTATTAGACCGGTCCAGCCGATCCACGCGGGACCGGCCCGAGCACGAACGAGGCGAACTGCCCCCGCCTCTTTTCCGCGACCGAAAGCACCGCAAGAGCCGGAGGATCATTTTAGGAAGGATTTTTGAGGGATTTGGAAGGAAAATTTGAATGTAGGGATTGTTTAGGGATTTCCTTTTGATTTGTATGCATTAAATACTTTGTTTTTCTAGGGTTAGCACATCTTGAATTTGGATGAAATTTGAGATCTCCTAGATTTAGGTTTTTCTTTGGGCTCTAGCGACGTCTAGAGATTTGGGAGAGATTGATCCTCCTCTCGAATAGAGAATCAATTGTATCTTACAATTTTTTCATTTTCCTTTCATCAAATAATACAAATTATCTACTGTTTTTGTGATTTTGTGCGGATTTTTGCGGAGAAATCTCTTGGTTCATGAAGATTGATAGGAAATACTTGAGATCTACAAGTGTTTTCTATTTCCTATCATTTTCTTATTATTTTTTAAAAGAACTTTTTAGTATAAAATTAGAAAGCAGCACGTCTTAAGATATTAAGAGATGTCTTAACGTATATCATTCTTTCCCCCCACCCAATTAACAAGACATGATATCACAAAGTTCAGACACCTAAGCCCTACCACAGAAAAAGATTGCAAGCTAAGAGTTGCAGTACCCACCAAAGCTCACATCATTTAAACAGCTCATTGAACCAACTATCCCCATCATGAACTCTTCCGAATCTACACCAACCATTTGTTTTATTTATTTTTATTTTTGTGCTCTTCATGAGGTGGTTCTGCCACTCAAATGTACAAATCTACTATTAAGTTGGACAGCTTAATAATAGGAAATCAAACAACCAACCCTCGTCAGCTAATTTAGCTGATAAAATTTTTCAAAAGTTACATGATTGTCGGATCGAATTTCGTTTATATCAAATTTGAGCTGCAGTATTTTATAAAATTATTTGTAAAGTTGCTATAAAAAAATAATTTAGCTACTCCTATTACAAAAAGCAATTTTTTATCACAGAAATTTTTGAAAAACAATGACAAAGCGGCTAAAATACAGTAGCCAAATAAAATTATGATTGCTATCAGAAAAACAAAACGAGAAAGTTGCCTCAAACAGACCTTTAGTGATACTTTACCAATTGTTATGTAAGTCTATTGCTCATAATTACAATTTTTGGAAGGGAAGCACATATAATATTGTTGGATTGCTAAAATAGTTTTCAATACCAACGAAATTTGGGTATGTGTATTCATAGATGAGAAAGTGAGAGTTTTTTAGTTACCTGCTCCTCTTGTGGATATTTATAGATGTTTTTTTTGTATATTGGTAAAGCCTATTATAGATAAATGAGCCATATCATCTCCATCTATTAGACAAAAAATGCCCCTGATGTAATGATTTCGACAATTAAATTAAAATAAAAATGCTGAGACCTCTCGAGCTTACTGTTCATACTGTCATTTTTATTTCTCATCAGCATCTCAAACTAAGGCCCACTGATGGAAGGTAGCACAGGGAGGCACTCAGAAAAAGTACAAACCTAAATGAGAACTATGTAGGGTAATTAAGTGAGATCTGGTTCAAATTATTGAGAATAAATAAAATAGAAAGTAGCTTAACACACAAAAAACATAAGAAAATTTATACGAGTTCTTCCAATTACTTGCTACATCTTATTGCCATCATTGCAAATTTCACTATGTTTTTTATTGTGGAGTCTTTATTGCCTAATATCTCTGATATTAGCTATAATAATCGAGTTTGCATACTACTTTTATTCCTTCATAACAATCTTATAAAGAACAATTATGAAACCAAATGGCTGCATTCCCAACAAGACCAAAAAAACTTTTCTTACAGATTTGAATGAAATAAATGGAGCTGTACAACACATAACTTCCAGGCAATAACGAGCTTACATACAGCTTATTGTAATGAAAAAGAATTACCTGCAAGAGCACTCAGAGGGCTTGAGGTATCAAACATTGTATGGTGGAAAACCGAGCAGCAGAGACAACTAAACTGCTTATGACATAGCCAAAGGAACATACTTGTACTTAGCAGCAAGGGAATAACAAACAAGAGATGAATTGGAGTACTGAATCTGCAGATCAGAACATGGCTCAGGGGAGACCTCTTCAGAGAAACCTGAGACATTGGAGCAATTCCATGAAGTTGAAGTCTCTGACGATGAAGTAAGTGTCAAGTTGATGTTTGAAAGGCAAATGGCAGTGAAGGAATCATTCTCAATACCAGATAGAGCACCTGCAACAGAGACATTGGTTCCAATGACATTCTTGATTGTGATTCTATCGATCATTGGAAGTGCTTCAGGATCATATTTTTCATCAGGATGACGGCCAAAGTGCCCGTCAAAGTTAATTGCAGTACTGACAGACTGCAACACTACATCAGAGATTAAAATGTCTTTCATGAAACCACCACGGCCTCTCGTGGTTTTAAAGTTGATACCAATATTTGAGTTGTAAATTTGAAGATGGTCGGCTTGGATGTCTGAGATTCCTCCAGACATTTCACTGCCAAATGCAAGGGCAGACCCAAAAAGGGATTGGAGGAAGACATTGGTGATATGGATATGGGAAGAGGGTTTAGAGTAGTAAATCCCATACTCATCCCAGCCACTCTTGAGGGTGATTGCATCATGACCCACAGTGATGCTACTATCCTTAATGCACATATCTGAGCATGAATCTGTAATGAAAGCAAAAGCATAGCTGTTAGAGATAACATCGAAGAATCACTTACACCAACACTATCATTATGACTACTTCATGTTTTTGTCATTGCAGTTTCCCTATTACAATAACGATGAAATTTTATAAGAGTAATTCACAAACTCACGACTTCTCTACATTTTTTCCTTCTAATATGAGGATAACATAATAAAAATGTCCCCTTGTATAATGAAAACCTAGGATTGTTGAAATTACAAATGAAATCCTTAGAATATCCTTAATGAAACAACTCTAAGGGCATTTGTATTAAGTATTTCTTCATAGGGCATTAATTTGGCTCCATGATTTAACATAAAAATGTACACCTTAAGAGCTGTGTATAGGTGTCAATCTTTGTTTAAGCTACATTCTTCCTAATATACCCAAATGAACTTTATTTTAGGTTTTAAAATATTACATTTCATGATACAAAAGAAGTTTGTACACAAGATGGTTGCAGTCCTATGATTGAAACACATTATTATTATTATTAAAATGGCAATATTCATTAAATAAAGAACTAACAGTTCCTTAACAGTCGTTAGGGATGGCAATGAATCGGCTATTCAAAGTGTTTAAACAAAATTATTCCTCAAGATGAAATTTCCATTAAACAGATTGTGCTTATCTATATTAGGGTTCCATTTGAATTTAGACTTTAGATATCTAAGAGCTTGCTAATATGATAACAACATCCTTGAACAGAACCCTAAACCCTAAAAACTGGAGAACTAGAAAATGCAGCAATCAACACGTAAAAAGAGGTTGTCAAATGAAACTTTCCACATGAAGAATTCGATTCAACTTATGGCCAATTAAGGTATATTATTTTCCTTTATATTTTTATATTATGCCATATCAATTACTTGAAAAATCAGAAGCCATGCATTAACAAAAACTTGTCTAAGGAAGATGCAAATAATGAGTAACGCAATAATTTTTTTGGGCAAATTGGCAAGAAAAACAAACTCACCTAAAGCAACCGAAAGGCTGCAACTAGGGCCTATTTGTTGGAAGCATTACTAGTGTGGTGTAAATCAAATGCAGAAATTTTGAAATTTTCGAGTTTTTGGTTGAAAGAAAAACAAACTGAAAAGCAATGTGTTGTGGGATTTGAAGGCCACTCATTACATTTTCAGGGGCTATTTGCTGGAAGAATTTTGACTGTAAAGTAAAATGAATACGAATATTTGAAAAAAATCAGGGATTTTAACAGGTGTGTTATTTTAGGAGTGCATTTGGAAATCACTTTCAGTTTCTTTTTAATGTATTTGGAATTTGTCCTTTTTGAGTGACTTCCAAATACATAATTTGGCAAAAGTGATGCTGGCCAACCGTTGTCGTCAACTGGTCGCCAACATGGCCACCAACATCATAGCGTTACTTCTAGCCGTATCCTTGCCGGCTATTGCCACCACTTGCTTATCATTGCTGCCCGCCGCCCTCACTGTCAATTATCTCAGATCAGCTATTATTCTAAACGGGCTACTATTTTACTTCGCATTCCCTTATTTTAAATCAAACAATAAAAATTAAAATCCCAAATGTATAATGTACTCAACTAAACAACTCAAAATTATTTTCAATATATATATTTTTTACTTTACATTGCATTCTTTTTACTTGATATTTTTTTAATTAAACCAAACAGACCGTCAGTTTATTTGAAATTTATTATATTTGACCAACTTCCAAATACATCATGTGTTCTATCTAAAGCAACCTAACGCATTGTCTCCGCCACACTCAATGCCACCGCATTACACTAGCATCCACACCAATGACACTAGTTGTTGCTTGGTACCTACATGCAATTCCCTAGGCACTACCTCGCTCGCATTAGCGCAAAGGTAGGTGATACCCCATTTTCTATGAAATTAGGTGACACCCCTTTTCTAGTGCGACCACCTACACTTTTATCATTACTCCGTTGTTGCAAAGCCACTCACTAGACCTAACACCTCCATGTCCGTCGCACTTGCATTCCTGAGCATGCCAAAGTTGGTTTCTTTTTATTTTTCAATTTTTTTCAATTTTCTTATTAGTTTCAACCAAGCATGAGAAAATAAGCTCACAATTTTAAAATACACTGTGATTTAAAATTGCTTTAATTTTAAATACTTGCAACTACCATATGTTTTTCAGCATGTGACTTTCGCCTCGAACTTAGGCAAAATTGCAGTTACCAAAAGCTAATTGAAGATGACAGGAGAGTTGTTCCAACCTGGAACTACACCATTTGTGAATGGAGAATCTGATGGAGCATTGATTATTATATCCTGAACCGTTAAATTGCTGAATTCCAGAAAAAGAAAATTGAATATATTAGTTAGTCATGCTAATACCTTCAAAGGTGCTCCATAATCTCTCTTAGAAACAGGAAAAAAAACAGGATACAAAGTTTCAAAAACGCACCTACAGTAAACTGGATGAATTGTCCAGGCCGGGGGATTCAAGAAAGTTAAATTTGAGACAAAAATATATTTAGAATTCACGATCTCAATAAGATGAGGTCGACTATAATTCAAAATATGAGAGCGGAAAAAGTCCCACCACACTAATCCCTGGCCATCTATGGTTCCGTTATCCCCTGTTTAATGATAAGAAAATACATAATAATCAATGTATTACAGGATGAAGGATCAATAAGCTTAGCTAAAAGTACAAGTTAAAACGAGAGAAATCAAGTTAGTGCTCATGCCTGTTATTACTATATCTATCAAATTGTTGCCATTAATCAAACTCTGGTACCTTCTTCCCGGAAGTTCAATTCCACTACCATATGATGGTAAAGGATCTGCTGTAGGCCATTGTTGTAGATCCTGCAATGAGAAAAGGAACAACGATAAAACTCAAGATTTAAAGAACTTTTCATATATTTGAATTTTGAATATATTATACTGGACTGGAATGGTTATCAGTTCATTGTTCCATTCCAAAAATGGTTTATTTGATGTTATATACTTTCTCATTTTCATGGCATAAGGTAGTTTAACCAAAATTTATACCTTGAGCTAACTTGATTTCACAATGGAGAAGTCAAAAGTTTTCTTATATTTTTACTTTGTAAAATAAGTGAAATTTTGTTTTCCTGGGGAAGAGGGAGTTCAGCCATGGAACCTAGAAGAAACCATAGGGATTTATTTGGAAAACATTGAATTAATGCAGTCATGTGCAAATATCAATTCCAATGTTGCAAATGCAAGAACTGGAATTAACTTCTACAAAAAATAGATCCAATTTCAAGACATTCCAAAATACTCTATGCTGCTCAAGCCATTAAATTACATGTTATTTTGACAGATTATCGCCACAACAGGACAACATTCTCAAAGCGAGAGCCATTGAAAGTTAAAAGCGTAAAATTGGATACCTACTACCAAACAGGTTAGTTCCTTATTATTTACTTGACAATAAAACAGCAAATTAATACATGTACTTCCATTACAAGATTAAGCTGTTGTCAGCATTTTAATAATTTCATTATGGGTTGATATTATTAGTCATAATAATACATCATAATCAACTAATTCATTCTTGATTAATACATTACAAACTTGGCTAACTACTATATCAAAACATTGAGAAATGTGGGGCATATAATTTCATGATTTAAATCCATACATTAATATAAGATGAGATGGCTGATGGGCCTATTAAAAGCCATAGCATCCATATCACGCAAAAATAGAGGAAAAACTGAAGTATCTAAGGCTGGGCTAATGAAAAGGACCTGAGTTCCAATGATGACAGCTCCTTTGTCAAGAAATAGAGTGAGATGGCTTATGAGATTGAAGCTCCCTGTAAGCCACTTGCCTTTGGGAACATACAGCTGAGCTCCACCCTTGTCAGCAAAAGACCTCAAATAGAAGATTGCATTTTGAAATGCGAGGGTATTTATCGTCGCCCCATCCCCAACTGCACCAAACTCGGTAAGTGTGACACTGTGGGGTCTTGGAGCCAATGCTCTCTTGTATTTACAAATCCCATCACCATATTGGCTTCCTTTAATAGTATCGACCACTAATAGAACCAATACAATGCCACCTAATGAAACAAAAGATAGTAAACATCACAAAAGTTATCTTAGGCAACAATACAAACAGTTTATGTGCACAACATGTAGGTGAATAAAACAACTTAACATCACAATTACTTGAATACCTACAATTTCAAAAATGATTATTCTTGGAATGGACTACTGGGATGCATATTGCAGAATGGGCTTTAAAGATTTTCGGTTCAAAATTAAGGTTAGAACAATGGGGTTCTAATGTTTCCGTAACCCAATGTAGAATTCAGGTAATGGGCAGAGGCAGCTTACAGATGTTAAAAACTAATACGATGGAGCCAATGGGAGCTGGTTGAGTGCATAGGAGAAGAACAAGGGGCAAAAATCAATCATACAAGTAATTATGATCTGAAGCATAACAAAGCCATCAGTGCTTTCAACGAGATTCCTTATAACCCAAAAATGGTATAAAATTATAAATTTTAACTCCAGTTGGACAAGATCCAAGACATCCGGATCAAACAAGAAACAAATGGTAGTCGAAACAGAGTGAGTCGACATTTCTAAGTAGAAGAGCAAAGAGATTAGAAT
The DNA here is from genome assembly GCA_022539455.1 of Dendrobium nobile. Taxonomy (NCBI): domain Eukaryota; kingdom Viridiplantae; phylum Streptophyta; class Magnoliopsida; order Asparagales; family Orchidaceae; genus Dendrobium; species Dendrobium nobile. The sequence continues at coordinate 1,326,618 of CM039723.1, read as the reverse complement.
CAAAAGGAGCGAAGTAAAAAAGCGAGAAATTTTAGAGATGCCATTATGCAATTACAAAACTCTGATACAGGAAAGTCTAAGCAAGCTAGAAAGATAGCACCTTTCGCAACAAAAAAAACAAAAAAAAATGTAGGATAGCAGGGAAAAAATACGAAAATAACGTACTTACTAGCCCCTTCATGTAGACCGGAAAGCTCCAAGCAGAACTGATGTAGAGGAGGAGAGAAGACAAGAAGGATGAAGGAGAGGTCAAATAATTGGAGAGAAGAGAGAGAGAGAGAGAGAGAGAGAGAGAGAGAGAGGCCGTCTTCGCTAAACCATGAAACCAAAATTTTATATAAGAGGAAAATTGAAAGCCAACTCGAAGAGATGTCATGAATGGGGAAGGTTTTAATTGCCTCTCCTCTGGCACCAGAAGGGACCCATGCTTAGGTGTCTCAGACTTTGAATATTGTTTTATAAGATGAAAAATATATAAACTTGACCAATTACTATTTTGAAAAATAAAAAGAAAAAAAGTTTTTTTTATCTTCTTAAAAAATTTTTGGGCTAGCAATTATTCAATATAAATGACATTGGTTCCAAAATTTTGACAATAATTCTTAGAGAATATACATATGATTTATCATTAAAAATTATCTTGATTTTGCACGAATCTCGAGGCAAAATTCAATTTGAAACTTTTGAAATTAAAATTGGGACCGTACGAACTATGTTTTCAACAAACTTATAGTTAAACTGATCGCCTCGAAAATGCAAACCCAACGACACCAAATTCGAACCGAGCCCAAATGGGTCCAAATCAAAGACCCGAAGCTCTTTTGAGAGGTTCAAACCACAATTTGGATTACCAAACGGTTTCCAAATCTGACATGCTTATAGTCGAATCGAGCGGCTCGATGAATGAATCCAACGAGCCAAATATCGTTGAATTTTGATATCACTAAGACATTTAAATGTCTAGTAAATGGTTCAAGATCAAGGGAATCAATATCAGTCGTCCATGCAAACAACTCCTAACTTATCCATGTCACTCAAAGAAATTTATAAATAGATCCCTCATTTCTCATGAGATGGACCCCAAGCAAGGAAACAAGAAAGAAAGATCTGATATCTCTCTTGCCACCTAGTTCTTCCTCGATCATCGTCGAACTTCTTCTAGACCATAGAGGGTCGCCAAACTTTCGTCGGACCACCGCATGACGCCAGACTTCTATCGGACTACCGACTGACGCCAGACTTTCATCGAACCACCAACTGACGCACATACTTTCGTCGGACCACTGATTGACACTCGGACTTCCATTGGGCCATCGATTGACGCTCGAACTTCTATCAGACCACTGATTGATGTCGAACTTTCGTCGGACCACTAATTGACGCCATGACTTACGCCACACCACCGATTGACACCTGAACTTTCACCCAATCCAACGTTGTCGAACCTTTACCTGACCTCCATTTGTCACTAGATCTCAACCAAACAGTTGTTTATTATAATTTGATCATCTTCAAGGCTGATTAAGTCAATTGTTATCTGCTTAAATACTAGCGGAATCATTTCAACTAGGTGTGGCCCCATAGTTTCTCCTCTTTCTAGGGTTTTTCACGTAAATAATCTTGTGTTTTTTATTTGTGTGATAGAAATACGTACAACACTAAGACATAAATTTTCAACTCTATCGCTACGTATATTCTAACCTGCATCAAAATATATAACACATAAATTTTTATATATTTATATATATAATATCAACATTTTGATATTTACTTCTATAACACTTTAACTCTGATATCTCATCGAGAAATAGGATATACAAACTTAATGACAGAACCAGCAACGTAGTGTAAAAGGTGATGATGGGCTCAACAATGTGGAAAAGTTGTGATGGGATCGACAACATGCAAAGGCTTGGTAAATCGCAACATGGAAAGGTTTTTTTTTTTGGAAATTTTTGGGCTAAGACCGTATATTAATAAAAGGAGATTACAAAAAGAACAAAGCCCTTGTCAAAAAGGGGAGAGCAGCAAAATAACATACAGTGTAAGAAAGGAACAAAAAGTGTACATCAAAAACTGGACTCAGGAGGAACGGAACTAACATCTTAAGCATAAAGCTTAACAGATGGTCAGGAAGACCAATCAATCATCCACTCTTTCCTGGTTGCCAGCAACATCCATCCAACCAAAATAGAGGCAAAATGGCATAGCAAGAAGGCAATCAAAAGCAGTAGGCCTCCCAAAGGAAAGATCAGATTTCCTAGCTGCCCACAAAGACAAAACTTCCAAAGATGGAAAAGAATCAACGGGGTGAGAAGCAAGCCAGGCCATCCAAGGGAAGAGACCCAATGTGGAAACCAAAAGTTAGTTCCACTCATCATTGTCCAGCAGCAGGAGAAAGGGACCTCCACAAAAATCATATTCTGGCGGGCAAAACCAAGAAATAGCAGAAACTCAGAGGGCCCTGAAATAGGAAGGAAAAGAAGAGTGAACCAAATCATAATGCTTCCAGTCATAAGCCTTAGCTTGAATAGCAGTAATGATCCTCTTAATCGTGCCATTAACCAAGATAGAAGAACCAGCAAAGCGCCTATCATTCCTAGCCCGCCATAGATGATAGCCAACACATGAAACCACAAAAAAAAACCTTAAAAAAAAATTCCACTACTTTAAGATGCAATTGCTCATCCAAAAATTCGAAGACCTGAGAAAGAGTTGGTCAAGCAAAATGTTCTGGAGGGAAGGGAGGAGGGTAGCTACAACTTTGAAACTGAATTCACATTGAAATAAAATGTGAGAAATACTTTCAACACCATTTCTGCATAACTAGCAAGAGGAATTAATCGAGATGTTTCTTTTAGCTAGAATATCGACAGTTTTAAGCCCACCTAAGAAGGACAGCCAGACAAAGGAAGAAAATCTCATAGCATACCGTTGGTGCCAAATGAATTTATACCAAGAAACCTTACTAAATTCAGCATAGAAGTGCATAAAAGGTTTTAAAACTAGGATTATCAGTACCTATCCAAGAAATAATGGGGAGCGGTTGATTAGAAATTTGTATAGCATAAATTTTTTACTGGGCCAGATGGCCAAAGTGCAAGGGCAAAAACCAAGAGCCATCATTAATAAATTCTTTGACCTAAGGAATCAATAAAGTAGAAGGTTGAATGAACTCCATAACAACACAACAATCACACCAGGGATCCCAAAACATAGAAAGATTATAATTAGTGAAGGAAACGTGCTGCTTGATTTTATCTTTAATCCTACCCGCCGTAAGGCAAATAAATTTCCAGTATTTAGAAGCCTTAAGGGGGGGATGTCTCCAGGGAGAAACAAATTTAGCTTTGAACCAATAAGCCACCAAAGAAATGGAATTATAAAATCTCCAAATAAAATAACATTCAAAACTATAATGAAGAGCATCAGAGGCAGGCAACCTAAGGCCACCAAGACTTTTAGGCAAACAAGTGTTCCTCCAAGAGATGATGTGCAGCTTTCTCCCTTCCAAAGAGCCATGAAAAAGAAATCTAGAGCTAAGTTTATCAATAGTTTTGTAAATTGCTTTAAGTATAATAGCCCCTCTGATCCAGTAAGCAAGAGTATTAGCAATAGTAAATTTGATAAACTGGATCCTACCTGCAAAAGACAAAAATTTAACTTTCCAACTAGCAAGTAGTGTAGAAATTCTACTCAGTAGTGGTTGAAAGTGAGAAAATTTGAGTTTACTAGTAGAAATGAGAAGGCCAAGGTAGGTGAGGGAGTTCTCAATAATGAGGAAACCCAACAAGTTTGTGATTTCATAAGCAAGAGGGGTATTCTTGGAAAAGATAACAGAGCATTTAGAGTTGTTAATGTTGACCTCTATGTAATAACCAAAAGAGACAAAAATGAAGTCATACCTTGACCATTGGATCCAGAATTTTTGTTGAAATCCCGGTTGGAATCCTCGTATCTGTCGAGATCCCATGATTTCAGCCGAAAATCCTGCTACAGTACACTATTCGGCGCCGAGTCCATCGTTTCTCCGCATATCCGGCTCAAAATCCGCGACCTCACCTCGATTGCGCTCCGTCTTCACGCCTATAAAATGAAGAGGAATGGAGACCTCTCGGCACACTCGCTCTCTACCTTCCACGCTCGACTTCTCCTCCCATACGACCCTTCAACCCGATCGATCTCCTCCCGACTCCAAGTCGCTCGCTCCACTCCGATCCTCCCTCTGATTCCACGACCAGAGCTGGCCGAACTCCATCAGCCCAATCCTTCTCCCTCCATACCGAGCTCTGCTCGTGCCGATCCAGAGAGATAGAGATAGAGAGAGAGAGAGAGAGAGAGAGAGAGAGAGAGAGAGAGAGAGAGAGAGAGAGAGAGTAAAGGGAGAGAAGCCGACCTACCTTGCCTCCTCCGACGCCGTCCCACCTTCCTGGATCAGAAGTTACGACATTTTGAGAGGAAGCCCGACGGGAGCTCGCTGTTGGTGAAGGTAATCCGCCCCCCTTTCACGCGCCTCTTTGGCCAAATCCCATATGTCTGCTGAACCGAGGGGTGGAAGGCTTAGTATTAGGTTTAATTAGTTTTAATGTTTATTAATTATAATTAATCTTAATTTTAATTATTCTAATTAATTATATTTATTGTAATTAATTATATTTAGTTCTGATTAAATAATTATAATTAACTTTTATTAATTATAATTACTTTTAATTAATAATTTTTAATTATTTTTAATTATTATTAATTAGTTATCATTTATTAAAGTTAATTAATATGAGTTAGTTATAATTAATCAAATTTAATTATGATTAATTATTTTTAATTAATTTTAATAGATATAATTAATTATTTTTAATTACTTATAATTAATCATGAATAAATATGATTAATTAAGGATAATTGTAATTAATTATAATTAATTAATGTTTAAAAAAAAGAGAGATGACTACTCTCTCATCCCTCGATCCTCGGGCCGACATCGCCGACAACCCCTCGAAGGTACGAATCTTCTAAACTCATATTGTCGTTTCGTTGTATGCGGCGGACCGGAAAACCGCCTATACACGCCTTTATTGCGCGTGGTGGGATGGGACCCTGGTCCGACGCCTACAACGAGGCGGTAATCGCCTAAACTCTACTTCGGTGTTCATGGCGCACCGGAAAACCGCCTATACACGCCTTTATTGCGCGTGGTGGAAAGGGACCCCGGTGCGGCACCTACAGCGAGGCGGGGTCACTCATAAGTACCCTCGAGCGGGGGGAAAGCAAACTGCGCATTTTTAAACTAGCCACCGGCAAAACCCGCAAAGGTACGAACTCTCTAAACTCAGATTTCTCGCATCGTTGTTTGCAGCAGACCGGAAAAACTCTTATACACGCCTTTATTGCGCGTGGTAGGATGGGACGCCGGTCTGATGCTTACGACGAAGCGAGCAATCGCCTAAACTCTACTTCGGTGTTCGTGGCGCACCGGAAAACCGCCTATACACGCCTTTATTGCGCGTGGTGGGAAGGGACCCCGGTGCGGCACCTACGGCGAGGCGGGGTCACTTATAAGTACCCTCGAGCGGGGGGGAAAGCAAATTGTGTCATTTAAACAGGTACCGTCAGAGCCCCATACACGCCTTTATTGCGCGTGGTGGGAAGAAATATCACGGCCGCGGTGCCCTCGCAAGAGGACACCTACCATACACGCCTTTATTGCGCGTGGTGGGAAAGGCCCAGTTTTCTCGTAGTTTTCCCCTAAACGGGGGAGATGCCGGGAGGCTGCCGAAATTTCGGGTGAAGACGGACCGTACTTGGACTTGATTTGCACATCAAATGAACAAAAATGGGACTCGTACATGGACTTGATTGAGCTCCAAAGACATTAATAAAAGATTAAATTCAAGTTCAAAATTGAAAAGAACATGAAATTGGACTGGACTCGAGCAAGAATTTGATATTGAACATTCAAACTCAAATCAAATTATAAGACTTGAAATTGCACGACGAGCAAGGATGTGAATGAACAATCAACTTGAACTTGTACTCTGGACCTGAACATTAATGGCTTGAACAATTCTAACTCAAGCGAGTACTTGAGTTGGACTACAACGGGCATAGAAATGATCTTGTACATTGAGCTCATGAATTTGATTTGAACTAGACTTGGAAGAATCCAGGCTTGAGTCCGATTTGAACATCGTTGGGCCCTCACATCCAACACCAATCAAATCACACCTTCTACGGATGTGTTTAGTGAAGCATACAACGAATGTAAATGCCCGCTAGTGTCAACAATCATCTGATCGAAGACAAGTACATATATTCCTTACAACTGAAAGATGGTTGATTAACAGCTAAGTGCAAATGTCTACGAATGTGAAACGAACTACAAACAAGTGCAAATACACAAAAACCCACCCGAGATTGGTGAAAGGGTGGATTCGATGCAGAAATAATGGATCTTCTACAAAATACTTCCAGGAGGTCGTCGTAGAAGACATGTTTCCCCTACGAATAAAGAGGTCAATGAATGAATGAAGGTCATTCATTAAAATCCCAAATATGAGTGAATTGTTGGTTCACTCACATCGATATTCGTTCCCACAAGCTTTCAATGAATTGTTGGTGCACTCACAAACAACGATATAAGCTTTCAATAATATCACAAAGGTCATTATATTCGTTCCCACAGTCAGTAGCCCTTCAATTGCAGCCGGGTTCATCGCCTTCTTACAAGTAGAATTGTAATACACGACAAGTACAAATACCTCCTACGATGATTCCTACGAGGTCAAACAAGTACAATCAAGCCCACCTGAGATTGGTGAAAGGTGGTTTCAATGCGAAAGCAAGGGTTCTCCTACGAATACTCTTAGGAGCTCGTAGCTGATACAACGGTCCCCTGGAAATGACTACAAGCCACTTGTGGATAACAACAGTGAAAACCTCGTAAGCATAGCGAACCACTGTGGGCACAAGTGTAGATATCACCTACGACAATGGTGATCAAGATCTTCTCGATCCTGTATTCAAGAAGGGAAACAACTCTAGCCTCCACAAATATCAAAAATTACAAGTCCACTATACTAAAGATCTTGAAAGGAGATCTTTCCAAAGCAGGGCAGCAAACTTCAAAATCAAGAAGAACCCTATCCCCGGTGAATGAGAAAAGGGGAGTCGATATCAAGACAACAATGCATCGCCACCGGATCCGCAACATTCGTACTAGCGGACAGAAGGCGTCTACAAATATTTTCAAAATACCCCTTGCACGTGCACTATAAATTATATACACATAGGTACACTAAAAGGGGTAAAAGCAATCATAAACCCGCGTGGGCCCCGACGAGCGTGTTATTGGTACACACGTGACGTCTAAGGATGCTACGCGGGTTGACAAGTGAATTCTAGTTCGAACCCGATCCTTCTATACGGATCAACAGAAGTTGACAGGGTTTGAACCTCCAAACAAATATACAGTTGTGACGACCAGTGTATTTGTTTCAATACATTCATATTCGGCCTTCAAAGCCTAAAATCAAAAGAATTCATTCAACAAAAGGCATAAAGCCTACGACAAACCCGATCCTCGGTCGACAGCTCGGCCGAGTCGACAAGGTTCAATCAAATGGAAATGACCCCCAAACACCCCGATGATGACCGTATTGATTGGTTACCTCAACCGGAGGGGTTCACAAATACTTTCAAATTCCATTCAAATGCCCGAAAATCTAAACTCCACAAAGTCCAAATCCAAAAATTCAAAATTCTAGAAAACTCTACAAAAATCTCAAAATCCCAAAAATCCCAAAAAATATTTAAAATTGAAATAAATCCATCAAACACTCAAAGCAAAATCCATCCACCCTCCGCAACAGTTTGGCGGGGCGGATAAATTAAAGTTTACTTTAGCTCACAAAGAGCCAAATGCCTAGTCAAAAATATTGTCACGCCCCGAGATCTAACTTGGAAAGAATGTCGATCAATAGCCAAACAATTTACCAGAGTTATCTAAAACCTTCAATAAGCGATCTATCAAACATCTATAAAATTTAAAACATCAATATAATAGTCGATTCATATCTCAAAACATCATGTACAATACTCAGGAACTAAACTATCAATACAAGTAGAGAAATCTATCCTGTCCTGAGTACAAAAGAATCATCAATCGATCAAAAGAACTAAAACCTGAAGACCTGGATCAACTCCTATCTCCTGCTCCCAAACCCTGACCTGAAAATATCAACCACATATAATGAGCTTTACAAAGCCCAGCAGGTCACCTAATACCTATAACTGAAATCAAAGCACGGCGATGCTATCAATATGCATGTCAATCTATCAATCTGAATCAGTCAATGGTCAATGAATCTATGCAATCCGGAAATCCATGAATCAATGATCATCAATACTATGCAGTGGAAATCCATAGTCAATAAAACCAGTCAATGCAGCGGCAGGCAATTCGATAAATCAATGCAATCAATCAATATCCGTCAATCAAATCAATACGGTCAATTCAGTACGATCTAATCAATGAAGTCAATTGAGAAAAGCGATACGAGACAAGGAATCTATAAAACAGTCAATACGGTATAGAACAATAGCAACAGCGAGTCTATAAAATCTAGGCGGTAATACAATGAATCTATACGATGTCCATGTCCATGCTATCAATGCAGTATCTATATCTATCAATATCCATATCAATGCTCAGTAATCAATGCTCGGTAATCAATCAATGAAATCAATGAAATCGTACGATACAGTAAATCCGATCAATCAATAAGGCAGAAATCGATAAAGCAATAAATCCGTAAATCAATACAGTGAACATGCAATTCAATACTATATACTGGACAAGTAAAATCAACTGGTCATGTTGCTGTTGTAGAATCCGTTGCTGTTGTAGTCCGTACGTTGGTCTATCAATAAGAGTCGTCACTCTTTTTGCCCGTCGGCCGCCCGTCGGCATATAAAACTCCTTATAACTCCCAATCGTTATATCAATGATCAATGGTTTAAAGGAAAGCCCGTCGGCCCACCATCCTGTACAGGTCAATATCAATCTTCACCAACGTTCAACCAGGTTCCACTTGGGTTCCAGTATCAATAGTCAATTCAATCAATAAGCAATTCAATAGTCAATATTAAAGCAATCATATCAATAATCATATTCATATCAATTCAATCTATCAATCTCAGACAATTCGGAAATCATACGAAAATCGGGCAGCGTAACGGCAGTCGGTCAAATTTACACAAAAATCCTGCAAAAAGACACGATTTCCAAATTCTACCAAATTACAATAGAATATCTATAACATCAATGCAAGACTTTTATTCTATAGAAACCAAGTCAGAAAACATCCTGATAATTTTCTATTCAATTAAAAGCGCGTAGGACCAATTCCGACCGGAAGAAAATTCGTAGAATACAGTCAAATCGTGTAGAATAATCATATCTATAACACTCTAAAAGTTGTGCGGTGAAAGTCGTGTCAAATCAAAATCATGTCAAAAGTTCGACTACGAAAACACAAAACAGATCTCAACTCGGTCAAAACACAACATCTTTGAAAACAGAAATAGGATTCGGAGTCCTTACCACGAGATCTCCACTTTTCCCAACAGCAGCGTCGGACGAAAAGCGCTCCGCGGTCTCCGAAAACCAGCTTTTCTCTTTTTCCTTTTCTCTTTCTCTCTCCTCAGATATTTTCGTTTTTATAAAATGATTTTCTCTCTCCTCAAAACGAGCTGATTTTCTTATATCAGTGAACTGATCGGCCAGGCCGATATTCACATCGTCCCGGTACGATCAGACCAAATCCTGATCGTCCTGGACCTCACCCAGGGCTATTGTCTGGCCGATAATTTCTACAGTACAGATCGGCCTGGACGATCTCACGATCGGCCCGGACGATCCTGTCCAGAAATCATCCAGAAAACACTCCAGAAATCAGCTGTTTTCCATGCACTGATCGGCCTGGACGATCTCAACTTCGTCCTGGCCGATTCTGGGAGGGAAATCCAATTCAGAGAGGAACAGTAAGGGAACGAGATATTACAATCTCCCCACCTTAGAAAAATGTCGTCCCGACATTTCCCTAAAGGTACGAAGCAAAACACGAAGCAAACCAAATCGATCGAAATCCAAATCCCAAAACAAAACTCGTCGAAATCCATACAAAACACACAATGCAATCAATCAAATGTCAATATGCAATGTTCATATGTCAATATCAATCGGTTAGTCAAATCAATCTTACCAGTAGAACCTTCTGGTCGCTGTTGATCCTGATGCTGTAAACTCTGTAGACTGTAGATGCGTGGCACCACTGGAGGAAGTGCAGGAGGTCGTGGCGCAACTGTCTCTCTCTGATCTCTGACAGCTCTATCATCTATCCGGTTCCCTGATCTCTCACTGTAAGTCCTCGGGCCAACAGTCCTCTGCTGTCCTGAACCCGTGCCAGAATCAGTCCGTCCACCCAGTCCTTTCTGAGGACAAGCTGCTGCTCTGTGCCCTTGCTGTCCACAGTGAAAGCACTGCCCCGTCAACAGGTAGCATCGACCTGCATGTCGTTTACCACAGTGAACACATGCTCCAGAACTACCAGACGATATTACCGATGCAGATCGCGGTACAGATCCCGATGCAGATCCTCTCGAACTCTCATATCTGCTTCTCTTCTCTCTATCTCTATCTCTACCAGAATCATCTCGTCGTACCTCATCTCTCCTCCTTCTGGTATCCTCGTACCTCGGTACCGGTGTCGCCAGATCAATCTCTATCAATCGAGCTCGCTCCACTAGCTCAGAAAACTCATGGATCCGGAAAGGTACTAGTGGATGCCTCAGCTCTCTGTTCAATCCGTGCAGGAATCTATAACATTTTTCCTCGGCCGTAGGAATCAGATGAGCAGCGTACCTCGCAAGAGCAGTAAACTCGGCCTCGTACTCCATCACTGACTTGCGGCCTTGCTCCAATCTCATGAAAGCTTCCTGCATCTGTCGCTGAGCTGACGGTGGTACAAACCACATCCTGAATACTGTAGTGAACTCATCCCAGGTGATCTCAGCATTTGTCTTCCCCTGGAATTTCTCTCTCTGCTGTCCGATCCACCATCTCTCTGCCTCACTCTCCAACATGAATACTGCCAATGGTACTTTTCTATTCCCCGGACACTGCATGCTATCAAAAATCTTTTCCACCCTCATGATCCAATCCTCAGCAGCCTGTGGTCCTACAGCCCCTTTGAACAACGGAGGCTTCAGCTTGTGGAACATCTGCAAATGTCTGTCTACCTCTTCTTCCTTGCTTCCACTCATCTTGCTCTGGGCATCCCCCATAACATGTGCAATCGCAGTAGCCAACTGCATCATACTCTCTGAAGGCATTGGAGCTGCGCTGTGTTGCTCATTTGGTACACTGGATTCTGCTGGAGGATCCATATCTTTTTCACCTGCACAATTCAAAACAAATGATACACACATGCAACGATGTATGCCAATGAAGCTCTTAAAGCTACCCAATCTACCCAATTCTCAATCCAAACCTACAACTCTGGTAACAATCCATTCTTCCAATAACACTGCTCTGATACCAAAACTTGTCACGCCCCGAGATCTAACTTGGAAAGAATGTCGATCAATAGCCAAACAATTTACCAGAGTTATCTAAAACCTTCAATAAGCGATCTATCAAACATCTATAAAATTTAAAACATCAATATAATAGTCGATTCATATCTCAAAACATCATGTACAATACTCAGGAACTAAACTATCAATACAAGTAGAGAAATCTATCCTGTCCTGAGTACAAAAGAATCATCAATCGATCAAAAGAACTAAAACCTGAAGACCTGGATCAACTCCTATCTCCTGCTCCCAAACCCTGACCTGAAAATATCAACCACATATAATGAGCTTTACAAAGCCCAGCAGGTCACCTAATACCTATAACTGAAATCAAAGCACGGCGATGCTATCAATATGCATGTCAATCTATCAATCTGAATCAGTCAATGGTCAATGAATCTATGCAATCCGGAAATCCATGAATCAATGATCATCAATACTATGCAGTGGAAATCCATAGTCAATAAAACCAGTCAATGCAGCGGCAGGCAATTCGATAAATCAATGCAATCAATCAATATCCGTCAATCAAATCAATACGGTCAATTCAGTACGATCTAATCAATGAAGTCAATTGAGAAAAGCGATACGAGACAAGGAATCTATAAAACAATCAATACGGTATAGAACAATAGCAACAGCGAGTCTATAAAATCTAGGCGGCAATACAATGAATCTATACGATGTCCATGTCCATGCTATCAATGCAGTATCTATATCTATCAATATCCATATCAATGCTCAGTAATCAATGCTCGGTAATCAATCAATGAAATCAATGAAATCGTACGATACAGTAAATCCGATCAATCAATAAGGCAGAAATCGATAAAGCAATAAATCCGTAAATCAATACAGTGAACATGCAATTCAATACTATATACTGGACAAGTAAAATCAACTGGTCATGTTGCTGTTGTAGAATCCGTTGCTGTTGTAATCCGTACGTTGGTCTATCAATAAGAGTCGTCACTCTTTTTGCCCGTCGGCCGCCCGTCGGCATATAAAACTCCTTATAACTCCCAATCGTTATATCAATGATCAATGGTTTAAAGGAAAGCCCGTCGGCCCACCATCCTGTACAGGTCAATATCAATCTTCACCAACGTTCAACCAGGTTCCACTTGGGTTCCAGTATCAATAGTCAATTCAATCAATAAGCAATTCAATAGTCAATATTAAAGCAATCATATCAATAATCATATTCATATCAATTCAATCTATCAATCTCAGACAATTCGGAAATCATACGAAAATCGGGCAGCGTAACGGCAGTCGGTCAAATTTACACAAAAATCCTGCAAAAAGACACGATTTCCAAATTCTACCAAATTACAATAGAATATCTATAACATCAATGCAAGACTTTTATTCTATAGAAACCAAGTCAGAAAACATCCTGATAATTTTCTATTCAATTAAAAGCGCGTAGGACCAATTCCGACCGGAAGAAAATTTGTAGAATACAGTCAAATCGTGTAGAATAATCATATCTATAACACTCTAAAAGTTGTGCGGTGAAAGTCGTGTCAAATCAAAATCATGTCAAAAGTTCGACTACGAAAACACAAAACAGATCTCAACTCGGTCAAAACACAACATCTTTGAAAACAGAAATAGGATTCGGAGTCCTTACCACGAGATCTCCACTTTTCCCAACAGCAGCGTCGGACGAAAAGCGCTCCGCGGTCTCCGAAAACCAGCTTTTCTCTTTTTCCTTTTCTCTTTCTCTCTCCTCAGATATTTTCGTTTTTATAAAATGATTTTCTCTCTCCTCAAAACGAGCTGATTTTCTTATATCAGTGAACTGATCGGCCAGGCCGATATTCACATCGTCCCGGGACGATCAGACCAAATCCTGATCGTCCTGGACCTCACCCAGGGCTATTGTCTGGCCGATAATTTCTACAGTACAGATCGGCCTGGACGATCTCACGATCGGCCCGGACGATCCTGTCCAGAAATCATCCAGAAAACACTCCAGAAATCAGCTGTTTTCCATGCACTGATCGGCCTGGACGATCTCAACTTCGTCCTGGCCGATTCTGGGAGGGAAATCCAATTCAGAGAGGAACAGTAAGGGAACGAGATATTACAAATATCACTAAGATCCATTCTCAAATAATCTCCTACCAGTAAGGACGTGGTACGTGTCCTCTAACCAGCGGTCTGCCACCAAATGGCACCGCAGGATAAATGGTTATGATCCGGGGCCCTCTGAACCGAGTGGTTTTGCCGCCAAATGGCACCACGGATACCGGTTATGGCCATAGCCAATACGCTCCTTATTGGCATCAAATCCTTGAGATATGAATCAATAGGATATGATCGATAGGGCACAAAGCCCTCTGTAAGCTAAGGTGGATTCAAATTTGTCCCCTTAGACAAACACTCATCCCAGGTCTACAAGGTCCCCTTGGACGAAACAACCCATGGCTGCCGACAAGGATCATTCTGTCAGGTTGGGTCGACTACCTCCTCTGACTAAGTAGACCAGGGTCCATGATGGCCCGGGACGACGGAACCATGGGATCTTGATCGGGCCCATCATCCATTCCCCCACCATCCGCTTTAAGTGCTCGATGGTGAAATTTCTATTTTAAATACCAAACATTTCAAACCTTTCTAAATGCCCAAATCCAAACTCAATCTTTACAATCCAAACTCATTGCTGCTACTATATGCCAGATAACACGTATTCTATACGTATCTGATTGACGACTAGCCTTAATCGAAAGTTCTCTCTCGTGATCGGGAGGGGTAATTAACTATAGGGGCTTGCGCCTATAGGAAACCAGAACTCAGATCATAAAGTCCTCACCAAAATGAGGGCGAAATCTCTGGGTAGTGTCTTATCTACAAACCCATCTGCCTTCCAAAATTTACCTCAGAACTTAGTTCGTTAAAACTCCCTCGCCGAATAAAAAAAACGAGTGGAGGCCGGGGCCGAATTTTCGGAGCCCACAGTTAACAAGAAGACCCGAATGCTCAACAAAGGTAGAGAGATTATCTTTCAGGAAAACAGCATTACTAATAGAAGCCTTCTCAAAAATGAGAATATCATCCGCATAAAGGAGATGATTCACAGAGAAATCCCCACAAGAAATACCAGCAAAAATATTATTGTCAATCTCACATGAAAAGCATCCATCACAACCGAGAAGAGCAACGGGGACAGGGGGCACCCCTGCCTGAGGTCAGAAGAAGAGGCCAAAAATCCCTCCAAAGCACCATTGATACAAACAGAGAAATAAACATCATCAATACAGGCCTTAATCCATTTGACAAACAAGGAGGGAAACCTTTCAAGAGAAGCCTATCCAAAAGGAAATCCCTCGAAACAGTACCAAAAACCTTACGAATGTCAAGCTTAGCACAAAAGTATTTCCTCTTAGCATTACAGTTAAATTCACTCAGAATATCATAGGAGAGAACAATGTTGTTAGTAGAAATCCTCTGCTTAATAAAACTAGATTGGCTATTATGAATGATAAAGGGCATGACCTCTCTCATACGATTAGCAATAATCTTGTAGAAGACATTTCAAAGAGAAATAGGGCGATAATCAGAGAGAGAGGAAGCATGGGAATCCTTCGGGATAAGAGAGATAGTTGTGGCCTTAGCATATTTAGGGAGGTCTCCATTCAAAAAGAAGTATTTGATAGCTTTACAAACATCCCGACCTATAATATCCCATGTAGCTTTATAGAACTCAAAAGAAAAACCATCAGGCCCCGGGACAGAGTTGGAAGAACCAGCAAAAACTATATCTTTGATCTCTTTATCAGTGACTGGAATCAAGGTTCTGAAAACCGGATCGGACAACGAACCTGAAGAAGGAGAGGTTCACGGTTTGACCGGTCGAACCGGATGATGTAATAATAATATTATTATTATAAAAATTTAATAAAATTAACAAAATAAAGAAAGATAATAACCACATAATTTAATATAAATTATTGCTAATTTATATTACATATTTAAATTTAATTTATAAATATAAATTATTTAAAAATTCACAAATATAAAATTATAAATATAATATAATTAAATATTTTAATATAAAAGTATTTCATTTATAACATAAAAAAATTTTAGAGGTGAAAAACAAATAAATTTTTAGAGCTATTAATATAGAATCCAAATAAAAATATAAAAAAATAGATATAAAATATAAAAAATAAATAAATAAAAAATAAATATTATCAATTAAAAAAATAAATATTATCAACTAAAAAATAAATATTATTCATATTATTAAAATTAATTTCAAATCATTAAAAAAAATAAGTTGTATAGTGTGAATATGAAACTAAAGATGACTCTTTCCTTTGTATGTTTAGTCCCACATCACTTAGAAGTTTTGCTTTGTATAGTGTACATATCTTCTTGCTTTCCCTCATGGCAAGAGCTCTTAAGATATCATGAAGACATGAAATTGATGAAATTATAATAATATTACCTTTAATTTAATTTAAGAGTTTTATAATAATATTTATATTAATTATTATTAAGTTTAATATTTATTTAATATTAAATAATTTATTTAACAAATATTATTCTAAAAACTTGAACCTACCAGTTTTAAAAAACCGAGACTGGTTCGCCAGTTTACCGGTTGAACCGGCGATTCATCCCAAAATCACATGTTTTAATGCAAGGCCGGTTTTCAGACTGGACTGGACTGGTGCTCAAACCGGTTCACGGTTGAACCGGACGGACCGGCCGGTCCGGTCCGATTTTTAAAGCACTAACTGGAATAGTAAGGGAAGCAATAAGGGGATGAGGTATGGTAGACCTAGCATGAATAGCAAAGGGCCTAGGACTATTGGGCTTGGGGGTATTATAGAGACTTTTAAAATAGTTCACAGAAGCATTGGCAATATCCATATGAGAGGTAAGAATACCCTCATCCGTATGAAGCTCATTAATCCAATTAATATTATTTCTGAATTTAATCCTAGTATATAAAAACCCCAAATCATCTTCCCCTTTAGATAACCAATTAGCTTTTTCCCTTTGAATCACCCACATACCCCAAGCCTTATGGAGAGAAGTAAGAGAAGAGTTGATATTCTTTAAGGCATCATTAAGACTAGGGTCAAGGGGACTATCTTGGTGTTGCGGATCTATGGTTTATGGTTTTGATAATAGCAAACATTCCTTATTTACCTACGATTGCCTTTTATACTAACGTTTCAGGTCCACATGATCAGACTATAATTTGGAACCAGCTCAAGATTGGGTAGAGTGGGTCTTTGTCAGTTTGTAATCTTTTTCCTTTCTTGAGTCTATTGTATTTGGTGTGGCTATAACTTGGTAGAAATTCTCTAGTTCCCTATATGATTTCAATTTTTGGTAACATCGTCCGGGACGATATTAATATCGGCCTGGACGATCTGTTCAAAACCAGAAACCTTAATTAAGGCATCCTCATTAAGGCAGCCGTCAACTGATCGGCCTGGACGATACTTGTATTGGCCAGGATGATATGATCAATTAAGAAAGAATCAGCCGCCATGATCAATTTAGGTATCATGTATTTTAGGAAATCGGCCAGGACGATATACCAATCGTCCAGGACGATCTAACTCAATTATGCCTAAAATGATCTGGTATCTTTGGAAAGAATTAATGGCTGATTGATACGATCAAATTGGCCAGGACGATCGTGAGATCGGCCGGGACGATAGCCTGGACGATTGACATCGGCCAGACTCTATTCAGGGCGATGATCAAGACGATTGAACTAGTTTTAAACTAATCGGCCAGGACGATCGTGAGATCGGCCAGGCCGATATAACCAAGTTTCTTCTGATCATCCCATATTGTCCCGGTCTAATGAGCTTAATTTGTACTAATCGGCCAGGACGATATACCTATCGGCCTGGACGATAATGTCGGCAACTTGCATTAATGAGCTCGTTTTGAGAGCTTCTATTTAAGCTATGGCATGACAACTTTTGTAAGAGTCTTTGGCAGCCATTGTTGCTTCGTTCTTGTGGGGGAAACTTGAAGAGAGAGCTTGAAAGGGAGAGAGGAAAGGATGGAGTTTGAGAGGGAGAAGATCCTGTGAGGGGGAGGAACTCAAGGGAGTGTGGTGGGGGATCCACACGGTTGCTCCGGTGAACTCGCATCTTAGTACCATCGGATTCAAGGCTTGTCTCGAGGTAAGTTCACCAAAGAAGAAGATCTCTTTGGTGTCAAAGGACCCGGCGACTCCGCCGCACCGGGGAAGGTGGAAGTGATTTTGTAAGGGCTTCTCCGCCTAGCTGTGTGGGCTAAAGGAGAGACACTTGTCTTAGTGCAATACTTGGAGGGTGCCTCCAAGGAGTGGACGTAGGTCAAGGTTTGACCGAACCACTATAAATCCGGTGTGTTCTTTTCTTATTATCGCTTCCGCATTTATTTTTCTTCCGCACTTTGTTTGTGGTGTTTTTGGTTGGAACTTTATCTTTGGTTTTAAGGTTTTCCAATTCACCTCTCTCTTGATTAGCTTGTGACTAAGTTCAAGAGGGCCTAACATCCCTAACGAACTTTCACTTGGATTTGAGAAATACAATGAGATTGCAGATCATGCAGAACTTGAATGCTATTTGAGATATAAGTAGAGTTGGACCAATTCTCTCGTTTGATAAAAGCTTTTAAATCCTTAAGCTTGGAGTAAAATGCCAAAATAGGACTACCCCAATACTGAGAAGCAAAAATAGAAATCAAACAGTTCCAAAAACCTTTCATATTCACCAGGTAATTCTTGAATTGAAATCTAACATTCGGCTTAAAAGTATTTCCAGGTAATAGCACAAGCGGAGAGTGATCTGAGCAAGAAGGGGGCTCCACTTTATATAAAGAAGCAGGGAATTGATCTAGCCAAGCCGTATTGACTAGAATTCTATCAATTTTAATATGGATAGTGTCAGAAGTTCTTTGGTTAAATCATTTGTAATACAATCTAGAAGATGGAAGCTCAGTCACACCATAATTGAAAATCCAAGCATTCATTTCTTCCAAGCGACTATAATGAAGGGTCCTACCTCCAAATTTATCTTCCATGACCCTGCAATAGTTGAAATCCCTAACAATAACCAAAGGGGAAGTAATAGTCTCAGAAAGAGAGAGAAGATGCTGCCAAAGAGAAGCTCTATCCGCTTGGGAGTTAGTAGCATAAATAACAGACAAAAGCAAGGAGCCATAGAGCCAAACCGAATAGACCCATGAATGAGCTGTGGAGTGATAATTAAAGGAAAAAATGAAACAGCCAAATGATTCCATTTAATCAAAATTCTCCCAGGCGTCGAGAAGCTGAAGTTGTCACAGGATTGTTCATTCAAGAATACTTTGTGAGAATTAATGAACCAAGGGTCAGCTAAAGAGGCAGAAGAAATTTTAGCCTCCAAAATACAAAGCATATCAAGATGAAAAGAAGAAACCAATTTCTTACATGCTAAAACTCTATCAGGAGAGTTAAAACCCCTGACGCTCCAGCAAGCAATAGGTCGTAGGGTCATTTGGACTTAGAGTTGGAAGATCGAGTCTTCTTAGCACACTGCCCTTTTGGTCCATTATGATTCTTAGGTTGGGTCTTAGGGATATAGGGAGGAATGGCAGGAGACTACGGTCTCTCATCAGGCGGTTCTTCTGGTTGAAGGATGGAAAACCAGTTGGGAGAAGAAATCAGGGGGTCTGAAGGGAGGACAGCAGCTTTTTGAGGGGCTTGGTCAAAATGTGAAGAACTAGTAGGGGAAGAAGTATCAAATTGTTGATGAGGGATGAAAGGGGAGTTATCTAAAGAAGATACATCTTCATTAGGAGAATTCAAGTTGAGAATGGGATCTTTGGGCTCATGCGGGACAGCAAGGAGCTGGGGAGGTAATGATAAGAGGACAGGAAGAGCAGGGGAAGCAAAAGAAGATGGCTACACCAGGGGGCTCACAACAGGAGGCACGAAAGGAGGTGGCAAAGGTGTGGAGTTGGGTTGAGGAGGGGGGAGGTTGGGTTGGTTAATTGTGGGAAGAGGAGGTTTGTGAACCTGGGGTCTTGATGAGCGAGGTCTAGAAGAGCGACATCCCCGATAAGGGATAGCGGGAAGTTTGGGTTGAGGATTAATGTGGCATAAAGAAGAAGGATGGACAATAGAGTCGCAGCCAGAACAAGGGGAAGGCTTCCAATCATAGAGAACTTTAAGAGAAACATCATCACCATCAAGTGAGATAGGGATTTCATCAGGCAAATGAGAGTTACTGGAAACCAAGACGCAGACTCTAGCTTAAGTGAGCATGGTTTTTATGGGCTGTAAGAGCATCCACCGCAAGGGGGTGGCCAACAAAACTCGTGATTTTAGAGATGCATGTCGGGTTCTAAACAGCTAATGGCAAATCCACAATTTTAATCCATATGGGGATAGAAGAAAGCTCATCTTGTTTGGGCTTAAATTTCGGAGTCCACTTCTGGGGGATAAAGGGCCGACCGAAGAAGAACCAAGGTCCTCCCGATCAGGCAACTTGATAATCTTCCGGAGAGGAAAACTTGAACAGGAAAAAACCATCGTTCAAAGAAAGAAGCTCCACATATCCTTTAGGATTCCAAGCTTTTTTGACAGAGTTGAGAAGGCTCAAGTAGGTAGGACGAGGGCCAATGGAGTAGCCAACGAGCAGTGAGCTCCAATCTGGAACCCCGAGAGCCAAATCATCAGCAGAGAACGAAATCTTCGTAGCAGGTGGAATGAAGGAGAGGGAAAACTCTCCAGCCATAGGGTCTTCCTTGGTAAGGTTTGAAACATAGTTCAAACCAACAGAAGTGACAGGAGCGGAAGAAGAAGAGAGCGTTCCAGGGAGAGGAGGGAAATCAGCAAAATAGGAGGGAGAAGAGGCCATAATGAGGGAATGGGAGAGGAGAACCCCTCCCCAGGCAATAGCAGGAGTGATGAAGAAGAGAGGCGATGGGAAGGAAGCTAGGGAAAACAAACCCTAGCAGAGCCCCCAGATAAGATAGAGTTGAAAGAATGTGACTTTTATAAGAAATGTAAGTTTTAATATATTTACTAACTGAATTATGTAATACCCATAACAAATATTTATTAAAAAATTATGATTATACTTTTTATATAAATTCATATATTTGTTGCATTATATTAGAATATTTTATATTATCAATGGCTAAAAAAATACAAAAAAAAGAAGATTATAATTTTATTTTAAGAAATGTAGCAGCTAAATTACGCTCTCTCAAGAGTCAAGTCCTTAACTACCATTCCTTTGCTGTCAAACAACAGCCACATCTCTCTCTGTCAAATACTATCAAATCACTGAAAACATATATAATAATTTTGTCTTCCATCATCTCAATAATTCTCTCAACTATTTTTTTATAAGATTTAAAATTTATTTAATAATTATCATAGCAACCTGCTCCAGCTTAGCACACCGCACAATCAAACAACCATCCACATCAGATCTCATCATCTAATCAAATGATTTCTGCACAAAATGCAATGCCATTTAAATGGTTTATTATATATTAAAATTATTTTTCAAATGATTAAATTTATTAAATTTAATATATTTAAAATATTTTTATTTTTTTATTCATTAATTAATTGATCATCTAATGTCAAAATAACATGTACACCGAATGCATTAATAAAATTTTTCAATTAATTGTTATGATTAAATTTAAAAGGATTTTATTTTTCAAAGTATAATTTCCTTGATAATTCATATTTGAACCATATTAATTCAATGTTTTAATAGTAAATTACATCATTAAAATTAACTTAGCATTATGCATGTGCATTGATGCTAGAGCATCTATGGGTAAATTTTTTATAAGTCCTATACCTTAGAATGTATATAACTAAGAATTTTCTTCTAGTAAATTTTTTTTTTTTGGTGCATTTTCTTTTGTTGGACCTTTTTTTTTTCTTTTGGGTCCTTTCAGGTCATTAGAGTTTTGTGTATTATTGAACTATAAATTGACTTAGTAGATGTTCGAGTGATGACGATTCAGGGTGAAAATGAAATATTCTTTTTTTTTTAACTTCTTCAACATTTTTTAAAATGTTATTTCTATGTGGGATCTGATTGTGTTGAACGATTAATAGTACAGTTGCCTTGAATTTCAAGTTAATTTTTCTTGCTCGTTGGAGGTGGGTAGACAAGCAATAAGGATGATAATAGTGAGCATTTCATATTCACCATGAATCAATTTATAGTTTCTTTTATTATAAATCAATTGTTAAATACAATCAAATCCCACATAGAAGTAACATTTTATAATTTGTCAGACAATCAATAAGGATGATGTTGATATCAGTGATCTGTTTGAGAGACCTTTGATTTCATCGATTATGCCGTGCATTAGGGCTGTGCTTGCTTATTTTACGCATTGGTGAGTAAAAAATAGCTTAAGATTTCATTTCTTACGATTTTCTTACTATTTTATAAAACAGCTTTTTAGTGTAAAATATTTTAGTTTTAAAAAAATTTATATTAGAAATCTATTTTAGAGAGCATTAAAAAAACCGTCCCGTCCCAAATGAAACCTAAATCTTTGATTACAACTATGCTGAGAATACTCATCCCCATTGTTCAATATGCTTTTTTAAATCCTTTTCAAATTTAATTAGCTATTTGCACTCATATTTTCTTTTCTTGTTTTTCATCATTCAGAGCTTCAATAGTAAGATAGTTAATTAAAAAAGAAGAATTATATCTACAATATTATGATAGTTATAAAAAAAATCTGTAACTTTCACAGTAAACTTTTAAAAATTTTAATGAAGATAAAAATAGTAATAATGATACATTCTAATTTTAAAAAGCCTAGTTTGTACTTGCCTTTGACTTCCGCTTATAATGATATTGTTTGTATGAATGTAGAGGTTTGTAAATTATTTGAAGTCAAACGCAAGAATTATTGACGATATATTGTATCAATTAAAAAGTTTTGAGCGATAGAATATTTATATTAAATTAGGCTTTTTTAATGAATTTTAGTATCATTAGACTAGACGACTTCTTGTATCTTTTTACATATTTAATGAATGATTAAATTCTAATAAAAGTAAATAAAATTTAATTCACATGCAATACATTATAGATCATAATTCCCGTCACGTTCTTCGCTTAAAAATTTATATAAATCCATAGATGATTTATGCTTCCTTTGGTCGACTTTCTTACTGCTTCTTAAAACAATTTTAATTTTTACTTAAAAAAATGCTTTAAGAAGCGAAAAGAAAGCCCTTCCAAATAAAATCTTAATATAAATGAACGGCAAATCATGAAATATTTAAAAGTGCAATAATCTCACAAAATTTAATAATTATTTCAAAGATTGAATATCGAAAAAAAGGTAATATAAATTTTAATTTGGCATATAAAATAAATGAATAAAACAATCATATTCTAAAATTAGCCCCAACTTTGATATTTTCCAACCATAAATCGACGGATTTAGGATTAATTATTCTGTGCGAACGCCGAATGCCATCCGGAGACAAATCAGAGTGTTCCATATCACCCCGATGCTCGGTAGCGCTGATGCCACATTCTGATTGGTGTCCGGACGGCGTTCTACATCCGGTCTTCGCACAGAATAATTTCAATTCTCCGGATTTAGAGCTCCATCTCAATTTGTTCCATTCGTAATGTGGACTTTCCATGAACAAAATCACAACTTTAGATGTTATATACGTAATACATGAATAAGAATTCAGCGATACCACACCTAAGAACACTTGAAACAAAGCATAAAGTGTTAAAATAAGCAGCAAGAACTCACATTTCATGCAATTGGGAAGGAGTTGAAGAGCAAGGGCTTGTCCACCCAGCGAATCCTGCAACCTCTAGCTTGAAGCATCTGTAGCAGTCCGGGAGACAGCAGCTTTCTCAAAGCACTAACTAATTTCAACTTCTTCAGTTTGCACCGCGAAGCTCTCAACGCAAACTCGAAGCCCTCAACGCTGACTCCGCTGAGCTGCACCAACTTCGCATCTTGCAAACACCTTAAGCTGCCAAGCAACTTGCAAAGGCCCAGGCTAGAGACAGGGCAGTTGGATATATTAAGCTGCAAGATAGACCCAAATGCAATATAAACTCATTTATTTAACATGTCAAATACCAAAAAAGACATTATTTGATCATATTCTACAATAGAGTGTCAAAACAGGTTGGCGGGTCCTGTACCGGTTGAACCTGGCCTGACCTAGGTCCAAACGGGTCAACCGAACCGAACCCAACCCGGTTTTGAAAATAGGTCGGGATTTCCAACCTGGACCTTACCCATCCTGGTTGTCGGGTTGCCCGACTCGACACACGAACCCGGATGTGAATAGACGGTAAAGGAGAATTGACGCGGGTCAGTGGCAGCAGGCAAGGCCAGCGGGCCTGAGGGTGCGGGCACAAGCAGTTGGCACTGGCCGCACAGCAGGTCGGCGGCAGCATTGGCGGACATCAGACATGCCTACCCGACTAGTGTGAGATGTGGCACGGCAGGAGGGACGAGGCAGACGGCGGACGCGACAACTGACGCGATGACTCATTTGACTGGCGTGAGACTTGGTACGGCGGCAAACATAAGGCGGGCACGACGACTAATAATTTCACACGACACGTATGAGACGTGACAGCTAGCCAATAGCCATTTCCCCATGTCAACTTTGAGTTGATTACGGATTGCTGGGTCAATCCGAACCCAACCCATTTTTTCATGCGGGTCAAAAATTCAAACCCGGACCCGACCCGTATTGACCCAAATCCGGATTTTTTCTGAGTCGGGTTTCAGATCGTGTCAACTTTTGACACCCCTATTCTACAATTCATATATGACTTTCAAGTAGATTGCGTCCGCCGTTCGTGTTAGATAACTTAACAAGCTAAACATTAAAAGAAAAAAGCAAAAAAAAAAAAAAAACATTATCTCATTTGTTTAATGAGCCGAGCCAATAACACTTGAGCTCACTCAGTATCAACTCATTTACACACCAAGTAGGGAACTCCTCACAAAATATATATTCTTTTCAATGAAATAGTTTCAGAGTGCAGAGAGGATGAAGTAAAACTACCTGCCGAAGATTTTGGGAAAATCGAGAAAGAGCAAACAAGGCAGCATCATCGACTGAGGAGCAGCCCTTCAAGTCCAGTTCAACTAAGCTTTTGCAACCAAAGGTTATAGAAGTAATCCCTGCAGCAGTAACATTGACAAGCCCCCTCAGCTCGAGATCTGATATCCCTTCAAAGTAGCTAAGATGCTCAAGTCCTTGATTGGTGATTTGGATGCAATAGCAAAGGTTTAGCTTCTTTAACTTCTTACAACCATCAGCTAAGAAAGACAATCCAGAATCATCAATTTCCACACATCTGAAGAAGGACAAAAAAAATCAGAGAGGGATCTAAAATTTAAACAAAAATACATCCAAAAAGTTTAGATATTTACCGATAAAGATCAAGTTCTTCTAAATTCTTGCAGTTAGATCCGATGCAAGCCAGACCTTTGCTGGTGACCTTTGCACAAAAACCTAATTTTAAAACCTTGAGCTCTGAACATTTAGTCAAGTGCTGCAGTGCTGCAACAGCAAACCCGGTTTAAGCAAAAAGGAAATCCCAAAAAAACTTTAGTAGAAAGGCTTTCATAACTAACTTTGGGAGTTTCACCTATGTCATTAATGTTGCAATCAGTAAGATCTATCACTTGCAATTGAGGGCAACCAGTTGCAATTTGGGCAAATCCATTTTCTGTGATCAGTGAGCAAGCCTCCAATCTAAGACAAGTAAGGTCGTTACAGTGATTTGCAATTGCAACAAGAGCATTGTCAGTGAGAAGATGACAGCAAGTCAGGTCAATGGTTCTTAGGCCGATACATTTTGATACAAGCTCACTGATGCCTTCATCAGTCACACCACGGCATTTGCTGAGCCCAATCTCTAACAAGTTCTCGCAGTTAGATCCAATTTTCTGAAGGTTAGCATCTGAGACTTCTAGTCCATCAAGCTTCAGCACGTTCAAGGTTGTATTAATGAGACTAAGCTGCGAGAGAAATTGTGGGGCAACTTCCTGAGGTTTCCATTTTAAAAAAATTCAGGATAAGAACATGAAAAAGGTGAACCAAAAGAGAGAAACATTAAGCTGCTGCAATTTGACTAACAGTGCGACAGTCGCCCATATTAATCATCTGAAGATTTCTGTGCCCTTCAATTACAGAAGCTATGCCCAACCACGTCACATTTTCGCACCGTGAAATGTCAATACGCTGCAAATGAAACAACCGAAACTGATTACTTGGTCCATCTACAAAATACATTATTTTATTCAAGAAGATATGAGTTATCCAAACCTGAAAACGTATTTTGTAATTTCACACAGCCTTTGCAATATGCAGTGTTGGAAATAAAAAGATCGTTGGAATCAATTTAAATGAGAAATAAAATGAATTTTTTAAGTTGAATATGTGGTGAAACTAGGAAGGACATTCCATGCAATAGTGATAATTGGAATCGTATCTTAGAAAAAAAAGATAACGACAAATGGACTTAGAAAATAAGACTAGAAAATAAACATATTTCGTTTGGATACACATAAGAGGGGCAAAAAAAAAAAGGAGATGGACCAATAAGATGAATAAATAGAATTTTTATAGAAGAATGCAGAAGTTAAGAAATTATAAGAAAAATAATATCACATCAATCATAGATACGTGAAATTAAGAACCAATTCAAATTGACCAAGCAAAGATCTGAGAGAAATTAAGATTTTGCTCATGTAGTAAGCAGCCATTTTTTAATTGGAAGTTCGTGTAATAACGGAACCAAACGATAAATCAAGAACAGAAGTGTCATGACCTCATCAACAATGATTGGGTTTACACGTGAAGTCCTGAAATTTGATCTGATAAGTCTAGATGAATTTACATATGAAGACATGAAATTTGATATGATAAGCCTAGTGTGTTTATTTAACATTTATGAGAATTTATCAATTTAAGTAAATTTTTCCTTAGTGGAAGTGCCAAGCTCTCCGTTTTGCAATGAAAATTCTCTTGAGGAGCACTGCGGGGCTATAATGTGAGCACCACAACGCTGCCCTCTCTACTAGTCAATACAGTGGCACTAGACTTGAGCATTGCGGCACTTAGCTTTCTATTTTGATGTATGGAAATTTCTCATTGAGGTGTTGTGCCGCTGTTGTGCAGCTGGGGATTAAAGCGTTGTCACGCTGGGTCTAAAAAAATCCAAATTCATTTTCTCATTTTAAGGTTGTCGGCTAGAGACAAATGGAGAGATGATCCTAAAGAGAGAGAGTTGATTTTGAGGGCCTTGGAGCCTATTTTGTCTAGTAAGCCAGAAGAAAAATTGTCCGACTCGAGATCAGTTACCATTATTCTACTTGTGTGAGTATTTTGGATATTTCACTTGGTTTCATTTTATACAAAATTACAAACTCAATTTTATGAAGTTTGGGAACTTTCCACGGTATAATTTTTGATATGTTATAAAATATAATGTTTTGGCAATATTAAAGTTATATTCTATATTTTCATTTGTCAGTTTTTATTGTGTGGCATTTTATATATTTTAATGAGTATATTAACATTGACAGAAATATTGCAGAGTAAAAAATTTCCCAAAATGATGTTATAAATGTTGTTCATGAATAATTTCATGTTTTGCAAATGTTGAATGTGTATACAAGTAAATCCCCTTAAAACATAAAGTTTTATCGTACATGTGCAATTTTATGTATTATGTTATATATTGCTAATACATATTGAAAGTGCTAATATATATTCCTCCATCTGTGCGTATGATACACCTGAACTGATTAAAAATAAACACATTGACATAGGAGTATCAAAATGAGTTGATAGGTCGGATTCGGGTCCAACCCGAAATTGATTTTACCCAAATCTAGTAAACTCATCCAACTTGTTTAATAAAATAGTCAAAAATACCAACACAAACCCGATCAGCTAGCAACCCTAATGGCCCAAAGTTGACGCGTTAGCCTGTTTAGTTTTAAAATTTATTTTTTTAATAATTTATTAGTTATAAACTTTATAATATTTGATTAAAAAAAAAGAATATTATACCTACAAATAAAAAAATAAGAAAAAAAATATTAAACAATCAATTTCGAGTTAAAAGCAAGTTTGTGGATCAACCAAAACATGACCCGTTTATTAACCAGGTCGGAAAACCCAACCCGAACATGACCAGTTTATCAAATGGTCCAACCCAAACCTGAATTTTTTAAGTCGAATTTGGGTCAGGTTTGCGAGTCGGGTCATTTATTAATACCAATACATTTAGGTATAAGTGGAAGTGGAGTTATTAGGAGCAAATATATAGAAGTGGAGGTATAAGAGGAGGTAGAGCTATAAGAAGGCATAGCGAAAATAAGAGGTATAAGTGGATGTTGGTGTACAAGAAGACATAAGAAAAAATGTGAATGTGTTGTTAGATATTATATTTTGTTATGTTATTTCAAATACTGATTTTTTGTTCAATTAAATGTTATGTCATTTCTATTCTAACATCATGTTCAATCATTGTTTAAATTGTTACTACTAAGATGTAATTATTATTGACACTTGTTTATTATTGAAACAGAACTAATAGATACATTATGCAATATAAACATTTGGCTAATTCACTTTAAGAATGTCTTATTATTCATGCAATATAGGATGGCAAAAAAATTATTTTATATGGGTAAATTGAACTCTGTAGTAGTAGGTTTCAGATAACCTACTAAGCAAGTATTTTTTAGACAACTAAAGTACTTAAATGTTTAACGAAAGGTATATGATCAAAGTATTCGATATAAATAGACCCTCAATCTCCAAATGAAAGGGGCCCTAGACTTGAATTTGGAGAGAGCTTGAATATCTGAAGAACTCTAAAACTCTCCTTGATGTTTAGAGCCAACAATCATAGTCAATCATTATTGTTGCCTAATTGCCACAGTCTCACCATCATTGCTTGATTGTTATCATTCAATGTCATGTCCCGACTGTCGTCACTAGAACGCCATTCTAACTGCCATCATCTGCCCTCCATTTCTTTACTATAGTTGTTTGAACATTGCCGCCCAATCATTATAATCTATTCATTATAATCTGACCGCCATCATCTACTATCATTGTCCAACTATCACCACCCGACAACTATTAGAAATTATAAGAAAAATATCTCTCCTTCATCGCAAATTTCTAGCATGCAACAACCTCTAACAACAGTAATTTTAGTTAGGGAAAGCTATAATCAGCCGTTTATTATTCAAGATGATAATTGTTTTAAGAATAATCATATGGTCAAGAATTGATGTTTAAATTGGCACCTGCAATGAATTTCTACCATTGCTGAGAAAAGCCAAGCCTTCATCATCGATGAACCGGCATCCAACAAGAGTCAGAGCTTCAAATTTCTCAAGAGAGGAAATCGAGCGAAGAGAGTTTTTAGTCACCTGAAAACAAATAAAAAAAACGTGCCTATAAGTAATCTGAACTAATTTTATCATCAAAACTTCCAGTCTATAAAAAAAAAACAATGAAATTCTATAGGTAAGTTAGTCATTTCTAGATAAATCACTGAGATTAAAATCACACTAAAAAATGCAAACCTTAAAGTACCACGGACCTTGAGATAAGACAGGTCGAGCACCCTCAAATTACGGCACTTCTTAACGAGCAAATCGATACCGATATCAGATATCTCCATGCACCACTTAATCCCCAATCTCTCGAGCTTCCCGCACCCGACAGCAACCATGGCAAGTCCGACATCCGTCACGCCAAGGCACTTATCTATCCTCAGCTCCCTAAGCTCCCTCGCCTTAGCAAGCGCCGCGGCCTCTCGATCACTAACCCTGCAGCAATGCGAAAGGTCGATGGCCTGAATTGAAGGGCACGCCGAAACCAGAGCCTCGATTCCCTTCCAGCCAACTCCACTAACCCTAGCGAGCACCACCCGGCGTAGCTTCTGCCAGTAGCTTCTGTCAGCGATCGCAGCAGCGAGTGAAACGTCGTCGAGGGAAGGGCAAACGGACAGGTCCAGGGACTCAATAGATGGATAGCGGCGGCCGAGAAGCGCGGGTAGAGATTCAATGCGGAGCGGACGGAGAGAGCGGCGGTGAGACGACTCAGCAAGGAGAAAGGCACGGCAAACGAGGCGAAACGATTTCCGGTCGCCAGACCCGGCGATGTGGTTCAGGATCTGGACCAGCAGGTCCACGGATAAGACGGCCGCGATGGATTTCGGCGAAGATGGAGGACTGGTGCTCTTCATAGTTGAACGAAAAACAAAAACCTCGAGGATGGATTTAGGTTGGGATGAAGAGGAACGAAGGGACTGGGAGGAATAGGTGAAGAGGAACCGGGGCGGTGAAGCTGGCTGGCCATCGAAGCAGAGAAAGCCCGCAGAAGGATCGCATCGCCGGAGCAGAGGAAAAACGCCGTCGTTCTATCTTGTCCAGTAGATGAACGGGTGCGGGTGCAGAGATGGAGAGGAAGAAGAGGACGAGAGGGAGAGAGTCCAGATACCGCCTTCACCGATGATGCGCTTCTTTTAGTCTGGAATGACGAAAACGGGGATACAGCTGAAGTGGAAAGTCTTTTCTAGATCGAGAAAGAAAGGAGGATATTTTGGGACTTTTATGGGGGGAGAAAATGACGTGGTGGTCTCGGGGTGGTATTAGGGGGAGGGTAAAGGTACCGCCAAAGTACAGTGCCGTTCGGCGTCGGAAAACTTTTGAAGGATTTTCAATGAGGTAATAAGTTTTTTATTTTGTAAAAAAAAAATACTTACCACTCATTTTTTTATGAGATTAATATCTAAATATTAATATTTATTTTATATAATATTTAATTTTAAATTAAAATATCAACTTTTTAATATATGCATCCTCAAGTCTTCTTAGCCTTCTCACCTAAATTTTTTTATTTTTCTTATCTCAATGAAATATCACCTTCACAATTATTTATGACAGCCCAAAATCTCAATTATTAAGATATTGTCCAATTTGCCTAAGAACCTTATGGTTTTATCTTGTTTGTGTAACTTCTCAGTATGTCACCTATCACAGGCTACGAAATTTTTTACGAAAATTCCAACCACTACATAAAAGGCGCCTTAATGCTTAAGTGTTTAGCTTCTTTTACATAAGGAGTTTCACACCAATATTATCCATCTTATCATGAACTGAAAAGGCTTTTTCACCTCTCATGCCTCTCTCGCAAAAAAATATTACGCTCTATTATATCCCTTTCAATGAAGATAAAATTTATTTATCTAACAATGAAATGGATGAATGCTCTCACGATAATCATTTGTGCTTGTAGGTTATGTGATTGACAAGGGACTATTTTACAATAATCTCTCACGTAATAGTTTTCATCTCTTTTAAGTTTTCTTATCTAAAAGATTTAGATATGGCGCTAAATGGAGTACATTGGTTTTCTAATGAGATACTTTTTTATCATCCAAATGCACTTCAGGTCATTGATTTTTACTCATTTGAGCTTGAATTGGGTTGAATTTAGTGTCGTTGGGTTCGCATTTTCGATACGTTCACTTCGATTGTAAGTTTATTGCAATC
Source organism: Dendrobium nobile (assembly GCA_022539455.1). NCBI lineage: Eukaryota > Viridiplantae > Streptophyta > Magnoliopsida > Asparagales > Orchidaceae > Dendrobium > Dendrobium nobile. The sequence continues at coordinate 1,295,397 of CM039723.1, read as the reverse complement.
GGAGTCCAAATGGTCCTGGATTTAATTTCAGAAGTTTCCAACTTGATTTTGACTTAAGATTTTTTTTTTTTTTTTTCATGATATATCACTAAATATATAATTTCATAGTTTGATGGATATAAATTAATACCTATCTTATACTCATTCAGTGATTCTATGTTAAAAAATAAAATAAAATATCTTAAATAAAAAATTATCTATCTAAAAAAATATGGTAGTCCTTCCTCTGGTCAACTTTTAGAGTTGGTTTACTGAAACCAGCTGGGACCACGAGACCACCCCCAGGTACGCCCGTCCTTAGATAGGTACGGGGCTGGACATTTGAAAGCCGGTCCCACACCAATGGACAAACCAGCACTCTCCTTGTACGGAACGCCGAATATTGGCACCGAAATTAATACGTCAAAATGGCGAGAAATTCTTTTTAACCGATAAAATTTGTTATGTGAGGAATATTTTTTATTATTCACTTTTCATTGCGACGGACCCAATCAATAAAAATTTATTAATAAAAAATAAATTTTAATATTACTTTTATGAATACTTATTTATAAAATTTAGGCCACATGTTCAGCTACAGGAAAGCTTCAACCTTCATTTACACGCAATAATTATTATTAATAACTCTTCAAAATTAAATTAATTTGATCAGCGCAAACTTTATTGCATTATATATATATATATATATATATATATATATATATATATATATATATATATATATATATTATATATATATATATATATATATATATATATATATATAATAAATTCAGTTTCATCTAAGTTTTCATTTTAATAAAGTTATAGTTGAGATTTTGATATATTTACTGACACTCCTCAAAACCTATATTTTACATGGAATAGAGCTAAATCGTTGAACTTTACTTGAAATTGGGGGAGCTCAACCAATGAATCAACTTTTGGACCATCACTAAAAAGATGCTATAACAACATATACAATTTTACAAGCTTTGAATCTCACAAGTGCCCATAATGATGATGAACTCGTCTATTTCAATTTAACGTAATTCAAATATGAAATGGATTTCGATTGACTTAAACTGCCCTTGAGAAGAAAAGTCTTGCATATTTTATTGTGTAGGGTGTTTCAATTCACATTAATGAGCTATGATAGAATGTATGGAATATGATTGTGTCGATTAATCAGATTGTACAGTTGTCTCGGAGCTCAATTCAATTTCTTATGTTCGATGCGCCTCTCCATGCTTGGGTTCGAGTGCTTTGCATATGAAAGTTTTTTGTTTTTTTACAACGCCCCTAAATTGTATACCCGAGCGTCCGACGTAGTGCACCCGAGCGCCCCAATGCTGCAATGTTTGTTGGGAGAAACTACAATGAGCACAGTGCTGCAACATTCTAAATTTGGCGCTGCAACTTTTTTTTTTTTTTTTTTTTTGATGAAAATGCCAATTGCATTAAAAGAAGAAGAAAATCCTAGATACAAACTACTATGTGATAGAGCCTCTATCACCCTCCTCCTTTAATAAGGAAATGAAAGTAGGAGGAACCTTATTACATGAAATATCATCCCAATAAAAATCACCATCTAATGCTAAGTTGGCACAAAAATCAATCAACTTATTACAATTCCTATACGTAAAATGAAAAATAAAAGAACCAAAATCTTTAAGGAATGAAAGGTCTACCACATCATCCATGGTCTTACCGCAATCTGCCCTTTCAACCGAATTTTGAAGATGTTTAATGACATTTAAATTATCTCCCTCTATGATAAAGCCTTTAGCTTCCATCATCCAATCCTTAATAACCATCTTGAAGTGTCGAAATGCAGCAAGTTCCAACACACCTATATCCCAATGAGTGCATTTCACTCCGAAAGTTGAAAGAAACCTTCCCTTATGATCTCTAAATACTCCACCAATGCTTACTTCATAGGATTGTAAGAGAGCTGCATCTATATTCACTTTAATCCAATCGGGAGGAGGAGGGTGCCAATAAGAACTATTCAGCCGAAGCTGGTTAGCACCCCAGATTTTCGAAATCATATTAAACTTTAGAGTATTAGAGGCCATGCTGATAGCATTTGATGCAATGAATCCCAACCAAAATTCTTCATCTCCATGTTTTAGACGATTCCTGCTTTTCCAGAGACGAATACCAGTGAACAGTATAAATTTCCAATGAATTTATTGCCACCGGATAAGGATTTAAGTTCTGATATGCAATCAGACAAAGAAGATATCACTGTAACATTGAATCCCCATTCAATCAATTTGGCTATGACCATTTGGATCAAAGTACAATTCCCTACCACATGATTTATGTCTTCTATTTCCAAACAACCCCTAGGACAAGAGTTGTTATTCACCATCATTCTATAAAATAAAAATTCAAAGCATTGTTAAACACACGCCACCAAAAACATTCTACCTAAGGAGATAATTGTAAATTTTTAAGCCATTTGTTGTACTCCTCATGATGTTCCTTATTATTCACAGCCACCATAGCCGAAATACATTTGCCAGATAATTTATTCATAAGCTCTAACTGATCATTAGGATTGTTAATGATCTTTATTTGAGTTATGATGTCAACCAAATCCTGTCCAAACCATTTATGAAGCTTCATCATTTCCCATCTCCCCTGAGTAATGAACTCCTGCATCTTTGGAAATTCTTCTCCGTCAACAGCAATAAATGTCGGCCATCTGTTTAAACTTTTGTCTAAGATCCACATATCTTTCATAATGTCAATAGAAGAGCCTAAACCGATCCTCCACCTCTCCAATGGTTTAAAAGATTCCATCCCACTCATGAGAATCTTCCATGTAATTGAGTTGTTTCTCTTAATCTCAACATTCAAGATGTTGCTATATTTTTCTTTTACAGAAATGTACAATAAAGAGTTCGAATTATTGAAAAAACTCCATGCAAACTTAGCTCTTAGAGGTCCTGAAATAACTTCAGCTGGCTGCAGACCTCTTCCACCTTCCAAAACTGGCTTACAAAGGTTGATCCAGGACATATAATGCATACCACGTACACCTCCAGGCTTATTCCATTTGAAATCTCTACAGAGCTATGAAATCTCTACTGAGCTTACTAATTTTCTTTAAAATGCTCATAGGTACCACGGAATGAGTCACAAAAAACAAGAATAGATTGTAAAACAGATTTAACGAGCACAAATTTTCCAGATAATGAAATGAGTTTGTTACCCCATACATTAAGCTTGCAAGAAACCTTCTCCAGGATGTTCAAGAAATATGAAGACTTCAATCTTCTAAAAGCCATCTTGATCCCCAGATAATTCATCTCCTTTAACTCTTTGAATTTCAATATGTTCAAAATTTGCTTTCTAGCTCTCCGTCCCACCATCTTATCGAGCATACTATTGGATTTCTCATTGTTTACTACTTGACCCCTCCATAAGCAATAGTTCGAAATAATTTTCCTGATTTTCCTCACCTGGTTGAGTCTAGCTTCAAAGAACATTATGACATCATCAGCATACATCAAGTGATTTATCCTTGGAGCCTTTGAAGCAATTTTAATACCCACATTCTTCCCTTTGCTATGAATTTTCTTGATTTTCCTCACCTGGTTGGCGCTGCAACGTTGTGTAGTACTGCAGCGCTGCTGGTTTGAGCATCACAGCATCATCAAACAAATCCGGATTAGAAATTTGAGCACCGTAGCGCTCCAAACTGGCGTCACAACGCTTTGAGGAGGGTAGAACATTTTTCTTTCTTATTTTTTTCTCAAGGGTGGCATCCCTTGGTGGTATATATTTGATTATATCTTGTATTTTGAGTGTGAGAAATGTGTAAGAGAGAAGTGAAGCAAGGATAGAGCAAGAAAGAAGAGAGATCTGTACTTATTTCTCCCAATTTTCATGGTGAATTTTTTGGTGAAGTGTGGCTCCACGATTTTTCATATTTCGGATTATTCACGTTAAATCATGGCATTCTTTTATTTCAACTGCTTTTACTTTCTTGGTTGTTTATTGTATTGTTTACTTTCACATCCCCAACAAGTCGGGTTTAAATTTAACCCAAATTGACCAACTTAAAAATGCTTAACCTAACTTATTTTAATAGAGTCGAAATACTCTATCTCGACCAAACTAAAATCACTTACTAATAACCGAGATACAACATATCAAACTTATTCATTGGACCCAAGTAATTGAAATATTTTGTTGGAAAATACTTTAGTTTTGATTAATAGATATAGATTATTAGAACAATATTATTTAATCGAATATGCTCCATTTATTATATGAGTCAAAATGATACATACCTAAACACAGCCTCAAAATCTATGTGGCTACTTGGATTGGCAAAAAATATAATCAGTATGCATCATTGAATTTATTTTGAGTAAAAAAAAAAAACAAAATTTATCTCAGTTATATGATATCTCAAAATAAATCCAATAATTACAAAATTGGCATCACATCTCAACTTTTTTTTTGAGACATTTAGGCCAATTAACACAGACTCACACATTGCATGCATAAGACTCGAATCTAAAACCTCTTAGCTGATACTCTAAGTTCCCAACCAACAGACCAAGATGAGCTGTGTCATCTCAACTCCATGTATACAAATGCATAAACAAGACACAAATCGCCTATAGTTCAGTTCATTTATCTTCCCTCTTCAAGAAATTATACTTGATCTGTATAACTCATCCTTACCAACTGCAGGAGAATATCTGTGATTTTGGCCTCGCCAATCATTAGCTTCTGCTGATGCCAAAACCTCATTGGCATTGTTACAGTACCAGGGTTTGAAATGGGGAAGAAGAAGATGATGATCATTAGAAGAGTTGGCTGGAAGACTAACAGATCCCCAATCTCTTATTCCAGGACTAATCTCTCGAACTCGGCGCCGAACAAGCAAACCACCAATGTCTTCTCTTCTGATCTGAGAGATGGTTCGGAGGATGGCCATGTTGAGGAGGAGAACAAAAACTGCATCTTCATCTGGCAAGAATTCTATTGCTTGGAGTTTCCAGTTTAGAAGAGCAGTGGCTTTGCCATCTGGGTTCTCTGGGTTGGATCTTACTATGGTGATGTACTGCTCCTCCTCTTCCGGATTGTTTTCGCTAACTTGGTATTGCAATTTCCTTCCTTCTTGCAGAACAACCTGCATGCGATTTGCCAGACTTTCCGTGAAAAAAATATATAAAAAAATGAGTTGATTCGAGTCGAGCCTCCCCAAAATGAATCGGCTCGATCCATGAGCTGATTTCAAGCCAATTTATATGTTTCCAGCCAAGACTAAGGCTTCGTTTGGGACAGCTTTCTTGATGCTTCTCAAAGAAGCTTTTTAGTACAAAAATTACAGATTTTTGTATTAAAAAACTGCTTTAAAAAACAGTAAGAATGTGGTCCCAAATGAAGCCTTAATCAACTCAAAATCAAACATCCTTGGTTAAAAGGATTCCTAATAGCAAAAATGTCTAACATTGTCTCATTAGTGCTATAATTGTTTACATATGATAACGGCTTCTAAGCCTGGCAATTTTGAGAAGCAAGAAAAATGAATGTCTTCCAAAAGAGAAATTTTGGGTCAAGATATGTTGTCCCAACTTCATTTAGGATGGATTTTATATTCATTAGATTAATCATATATTATACTCATCATGATCAAAGCAAATTCAATAAATAAAAACCATCATGATCAAATTTGGATCATATATCACAACACAAATTTGGTTATGATGACTTTTCTACCACAATTTTAGAAAGTATTCAGTAAGAATGCTCATAAAAGAATTAATGGCAGAGGAGATTGTAATACTGAGTGATCCGAGCTCTCATTTTGAAGCTGAAAGCTCAATCCATCCTCCCAACATATCGTAAAGACATCTCCAGTCGACAAAGACCAAACAATCTTTCTATCATTTGAATCTTCTCTTGCAGGAGTTGCAACACCAACTACCTTCTCTGATCACAGAAACAAAATTCAGCCAAAATTTCATAGTTGAAGTATATGAGGAAATAAGTAGCTGGTTCTTACCAGGAGCATAACCAACTGAACTAGCAACATAAGACCACTGGCCTTCACGTACTTCTATAATTCTCTCATCCCATTTAACTGCTACTGGATTGTCAGCTCCTCTCCTCCAAAACCCCCTACCTACTCTACACATACACATTAAATCTTTGTAAATTAACTGATATTACAATGTTATATAACCATATTTTAATGCAGAAGAAGAATTAACCGTGTACGGATAACAAAGCACTCCCTTCCGGCATGATCGAGAACTGTACGAGATAACCAGCGACCTTCTTGAGGCCTATAACGTTTCATTTTTAGTATAACATCTGACATCATAGCACCAGAGTCATCAGTCACACAATCTGGAACAGTTTTCAGTAAGTATGGAGCCTGGACTGGGGGAGTTACAGATGACAAAGCTCTAAGTTCAAACTCAAGTTCTCGGATTAATGTCAGCGTCGTCGAACGTAGCAAATCATTCCAGTAAAAGTATATCTTTTTAATCAATTTACTATTTCTGAGGAAACCGTTTCCATGTTTGCGAACTTCAATCACAATACCTCTTGCGCTGAACTCACAATAAAGGTGCCATGTCTTCCTCCATTTTTCTGCAGATGATGACTCGGAGATGGACTTGTCCAGTTTTAACTCCTTGTGAGATCTGACCGTTCTCATTCTCAAAAATGTCTTATGGCACTCCTTTTCTTCCCATTTGCCTTTGAGAAATACAGTCACCTGTAGCAATTAGTTCAGTTGTCTAAAGAACCATATTAAGTAAACAACAAAAAGGTTATTATGGTGATGATAACCTTTATTTTACTGCATTGGCCTTTTTAGTTATAAAAATTGGTTTAATTCTAAAAATTCTGATAATTGGGAAATTTATAAAGTGGCTCGTAAGGATGCTAAGAAAGCAATATGCGATGCTAAGACATTAGCTTTTAGTGATTTATATAATAGATTAGATACTAAAGAGGGAGAAAGATATATGTATAAGTTAGCCAAACAAAGAGATAGGAATAGTAAGGATTTAGTTCAAGTGAAGTGTATTAAAGATGAAGATCAAAAAATACTTTTCTTAGAAGATGATATTCAACAAAGATGGATGAGATATTTTGCTAAACTTTTTAATGAAGATTGTGAATATAAGATTGACTATAATGACCTTAGCACCCTAAATGAAAATAAGATTTCTGTTTTTATCGGCGTATTAGTAAAACTGAAGTTAGAGAGGCTTTAAAGAAAATGAAGGGTGGAAAAGCTGTTGGACCTGATGATATTCCAATAGAAGTGTGGAAATGCTTAGGAGATGAAGGAATTTCATGGCTTACTAAACTTTTTAATACTATTTTGAAGACTAAAAAGATGCCAGATGAGTGGAGAATGAGTGTGTTAATTCCTATTTTTAAGAATAAAGGTGATGCACAAGATTGTGCGAATTATAGAGGTATTAAGTTAATGTGTCATACTTTAAAACTTTGGGAGCGAGTTATGGAGCATAGGTTGCAGCGTGATACTAATGTTTCTCATAATCAATTTGGATTCATGCCGGGTAGGTCGACTATGGAAGCCATTCATTTATTAAGAGGTTTGATGGAGAAATATAGAGAAAATAAGGAGGATCTACATATGATATTTATTGATTTAGAAAAAGCATATGATAAAGTTCCAAGAGAAGTGCTATGGAGAGTTCTTGAAAAGAAAGGAGTCAATAATGCTTATATTCAAATCATTAAAGATATGTATGCAGGAGCTATTACTTGTGTTCAAACACAAGGTGGTTTGACCAAGTATTTCCCTATTTCGGTTGGGTTACATCAAGGATCAGCCTTAAGCCCATATCTTTTTGCTTTAGTCATGGATGTTCTCACTAGACATTTGCAAGAGGATGTACCTTGGTGTATGCTTTTGCTGATGATATTCTTCTTGTTGATAAGACTAGAAAGGGAGTTGAAGGTAAACTTGAATTATGGAGGTCAACCTTAGAGTCTAAAGGTTTTCGCTTGAGTAGATCTAAAACGGAATATATGGAGTGTAATTTTGGTAGTAATAGACCTAGTGAGGGGATTGTGACTTTGGGCGATCAAGTCATTAATAAGAGTACACGTTTTAGATATCTTGGATCTATTGTTCAGAGTGATGGTGAAATAGATGGGGATATTATCAGCAGAATTCAAGTTGGATGGTTGAAGTGGAGGAATGCATCGGGCTTATTATGTGATAGAAATGTACCCCTCAAACTTAAGGGAAAGTTCTATAAGATGGTAGTGAGGCCTGCAATGCTTTATGGTGCCGAATGTTGGCCATTAAAAGAGAAGCATAATACTAAGTTAAGTGTGGCAGAGATGAGGATGCTCAGGTGGATGAGTGGCTTTACCCTTAGAGATAGGATACGAAATGAGCATATACGTGAAAAGGTTGGAGTAGCTCCAGTAGAAGATAAGATTAGAGAGAGTCGCCTTAGATGGTTTGGTCACATAAAACGGCGGCCTTCCGATGACCCGGTTAGGAGAGTAGAGGTATTAGATTTGACTTATGTTAAGAAAGGTAGGGGTAGACCTAAAAAGACTTGGTTAGAAAATATTAAGAATGACCTTTCTTTATTAGATTTAAACGAGAATTTGACTTTTAATAGGACACAATGGAGAAAAATGATTCATGTAGCCGACCCCACGTAGTGGGATAAAGGCTTGATGTTGTTGTTTGGCCTTTTTAGTAAAAGGTTGATAGGTTAACTTAATGGTGATGGATGCTTTCCACCAAAGAAACTTAGAAGCAAGCAAAATTATTAGATTGCATGCGTTATTTTTTATTTTAACTCTAACTGAGAGAGGATTATAATTCTAGAAAGCATTAAGAACGAAGAGAGGGAACTAAGGGGAAGGGAGCTTAAGAATCCAACGGAGAAATTGTTATGGAGAGAGAGAGAGAGGAGGGACAATCATAGTGGGAAAGTATGGAGGAAAGAAAATAGAGAGTCTTGTTCAAACTTCTATACATTAATAGATGATCAAATTACAAGCACCAAAATCCTTATTATAAAAATAGGTTTACATGATTGTTGCGTCCAAGAACATTCACGGCATAAGAGGGATATAAAATTTAGCGTCCTAGTTTTGTACGAAGATCCAACACACATACAGATAAGAGAGGGTTGCAAGAGTCATAAAAGACATCAAGATTTTTACGTGAAAAATCCCTGAAAAGGGAAAAAATCAAGAGGTATGGCCCAATTAAAATAATTTCAATTGTGTTGATAGTCGATTACAAATGATACCCTTCATCAGGGGAAGGCCTTAGCTCAATGAATCAAATAGACAGCATATAGAGCACATTGCATGGTGTGAGTTGGAAGAATCTAGCAATATGAGAGTTATTCTCAAAACAATTTGGCCTAATCGTATGGTCGGTAAGACCATAGTAGGGCGACAAAGGTCGGAGGGGCCATAGTCGGGCGACTGAGGCATTGGGGACTATTCTTGGGTGGATAGAGGTCAGAGGGACTATAGTCAACGAACGACGAAGGTCGGAGGGACCATAGTCGATGAACGATAGAGGTCTGAGGGACCGTAGTCGGACGACTGTGGTCGGAGGGGCCGTAATCGGCAGGCAATGATGGTCGGAGGGACCATAGTCAGCGAGCAACGGTTGTTTGAGGGACGGTAGTCAACGGGCGACGATAGTCAGAGGGACCGTGATTGGCGGGCAACAGTTGTCGGAGGGATCGTAGTTGGCGGGCGATGGAGACTTGAGAGACCGTAGTCGGTGGGTGATAGTGGCCGGAGGGGACTGTGGTCGGCGGGCGAAATGATTAGAAGGATTGTAGTCGGAGAGACTGTAGTGAACAGGTGACAAAGGTTAGAGGGACTGTAGCTAGCGGAAGACGGAGGTCAGAGAAACCGTTGTTGAAAAAAAACAGTGGTCAAATGAAAGCCCGAAGTTGGCTACTGGATGGAGGTCCGATGGTGATGGTCGGGCAGAGATCCAGCAGCGGCGGCCTAGTGGTAAGTGTTCGTTGGTGGTAACGTTGGGATGGAGCTTCAAGATGCTTCAAACTTTAGAGCTTTTTTGAGTCTCTAGCCTAGGGTCTAAGCCTCCAAAAGCCCAAGCCCCTCTCATGTGGGAAGATGGGGGCTTATTTATAGATTTTGAGAGTGAAATACCTCGTAAATATGAAGAAGATTCAGGGTAAATTCGGAGTGGTCCATTGGATGACTCATACTAATTCGTTCGATCATGGAGCATTTATTCAGCATTTAAGTGCGTTAACGATATTAGCATTAAGTGATCTTGGGCTCGTTGGATTCGTCTCATCGAGTCGGCCGATACGATTATAAGCATACTATATTTGGATATCATTTGGTCATCCGATTAATGCTCTCAAACTTCCCAATATGCTTTATACCCTTAATTTGAGCCCCAAGTGGATTCGGATTGGACCTATTTTGGTGTTGGGTTCGTCTTACTAAGACGTTTAATTTGACAGTAAGTTTGCTTAAATTAGTATTTGGAAGATCTATAATTTAATTTTGGAAGTTGTCAACTAAGAGATGCCTCAAGATTTGTGTTGGATCAAGGCGATTTTTGGTGACATATCTGTGACGCCCCAAGATCTAACTTGGAAGAATTATTCAGTCAATCCTTTAAGTCAATCTTCTACCAGAGCTATCTATAGCCATCAATCAGTGACAACAGTTTAACAAATCTAAAATTTAAAATATCAATGTACATATTTCTATTCATTCTCAAAAGTTCATTTACAATACTCAGGATCTACACATTAATCACATATAATCTATCATATCCTGAGTACAAAAAGAATCACTATAACAAAAGAACCAAAATCTGAAAATTCCTGATCAACCTCAATCTCCTGCTCCCTTACTCTAACCTGAAAATATTAACCACATATAATGAGCTTTAAAAGCCCAGCAGGTCACCTAATACCTACAACTGAAATCAAAGTACGGTACTGAAATAATATGCATGCCAATCAGTCAAATCAACAACAGTCACTTGCACATGATCATTGAATCTATGCATATACGAAAAATCAGTAATCAATGCATAATCAATAAAATCCACAGTTATCGGTAGGAGAATCGGTAAACAGTAGAAAATCCATAATGCTCAATAAATCAATACATACGTCAATTCCATCATATCTGAAAATATCGGTCAAATACATAGAGAAAAAGCATCGTATCAGTAATATTAATTAAATAAATATCGTATCGATAGAATCAATCAAATCATTGAATAACGAAATCATCTCCAGTCAGTACTATCAATCGGTATGAATACATATAAAACAATCAAATTAATACATCGTAAGAACAGTTGAAATCAAATCAATACAATAAAAACATATTCTATATCACGTGGTCAGTGTATCACATGTAGCAGATCAATATTCGGTGTATCAATGAATCAATGGTATCAATAAATCTATAGTATCGATGAATCAATAGTATCAGTGTCTATAGTGTCAATGAATCAATGCAATATTAATATCAATATCAGTGTCTGTATTCAGTGACATGCACGGTATGTAGTATCAATGAAATCATATAGTAACAGTAAACCCGTAAATCCGTCAGTAAATCCATTCAATATCAATAAATCTTCAATAAATCCATCGATATAAATAAATGCGTACGGTAATCAATAAATCAATCAGTAACAATAGATCAATCCAATATCAATAAATCCATAAGGTAATCATAAGAACAATACTTTAAACATGCAATTCAACATAATAGTCTTACTCGACAAGTACAATCACTGACTATTAAGGCATTTTTCAAGGTTAATATCGATGTATCGTTGTATCCGTTGGTTCAATAGAGTCATCACTCTTGCCCGTCGGCCGCCTGTCGGCATACTCCTTATGACTCCCAATTGTTATATCGATGATCAATAGAGGATAACACCAAACCCTTTTTAAAAGAAAGCCGGTCGGCCCATCATCCTGTACAGGTCAAATCAATCTCCAACCAACGGCTCAACCAGTCTTTACTTGCCTTTTAGTAATATAACAGTAATTTCAATCATATATTCACATTCATTTACATCTCATGAATACATTGCAACCAATAAACATAATTTAACTCAATTGAAGAAAATTCCTTAAAATATTGTATAGTAGACAGAAGTCGATATAAAATGCACAGTTTCAGAAAATTATCAAATTACTAGAAATCGTGTAAAATAGCGTTTCAAGACTTTACTTGTGCTGAATCAATATTTTTCAACAGCCTGATAATTTTATATTGGATAAAAATTTCACAGAATTCAAAATACCCTGTGAAAACTTTCCAGAAAATACTCAAAGCGTACAAAATCATCATTTTAACAACATACCAAAAGTTACGCAGTAAAAGTTCCGTCAATACAAAGATATGCACGTTTTTCGATAACGGAAACACAAAATTGAGTAGAAAAATACCAAAACTCGAAATCTTCGAAATCAGAAATAGGATTCGAATTCCTTACTTCGAGACAAACAAATCTTCAAACTGCGTCGTCGGACAAAAATCGCTCCGCGGCCTTCGAAACCAAGCCTTTCTCTTCTCTTTCCTTCTCTCTCTCTCTCTCTCCTGCTTTTCTCTCTCTTCAAAATATCTCAAAATCAGATATTTATCAAATCAGATCGTCCCGGACGAATCCTATTCGTCCCGGGACGACTTGCTCTCTGGACAATTTTCGTCCCGACGAATTCAGGTTCGTACGGATGAACTCATGTTCGTACGTATTAACCATACAGATTTTCACAATTTTCTTCAGTTCGTCCCGTACTAAAGTCAGTTCGTACGGACTAACAGCACTCAAAAAAATTGAAAATCTGAGGGGTTTTACAGTATCAATGATAAAATCAAACTAATCTAATTTAAATATAAATATGACCTAAAAATCCTACAAATTAATTTAAAAAAAATTTAAATTTTAGTCTATTGAAATTAAAATAAAAATATTATAAATAATAAAAATTCCAATCATTTAAAAAAAATGTTAGAATAGTCCATACTTTTTTAAGCATGTTTTATATTGCATTCTTGATTATTACAAGAATATAAACCTAACTCGAGCTGATGTATTGAATGGGAGAAATATTGTGATTATTGAGTTATGTATATTATTATCCATCGAATTTTGTGTTGGAGAAGCCACAATTCTTCATGGATAATCGTATGTATAATTTCATCTGCTCTTACATTGATCTATTTGCACAGAGAGTAAAGGCCTACGATCATTTTGTTCTCATGAATAGTACGGTCGTACCCTTTGCATTATGATTCCCTCTTGCAGCATGCTTTCGGAGATCTACAACAACAAATGCCACAAGATGGCAAACTAATTCTATCGAGTACTACTTTACCAAGTGTTGTTGTCAAGCACTAGTATAACATTATTGCTCGAGTGCTAGACTATAACTTGCTAGAAGCAAATAGTTGACTAATGTTAGTTGGATACTAATAGCAATCGGCCAAGATAAACTACTCTCCAATTGCGAGACAAATTAAAAGCCATACAATTCAAAATAGAAGAGATATAATAACAACAAGGCAATTATTTTGTACCATCAAATGACACCTATATTGTCATAAATGTCTTTCAACTTTGCTTCGTTCATATTGTACGTATACTTGTGGCTATCTTCGAGTCAAAAAGTTCCTGACAAAACTTTTATCCAATCCTAAGAAAATTGAAAGAGCGGTGCGAATGATTCAAGAGTGCCAACCTCCATAAGGAACCTCGGTTGAAGGCCTTTGTAATGGCGGTTCACGTCGCTGTTCAATGCATCCCAGTTGAAGAACAACCTCCCTGGTGACGACGGAGGATCCATAGCTACCCCAGCTCGCTCGTATGGCTCGTCGAACTCCACCTCCCACGCCCTGGTTGTCCTCTCCGCCTCCTCCGTGGTCACCTGGTCTTTGAACCCCACCACCCTCCTCCCCAAATCCCCCATCCCCTCCATGTCTGTAACATATCTTCCAGGGAAACTCTGCTACCGCCGCCAAAATTAGAACAAATCCATGGATACAAGAACCACCTTCCATGAAAAAAATCAATCTTTTAGGGTGAGGAATTACCTGGTGGGTGTGCCACATAAGGCGAATATCTGCGGCTGGCACCATCCTGAAGTTCCTTACTGCCGATTTCTTCATCAGGAGGAGAAAATTTATGTACCTCCGCCGAGCAGAGACGAGGTAGACTATCTCTGGAACGAATGGATCGGAGAAGAAGGAACACAACTCACTGTGCTTAGCCACGGACGCGAAGATTCCCCTACTAGAGCAGGCATCTGAGGTGATTACAACGGATGAATTATCCTCGTCGAAGTCGAAATCAAAGGGCTCTGATGGATGGCGGTCGTTCCAGATATCGCGGCAGCGATCGGCAGCGTATTCCTCGTTCTCCTTGTCAAGGATAGCCGGCCGGTCTAACACGGCCCCAAATTTCGAGACACAGTATTCGCGGTAGTGTTCCTGTGGTGGAAAAAACCCTCGATATCGAGATCGGCAACGAGTGGAGACGGGAGTTGATGATGTAATACTTACCGAATCGAGGCAGTGGCAAAGCCAGACCCATTCAACGTCCAGCGGCGGGAGAAGCATCGGAACCGAAGACGATTCGCTCGATAGATCCGCCATCATCGGCATCCATATCTCCTCGTACCTGAAACCAATCGTTAAATCAATTCGACTACAGAAATTACAAGAGGGAGGGGCGAGGAGGAGGAGGAGGGAGAGAGAGAGAGAGAGACCGGCGGATGGAATAGAGGATGGCGGAGGGTTGGTGGAGGATAGGAGAGCCGGCGACGGAACGGAGGAATGAGAGATGGCGACGCGCGGCAGCGACTAGATCGATGCTGATGCAGAGCTTGCTGGCCTCTTCTGTGAGGGAAAAGGAGGCGAGGGCGGCGGCGGCGGCGGCGTTGCAGCTTCTGTCGCAATTGTGGTGGCTGCCGGAGTCGCTGTTGTCAGTGGAAGAGCTGGGCGAGGTGGCAGTGAGCCCGACATTTCGGCCGGACATTTCGGTTTTCTTGACGTGGTAGTTTAACAGTTGCGGACCGGTGATCTGTGGTGATGAGCAAGTAGAGTTTCTTCAAGTAAAAAAAAAAAATCAAGCAGCAAAGTTTGACAAACATTTGATATAAAATTCTAAGTTCTTTTTTGGGGAAAAAATTCCTAAACATTTTTTTTAAAGGAAAGAATTCGTAAGTCTACTGAGACTCATTTTGGATAATTTTTTGGCATTACTTTTTACTATTTTCAAAAAAATATACAAAAATTTTGACACAAAAAATAGTAAAAAAAATCCTAAATAATTATTAATTGGCAAAGAGTATAATTTTCCAACCCTATGTAGCGGGATAAAAGCTTGATGTTGTTATTATTGTTGTTATCTTTATTAATGCCATTGCTGTTGTAGAGAGTATTGAGCATGTCAATTCTAAGAGCGGATAATAACAGCTAGCTAAGTTGTTTGTCAAAACCTACAAGCTTTGTGGAGTCTCATAAATTGTTTTTATAAAATAAAAGAATGTTGATTATATTTTGTAAAGTATTTAGGATTTAAATAATCCATAAAATTTTACTTAATTTGAGAGAAAGTTCAAAAGAAAGTGCTTCGTAGATTCAAAATAATTTTAATACTATTATGAATGAAAATTGTGTATCTTGTCGTGTTCAAGCAAACTAGAGCCATAGAGTTAGAGACACCACAATTATATATTTTTAAAAAAACAAAAGGATTCTAAGACCCTAATTAACAATCTCTTTAATTTGATTTATTCTCTATCATCATAGTAGGTCGATTATTGATTATATTATGATACTATGAATAAAATAGATAAGCATAAATATAATGCATAATCAATGATTTTGATCTAAACTTCATTACTTTTTGCTAAGTACATATAGCATATCTATGAGCTAGTAATGTTTGTGAAAACATTCTATTCAATATTATTTTGAGTAATATGAACTTGGATGATGTGGCGTACAATCTCAATGTATTTAACCTATAAATGTTGAATTTGATTATTAGCTAAGTTGATAGCACTTTTGCTATCATATTGAACTATAATGTATTTTGACTTCACTTTATGGTCTTCTAAATATTATTTCAACTAAAACACAAGTACAACACAACTACCTATAACAAAATGATCCACCTCTTTAGTAAATAAATATGTAGAATAATGTTTTCTATTGTAGCATGGCAATAATGATGATCCTAAGAGCTTTCATCTTCCATATGAGCTCTTTTGATCAACTACATGTAAGAACCTGGAATAGTCAACATGAATAATATCTTGTATATTATGTAATTCATACATAGTCTTATCATATACATATCGATCATATCCTTGTCATATATCATTTATTCATATTAGTACCCTAGCACTCTAACTGCGTGTCAATCAATCAATCTATCTTATCTGTCATATGTCATTTTCACATCTATTATATCATGTATGCAATTATATATGCTATCATGTATATATATTAATGATGAATTCAATAAGGTAGATCATTAAGCTTTAAAGTAGTATATATATATATATATATATATTTTAAGTATATATATACATGATCATTTATTTTAACTGATGGCTTTTAATAAATCAATGGAAAGTCGTCACTCTCTACTCATCGATGTAATGGGTCAATCGGTTACAAGCTTAAATTCAGAATTACATCATAAACCTTTTTAGTTTAAGGAAAGTCGTTGGCCCACCCTCCTATGTATGATATTATCATTTTAAGAACCAACATGTATTAACTATAATATTGACCGCCAACATTTCTTGCTTACATACAAATGTATCATGTATCAATCTTATCATTTTCTTTATACATCAATAATGTATGAAAAACAATAATCATGTTTTAATCTATGAAATGTATGTCAATCTATATACTATTTATTTCTTTAGAAAATCATGCACTTCAATTTTACGAGATGAAACTTCAATATAAATCAATCAAAATATTTTGAATAACGATATCAATCATATAACAAAAATTACACAATAATAGTTCACAAAAAGATATAATATTACATTTTACTAGATTCAGGAGGGAAAAATATATTAAACAAAAAAATAATAAAAAATAAGTAGAGTAGATGCCACTTACAATGATTAGAATAATTTTTGTAATATGAGTGATGGATGGAAAGTCCCAAATGACTTCTTATCTCTTCTCTCCCTCTTCTCCTCTCCCCCTTCTCTTTTCCTTTTTTTTTCTTCCCATACAAGCCAAACAAAATGAGACGAGAAATGGTGGTGAGGGATTTTTAATATAAAATATTTTAAAAAGATAATTCAGTGTCCAACATTAAGTCACCCAACTACTTAACGTCAATGTGCTACATGATCATAGAGTTACTGTAGAACATATACTTTGAAACTGGGGCGACGGTTCCTCAGCGTCACAGCACTACAACCCAGCTTTCATATGTTTCATGTAAATCTATTTCAAGCATTTTAGATTATTACAATATCTCTACCTTAAAAGAATGTAATCCTCAACATTTTCATATATAACTGAACTGATCACCATCTAGGTCAATCCAATCAGAACAATCTCATAATATACTTATTTTCAAACATGTTCATATGAGTTAATTAGTCATATATCGTGTGATGCAATGCATTTCTATCAAAAAATAAAATTGCACAATAATGCTTTGAATGGAAAATCATACCAGTGGAACTATCATACACTTCTAATCTCTCTTGCATAGGAGTTTCAGTATCAGTTTGAACAAACCCTTAACCATGCCCAGACAGTGGATAATGCATCCTTTCATGCCCATATCTATCACATCTGAAGCATTGTCTAATCACTCTATAATATTGTCCTACATGTCTTCTTCCACACCTAATACATTATAAATAAAGTACTTTAGTAAGTACTCTTATAATCTTCTTCTTACTATTTTCACTTATTTTCTTGATTAGTGGAGGTTTCTGTTCATAATTTTTATGTTTAGATTGCTTTTCCAATTTTTCAATGATTATTGTTTAATCATACTAGAAAACATTAATACACCCTCAAATTAAACTGGAACTTATTTAAAATCTTATTTTCTTTTGGATCCATCTTCTTGTGCATGATCAGTTTAACATATCTTTTAACAAAATACATAAGTAATGCATTTAAGTATTTATGATAGATCTATACATTTATGTAAATCACGTTCATGAATGTAATCTCAATACTCTTATACATTATCCAATGCATAATCAATTTGATAGCTTTGGTTATAATCCAATCCTTCTAATAAATATTGCTCTGATACCATTTTTATCACACCTCAAGACCTAAATTGAAAGAATTGCACATCTCTCGATCATTTCAATCAACAACCAAACTTTACAAATTTCATATAGATAAAATATAAACATTTAAAAACATAAATATATTTTTATAGTCAATATTTATACTCTGACCAAGATTCCAAAATGATGTATATAATAGCCATGATATGCAACTAATAATATACCATCATTGTAAATACAACATAACTATAAAAAGAATAAAATAGTAAGACCAACAGTTGTAGAAAGAACTTCAGCTTGCAGCCCATAAAATTCTTAATTCATAGATTCCTTATCATTGTTGTAAACATCTAAAAATCACATAATAAGCATATAACCCATCAATTGCTAATATCTACAACTGAAGTCAATGCATTAGATAGAAATAGTAAGGACATATCTTATATCTGTAAGAATCTATAGCAGTTAAAAGGAATAGCATCATGTATATCATATAATTAATATATAGTCTTATCATATACATATAAGTCATATCCCCATCATACATCATATGTTCATATCCGTGCCCTATTACTCTAGCTGTATATCAATCATGTCAATCAATCACTAGCAGCAGTGGTGGCCGACGATGACCAACAAAGATGGACAGTGGCAGCTGATGATGGTGGTGGCTAGTATTGGGGGTGAGCAGTGGCGGAGCCAGAAAATATATTTAAGGGGGGCCTAAATTAATTTTTTTAAAATTTCCCTCAACCTTTTACATCTAGATTTGGAACGACGTAGGCAATTTAAAATTTTTTTTTCAAATTATTATTTAATATGTAAAATATTAAATATAAAATAATAAATAACTTAAAATAAATAAAAAAATTGGTAGCATAGAAAAATTAATTTAGCTGCATTGGAAGTAAAAAAATTCCTCTATAAAAAAATATTTGAATAATAGCTAAAAAAAAGTAGCAAAAAATTATTGTTTTAATAACAAAACAGTTATAAAATTGTCCCAAATAAATCCTAATTATATAATATTTATTAAAGTTATATAACATAAAGTTATCTGATATTTTTATCAATTTTAAAAAATTAACATGTGAATTTTTTTTATATTTAAATAGCATGAAATTACATATGTAAAGAAATTAAAAAATAATAAAAATAATAGCTTTAAAATATATGATAAAAGATTAAATTATAAGAGAAAAAAAGTCTCATATTAAAAGTGAAAAAAGTAACATGATGTGAAAAAATTACATGAATAATAATTAAATTGTTGATGTAGAAGAGAAAGTAAGAGAGAGAGAGAGAGAGAGTAAGAGAGTAGAGCTCCTTAGCAGGTGATTTTTTTTTTTTAGGGGGGCACGTGCCCCCCCTTGCCCCCCCTCCCTCCGGCATTGGGGGTGAGAGAAAATGGGCGGCGGCGGTGGTTAATACTTAATAGTGGTCAGCAGTAGCCAGTGGTGGTCGACAATGGTTGGCAGCATCCAGCAGTGGCGACGGTTAGGGGTGTCAATTCGGGTCAACGGGTCGGGTTCGGGTCGAACCCGGAACTGACCCGGCACTGTTCGGGTCAACCCGAACCCGACCCATTTTTAAAAACGGGTCAGGTTTCCGGACCCGAACCCGACCCGATTCGGGTCCGGGTCAACCGACCCGACACGAATGACACGGAATTGACCCAAAATTGCTAGTTTTCGGGTCAAAAATCGGGTCAATCTTCGTTTTTCGGGTCAATCTTCGTTTTTAGGGTCAAAATCGGGTCAAAAACAGGTCAAACTCGGATTTTCGGGTCAAATATGAGTTTTCGTGTCACTTTCGGGTTAATTTCGTGTTTCCGTGTCAACCCGAACCCGACCCGATTTTTAAAACGGGTTGATTTCTTCAACCCGAACCCGACCCGTTTCGGGTTTGGGTTGACCCGAACCCGGATTTTTTCGAGTCGGGTTCGGGTCGGGTTTCGTGTCGTGTCAAAAATTGACACCCCTAGCGACGGTGACTGGTAACAGGTCACAATGCTCCATGACGGTAGGGGGGTTGCAGTGCTTAGCTGTGGAGGGCACTGGCAGTAGTGGTCAGCAATGGTGGCTAATTGTGGTGGTGCGCGGTGGAGGAAGGCTACTGCGATGGCCGCGACGGCAGGCGGCAGTGGGTGTTATTGTGTTGGCCGGAGGTGGATGTCGTTGGTGGTTGGCGATGACTGGAGGTGATGATTAGCAACTATGGCTGAAAGCCCATGTGCGATGACCTCGAGTGACAACAATTGTAATGAATTTTTGATGTATTGGGAACTCGCCCAAATCCAAGAAATTTCAAAAAAAAAAAAAAAAACTAGAGGGTTGATTTTAAAAACACAAAGAAAATTACACAGTATTTATTTTACTTCAAATCAAATATCAATATTCACAAAATTCTTGCATTTGAAATATTTTACATTGCTTTTACTTCAAACCAAATAGCCCCTAAAACATTTTTCCTCTTACTATAATCCCCTCATTCCTCCTATTGTAATCCCCTCAATAGTGTCACTTCCTCCTACCAATCTTTTACCCAATATTATACAATTAATCCATTACTAATCATACAAATCTGTACATTATAACTACAGAATTACAAACAATATTATATTTATACACACACGAAAGTGGCCCCTTCTTTTAACTACTTCAAGCTCTATTCCGCCCGACCAAATTAATGGCCTTTTGGGCCTCCAAATCCCAATCAATCCACCATGTTGCGGCAACGATCGAAACAGCACAAGTTATTTGGGCCAACAAAAGCCCAAAACAAAGCCCAATGAAACCCACATTTAACCCGAAGGCCAACAAAATGGCCACCGGTGCCCCGACCAAGTAAAAAGAGTAGAGGTTAATGGCGGCGCCTAAAGCCGGGCGGGCGCACCCGCGCAGCACTCCGCACCCCACCGTCTGCGGGCAGTTTCCAAGCTCACATAACCCGATTACGGGGAGCGCGACACGTGTCATACGTAGAACGTTGCTATCGGATGTGAAAACCCGGGTCCACGCATCTCGGCCCAGCGTGGCCCACGCAAAGCTGAAGCAGGAAGCTAGAAGGGACAAAGCCATCGCGATTGCAGCCGCGGCTCGAGCTCGGGCGGGCCGGCCCGCCCCGAGTTCTTTGCCCACTCGAGCCGTTGCCGCTGCTGATAGAGTCGCCGGAAGAGTGTAGAGCAAGGCGGTGGTTTGGATGACGATTCCTGCGGCAGCAAGGGAAGATTGTGGGTCGGGTAGATACCCGGCGGCGATGGTCATGATTAGTTCGTACCACCACCATTCTAAGCAGACGGACAGGCAGCTGGGAATTGCGAGATGGAGAAGCGGAAACCATGTGTCGGATGATGGCGGCGGCAGCGGAGGAGGAGGAGGAGTAGGTGGTGATAGTGGTTTTGGCGGCTTCAGGGGAAGGTATGCGTGATCGTCGACCGTGGCGGAGGGCTTAAAGCTTTGATTTTGGGGACGGAAGAAGTAAACGGCGAGGAGGAGGAGGGTTGCCAAGTCTGAAACAGAGGAGGAGAGAGCGATGCCAGAGATCCCGAGGCGAAGGGAGGAGAGGTAGGGGGCGAGGGGGAGGTGCAGGGCGAGGGAGGAGAATGTAGAGGCGGCGGCGAAGGGGAGGGGACGCGAGAGAGAACGGAGGTAAGAGCGAATGGGGAGGAGAAGGGAGGATGTGAGAAGGGAAGGCAAAGAAGAAAGAACATAAGAATGGGCAATGGCAGCGACGGCAGGATCGAGGCGGAGGAAAAGAATGAGAATGGATCGGAGAGAGAACCATAGTGCGGCGATGGGTAAGGAGACGATGAGGAGGAGGAGCATCGTGCGGCGGAGGGCGGAGACGGCGAGGGAAGGATTGCCCGATCCGGAAGCTTGGCTGCAAATTGGGTCGAGGGCGAGGGAAATGCCGGAGAGGATCGAAAGGCCGGTGATGTTGGTGAGGCCGACGGCAAGGGAACCGCCGGCGAGCTCGCGAGGGCCAAGTCGACCCATACAGGCGACGGAGACCATGCCTTTGAGGTAAGAAACGAGGTTGGTGGCGACTATGGGGACGCAGATTCTCCTTAGCTCCCTAAGCTCCGCCGATATCTGTATTTTCACAGTCAATTTGTACCCAAGTTTTCTTATTATAAATAGAATAGTACAGAAATAGTTGGATGGATGATTTATTTGTGTACCTCAGCTGTTGTGATGGTGTACTTATCGCACTGCTCTTCTATAGTCATGTTCCTGTCTCTCTGTTCTTCTCTCCTCCCCTGCTTCTGTTTTTGTTATTTGCAGAGAGAGAGAAAGAGAAGGAGAGATGGAGCAGGAGAAGCAACTTTGGAGAGGTATTTATCCACGGAAAAAGGATTTAAAAGAAGTGGAAAAGTGGCAGCTCTAACTTCTGCTATTGCTCATAAAGATTAAAAGATAGAAATTTGGATAAACATATAGTTATTGAATTTGTATCATAACAAGGTTTTATTTGGGACGGTTTTTTTATATAAAAATTACATCTTTTGCACTAAGAATTTGTTTTAAGTAGTTGTAAAAAAGGTGTCACAAACGAAACCTAAATGTTTGTGTGACGGAGCACAAAATATTCAAACTCAAACTCCAAAAGTTCAAACAGATATTTAATTAAAAATTTAGATTGATATGTGTTGATATAATAAATATTAAATTATTTAATAATTATTTATATTATTATGATAATGATGTGACTAAATTAGCCAAGGACTAGCTCATGTTAGATTGATCTATGATCTATTGATATGTTAGATCTAAATTTTTAAACCCTGCAAAAAGTTATATGTGATTATTACATATGATATTGTCTGCAAAAAAAAATATAATAATAAAATCCCTACGAGAAAGCTCTGAATTGATTGTGAGTGCCAATAATAAGTTTTTTTTTTGGGGAAAAAAACCCTTATTTGGGAAGCTAGTAAGTACTCTAGATGGGTTGTCAAGTTTCTTGTCCATTTACTATTTGGTTAGCTCATAAGTTGGTAAGAGTGGTGGTTAATTAAGAGCTTGATACTATCTTGAAAGAAGACTAGCTTGTGATAGAACATTTCATATAATTGCCATATTATATGGTTGTGTAATTAAATTTGACTAGCTAGTTCATGACTATCAAGTACATTTCATATTTGAGAACTCCCCTCTTTTCATATAATTTCAAGTGTTTCAAAACACATATACACATTAATTTAGATTAACAAGAATTAACATATAGCACTGGCAGCTGTATAGATTTGGATTGTAGCAATGAAACATACTAATTAAAGGCTTAATTTTGCATTAAGGGGAAATATGGTAGCTTGAGACTTGGGAGCCTGGGTTTGTTCCCTCTTTATGTGGAGACCTTTTTTTTTTTCCTCCTTAATTTCCAATTTGCATGTGGGACCTATTATCTTTATCATTGTGAATTTTGCCTAGCTTTTAATATGATTGACAAAAGTCTAATACTATATGTTGCCAATCTTGTGTACTTTGAAAGAATCAAAGTGTCTTTAGTATTAATGAAAGACAATCCTTGGTGTAAAGAGTTCTAGATTTCTTTTTGGGCAAGAGCAACGATGATGATAAAAGATGTTAATGTCATTAGCTGATTAAGGAGATATTGATCAATGGTGGATTTAAGGAGCTATGGGGCTCATCATGATTTTCTAAATTTTAGATTTGGAAGCAAAATTATATATTATACAAAAATTTGATGCCTAAGTTATCTCTTCTTATTGTAAATATTATAGAGTTTTTGTCCGTCAAATTTATTTAAAATTCTAATTATGTCATCGTAGATATTCGATCAACTAAAGGCTAGCTAGGTAGATTCAGAGTTACATGTCTATGACTTAGATCAGCAATGTAATTATATTGATTGAGATCAAAATGTATAGATATGAATCTCAAGAGAAATTTGATTGTTAAGAGCATGATTCTTATCGGATAAGGGCATGTGGGAGTGGACCCTACTTGGGACC
Source organism: Dendrobium nobile (assembly GCA_022539455.1). NCBI lineage: Eukaryota > Viridiplantae > Streptophyta > Magnoliopsida > Asparagales > Orchidaceae > Dendrobium > Dendrobium nobile. The sequence goes on along the minus strand of CM039723.1, from coordinate 1,271,127 downwards.
CATTAATAATTGAGGTCAATGTGTAAGACTCATTGTTTTTCTTCTCTCTAAGTTAATTTATTAGGTAATTTATGTTTGAAGAATTCAAATATATCTTCCAAATTTTACATTAATAAGGATAATATTGTTAGGAGTTCAGAGAATTTCAAGATTATTTACATAAGTTTTGTTTTTGTGTCATTAATTAAGGCTTCATTTGGAACAACTTTCTTACTTATTTCTAAATCAACTTTTTAATAATTTTTTTTTCGGAAAAAACTTGGTACTATAAAGCTACTTTAGAAAAACAATAAGAAAGCTGTCTCAAACAAAGCCTAAATAAGTGTAATCAATTTTCTCTTCTTATAAAATTTATAACTATTACTCGCATCAGGATTCCACTCATAATTTCTTTTCTTAATAAAAATATAGCACTTATTCCGTTTATTATCTACATCTACTATTCATATTTTAAGAAAGTTTCCAACCAAACCCTAAAACCTTTTTTTACAAAAAATTAGGAACCAAATTCTATCATATGAAGAGGACATATAAAAAAATTATTGAGAAAGTGTTCTGAAAATTTTCAACTAAATATTATTGTATAGCTGTTGTTGTAGAAGAATCTAACATTTTGTCTACATATTCAAAGAATGAAATTAAGAGTTATTTGCAATCATGTAAGCATAGATTAAATGTCTATTTGGAATAATAGCTACAGTATTTTATAAAGATAGTTATGAAGTTGTTATAAGAAAATTATTTTTTTTAAATAACTATGAATATTATAAATATTTTCTTTTTTAAAAAATCAAGTAGGTGTTTTTTTAAACTACCACACATTAATAACTCTATTTGTAAAAAAGAAGATTTACATCACAATTTTTTTTTTTAAACAACAAGAAAGCAATAGTCAAATAATAGTTGTAGTCTAATGAGCAAAATAGTTGTCCCAATCAGAATATTCAAATTGAATTTAACAATGATTATGCTTCGATTTCATGTTCCTTTCATCATAAAATAAAGGTTGCTAAGAATAATTGTTGGTTTAATTAAGAATAAAAGTAATAAAAAATAAGAACTCAACACAAGAGAATGTTATCATTACAAGAATGACAATGATGTGTTGTTAGACTTGATTGAATGTACTTAATTATTAATTAACAATTATTTTATGCTAAGATGCAAGCATTAGTTAAGAGGAATATTTTGGCTCCTTTCACATGTTGCTAGCCTCTATTTTTCTTCTAGTTCTGACCATTATGGTCCTACAAAACTATTTAATTAGGGACCATGCCATGTGCCTTTCTCTACTATTGCATTGATTGAAGTGCTAGCTTATAATCCAAATCCCACTAACTATGGAAGGCTTTCTTTCCATTTTTTTATCAAGATTTTAATCATGGTTGGATTGAATGGAATATCAATCATGTTTATACTTTAGTTGACACTTACCCCTTACTTTCTCTTGCATAGAATAAGAGTGATAGCACATTTTACCAACACTTCCATCTACTTCTATATATACCCCTATAATAATGTATTATATGGATGATTGAGGTTGCATCAACCATGGTCAATAGTATAACATTATCATGTTTATTAGAGAATAAAGATAAATAAATGTATTTGTACTTGTAGTTACACGTGGCTAATTTAGATTGGCAAACGTATGTACTGTATTACCCTGTAGTTTTTAAATAGCTTGTACTCTAGGCCTTATAAGATTAGCTAATACAATTGTTTCTCTCATTTCCCTCATCGTTCTTCTTCATGTTTCTTTGTCATTGTGCCTGCGTGAAGACGTTCTTGACTTCTTCATGGTATCAGAGCAGGTGAGAAAGAAGGTTCGACCATGACCACATCTTCGTCTTCTCAGCTTAGCGACAACACGGAATAGGTAACTCAAAAAGAGATTACCATTCCATCTTCGCTCAAATTCATTGTCGCTAACCTCAAGAACATCGCTAACAACTATCATCTCTGGTGATCTCAAATCATCAAGCTCCTACAAGCAAACAAGTTTGAGAAGTTTCGTGATCCTACAATCCCTGTTCCGCCCCCTCCTTCTCACTCAATCCGACGGTTCAAAAATCCCAAATTATTTATATGAACAATGGCTGTTAACCAACCAAAACTTGGCGGCAGCCCTCTGCTCCACAATCTCCTCTTCTATTCTTCCATATCTTGTTAATCTTGACTCTACTTCTGTAATTTGGTCCTCTCTTGAACAACAGTTTCAATCTTCAAACCGATCTAAGGTAATCCAATTAAAGAACGATATTCATAACATCTCCATGAAGACCTCAATGACTCAATATCTTACCAATATCAAAACTCTCATCGATCAAATCGTTGTTGCTAGATCTACCGTGGACACAGAGGATATTATTATGTACATACTAAACGGTCTGCCGCAATCCTATCAAGCTTTTAAAATCGCGATCCAGACAATGCTTACGCCGATCAGCCTCGATTAATTGTATCCACTTCTTCTTAGCGAAGAAGTAAACATCACCACTGAAGCAACTCATAATCAGACTACCCCTGACCCCAATCTCGCTCTATGCACTCAACGCGGTCGTGGCAAACGCTCTCGTGGTCGAAATTTCCCTTGCAACGCCTCCTCCTCGTGCAACTCATCAGAACCTCAAACGATCTGTTAGATCTGCTCCAAAAAGGGTCACTCGGCTGCATCCTGCTTGCACCGACTCAACCTACAATACGCACTTCCATCCACTGGTTCTTCCCCGCGTGCAATGGTTGCTGCTCCTAAGTCCGCTTCTGATAACAGCTGGTATCTCGACTCAGGAGCATCGTCTCACCTTACGAACTCACTGGACAATCTTTCCATTGCGAGCACTTATCAAGGCTCCGACTCGATCACCATTGGTGACAGCCCAACCATGTCCATCGCCAACTCCGATGAAGGTCTGTTACCAACTCCAGCCCGTAAGTTAAATCTGGCTCAAATATTTCACATTCCGAATCTCAAATACAACCATCTGTCTATTTCAAAGCTTACGAAAGATAACAATATATCAATTAAGTTTGATCCTAATAGGTTTGTTTTTAAGGACATCAAAACTCAGCAAACATTGCTTCACAGCCCTTACCATGAAGGTCTTTACCCGATCAAGCAGCCGGTCAAGCATTCGTTTAAATCTACTCTAGCGGCTACGTCCATCTCCTTTGATCTTTGGCATAATAGATTAGGCCACCCTCACAGAAGGGTACTAGATCTCATCTCTCAATGTAATCTTGAACTTAGCATTCATAAAGATATGAATTCTTGTAAATCTTGCATTCTTGCAAAAGGCCACAAATTGGCTTTTGAAAAATCTGGAAACAGACGATCTAACATACTTAAACTTGAGCACTCTGATGTCTGGGGACCATCTCCAGTTATATCAGTTCAAGGCTATCGATATTATGTTATTTTTGTCGACGATTACTCTAGATTTACATGAATTTTTCCAATGCTACATAAATATGAAATTTCAAATATTTTCATTAACTTCAAGAATTACATTGAGAAACTCACCTCTAAACACATAAAATGCCTTAAAACGGATGGTGGACTTGAATACAACAATCATAATATTCTCAAATTTCTAAAAGAGCAAGGCATATCCCACCAAATGTCCGGCCCCTATACTCCCGAACAAAACGGCATCTCAGAACGTAAGCACAAACATATCATTGAAACAACCAGAACTCTCCTTGTCTCTGCCTCGGTCCCACTCACCTACTGGCCCGATGCTATGCTCACCTCCACATTTCTAATCAATCGCATGTCATTTGCAATCACGAACAACATATCTCCTTTTGAGCTTTTCTACAATCATAAACCTGATTATAAGCATCTTAAACCATTCGGTTGCGAATGTTTTCCACTCATCCCTCCCCATCTTCGCAATAAACTTCAACCCAAAACCCAATCGTGTGTCTTTCTGGGATATTCCGAAAGCTACAAAGGCTATAAATGACTTAACATACATAATCAAATGATCTTCATGTCAAGACACATAGTCTTTGACGAATGCAATTTTCCATTCGCTACTACACCATCTTCGGCATCACTTGACACCACCACTTCTCCTTTTCTACTAACACCTATCTCTGCTATCACTCCTCCCGTGCACTCGTTAGATGTTTCTCAAAATCAACATTCCACTCAACCAATACACACCCAAGCCTTCCTGTACAATTTCACATTTTTCTATCCCTTTCGATGCTGTGGCTGGCCCTTCCATTCACAATCACTCCATACCGAGAATTAAATTGAACTTATGCGCCATCAAACCAGCACTCTTAAACCCATAATTAAATTGAACTTATTTCACCACCAAGAACCGTCCAGTCCTGCTACCATCCTGACATCATACGCTGACGCTTCCAAACACTTTGAATGGCGAAAAGGCATGGCCACTGAATTCTTTGCGCTGCAAAAGCAAGGGACTTGGATGCTTGTTCAACCCTCAGGTAACACTTCTGTTTTAGGATGTATGTGGACATTTCGTGTTAAACAACATGCAGATGGCTCAATCGCTCGCTACAAAGCAAGACTGGTCGCTCAATGAAATAATCAGGAGTACGGCATTGATTACAACGAGACCTTTAGTCCAGTCGCAAAGCTACCTACGATCCGCATCTTACTTACAGTCGCACTTTACAACGATTGGCCTGTACAACAACTTGACGTGGAATATGCATTTCTTCACGGCAATCTGTCTGAAACTATCTACATGACTCAACCCAAAAGGTTCGAAGACTCCTCTCATCCGACTCACGTATGTCGCCTTAATAAGGCCATCTACGGCCTCAAATAGGCTCCTCGTCAGTGGTACAACACATTTACTACACATCTTCTGTCACTTGGCGTTACACATAGTAAGTCAGACTCGTCTCTCTTGATCTACAATAAATCTCAAGTAAGTATATTTCTACTTATATACATTGACGACATCCTGCTTATCAGTAATAATCAAGAAGCTATTAACTCACTTATTGATAAACTCAATGCAAAGTTTAATATGAAACATCTCGGTACAACCAATTCATTCCTTGGCATTAAAATTCAGCATTTCAACAATCAATACTTTCTTTCTCAAACTCATTATGCACTTTATATACTCCAATAGGTTAACATGACTATATGTAATTCCTTAGCCAACCCCAACTGCACCAAACTTCCCACTGCTCTGCCGACCGATCCTCTGTTTTCTGATCCAATAACCTACCGAAGGATAACCGACTCACTGCAGTATTTGACTTTAACCCGTCCGGATATTGCTTACACCGTCAATCTACTTTCTCAACACATGCATGATCCTCTACCACAACATGCATTCTTGCTCAAAAGGTTGCTCCGATATATTAAAGGCACTATAGCTTATGGAATTCCTGTCACTAAGAGCAACCTTATCTTGCAATCCTTTTCGAACGCGGACTAGGCAGGCGATCCGATCTCTAGGAAATCGACCTCATGCTACTGCTCCTTTCTCGGCAAAACTCTAATCTCCTGGACAGTCAAAAAGCAACATACAGTTGCCCGGTCGTCCATTGAATCAGAGTACAGGGCACTAACAACTCTTACGGCTGACATAATCTGGCTACGAAGGATTCTCAATGACTTTGGCATTCCATCTAATGATCCAACTGATCTCTTCTGTGACAATACCTCAGCCATTGCCCTCGCAAACAACCCCATGTTTCACGCTCGGACAAAGCACATATAAATCGATTAAAGATTCGTCCAGGATCACATTCAACAGAATAACATTCGTCTTCTTCCCATCAATACAGTTGATCAAATTGCTGATATTCTAACCAAACCCCTCTCTACACCCAGCTACTACGCGCCAAACTGACAGTCATTCCCGGCTCATCAGTTTGCGGGGGGATATTAGAGAATAAAGATAAATAAATGTATTTGTACTTGTAGTTACACGTGGCTGATTTAGATTGGCAAACGTATGTATTGTATTACCCTGCATTCTTTAAATAGCTTGTACTCTAGGCCTTATGAGATTAGCTAATAAAATTGTTTCTCTCATTTCCCTCATCGTTCTTCTTCTTGTTTCTTTGTCATTGTGCTTGCGTGAAGACGTTCTTGACTTCTTCAATGTTAATTGATATTTTACTAGAAAATTCATCTTATCAAATTTGAATCTTAAGATGATATATATTTCAATTGGTGGAAATTTGTAGAATTAGATTTAGGATCATTTGGATTTTAATTTCAGTAAACTTATAATTAAATTGAACGTTTCGATAAGACAAGTTAGTTCAAAGACGTTCCAAATGATTTGATTCGAATTCAAATGACTCAAATCAAGATTTAAAATCATATTTAAAAACTTTGGGTATTAGTTGAAGTACAAATAATATTTGAATCATGCATATATGCTTTTAGTCAAACCGATCATCTTGACAAGATGAATTTTATGAGCTCGACATCATTCAATTCTAAGGTCATTAAGATAGTTAAATATTGAATAAATCATCTGTTATTAAATAATTCAATGTAGATCATCCGATAGAGTTTTATGAAATTTTAGTCAAATTTAATAAAATATCACTCCCAATATATTGTACTTAATTCTAGAATAGCTTGGAAATTTGAAAAGCTCTAGAGCTTTACCTGACAATCACCGCTAATGAAGGGATAATTATATATTGTAATACAAAATTCAGTTGAATCATATGTTTTATTATTTAATGCCATAAAATCTCTATATAATTCTGATCATATTTTATATAACATAAATATTAGGGATAATTATATATTTTTCTACAAAATTCAGTTGAATCATATGTTTTATTATTTAATGCTAAAAGGTTTCATGATTTTTAGAATTATTTCAATGTTTTTAAATTATTTTGAAATTTTTCAAAAATGTTTCAGAATTCTTGAATATGAATATAGCCGATTTGGTAGTACTTTTACTACCAACAAGCAATAGTAACATGCATGGACAAATAAATCATTGCCAACTAGTCTTTCACGTCAGGGCTATCGTGCAAATTTAGTAAGGGGACACAACACTTTAATCTTAGGCTTCATTTGGGACAACTTTCTTACTACTTCTTAAAGCAATTTTTTAGTCCAAAAATTAAAATTTTTATACTAAAAATCTATTTTAAGAAGCAAACCGTCTCAAACGAAACCTTAGACTTTGTTTGAAGCAGCTTTTGACCAGTGTTGTTTATTGCTTCCAATAATTTTTTTGCAAGAAAGTTGCTTTAAAAAATAAAAAAAAAAACCGTTCCAAACAAAACTTCAAAAATACAAATAAAACTAATCGCTATATTCCTTCTTAGAAATGGTTCATGTAGATTTCCCATAGCATTTGGGCAAGCTTTACTAAGAATCTAAGGGATTATGATTTCTCATGGGCACAAGACATGATAGTTATATATTAATCATGTCTCCATTTACAAGTAAAGAGCACATTCAACTAATTAATAATATCAATACACTCATCATGATGGAATTAGGATTATATCAATTAGGCAAATTTTGATATAATGCAAAGGATCAAAAGTTCTCTTGAGGGATTTGACAAAAAGTCAACTTCAAAAACTACCAGAGATGTTGAATATTTCTCAATTTGGATTACTTGTTGATGGTGGAAAGAGTCATCCACATCAAAGATTGATCAAAAAAAGTAGAAAGATGGAGAAATAAAGAAAGGGGAGCTGACTTAAAATTATTACTTATAGAAGAAAAGAAACGAGCATGGTACCAACCTGAAGGGCCTGTGTTCTTTTAACAGGTTTCTTCTGGAACCAAGTAATTAGATCGAAAGCTCTTACATACACGTGGTGAAATGGCTCCCTGTCTTCCTCATTCTCCACATGGCTTTCTCCATATTTTTGATCCAGTGTTAGTTACAGGTCCATTTTCATCGAAAGCTGAAGGTTTTATCACTTGTTATACTACATGCAAATAAACTCACATGCGATGTCGGCCACTGTAGTAGTTCTTTTGCACAGCAAAGCATGGATGACTACAGGCCTTTCTTTAGGAATATTTCAGGCAGTATCAATCTGACATGAGAAAATTAAGAAATTGCTTCAAGAGGAGCTATAGTGATTCAGATATGTAAATTATCTCTCAATCCAAGTTTCGTTGATAGATGATTTTGTTGTATTAGAAAAGGTTCCATCTCTGAAACTGGCCGGGCTTGAAAGAACCGGAACAAGCCATGATCTACATGAACAAATTGCCTTGATCAAGAAGTCTTGCATGTAGATCTACCTACTCTACAATCTAAATAATGTTTACAGTTTGGCCGGCTACTTCATTTAAGCATTATGTAATGAGGTGGTTGCATGGTATTTGAAGAGGGAATATGAAAGAGAGAGAGTGTGTGCTTGAGAGAGAGAGAGAGAGAGAGAGAGAGAGAGAGAGAGGAAGAAGAAGAAGATTATGAAAATTGGTAATGTACGAATCAAGATTGGGAACGGACTGCTAAAATTTCATGATATGAAACACTTTCTTAACTTGAAGGGAAACCTTATCTCAATTGAACAACTTAATGAAAAATATTTCATCTCAATATTTTGTAATGATACCTCAAAGATGGCCAAAAAATATTATAATGCTATCACATAAAAAAAATAATGATATTATATACATTATTTCAAACATCTAAATAATAAGAGCACCATCCCAGTATTCCTTTGAGTAGCAGCTACGTACTACAGAGGATGAATGGCTCCTTCAAAGGAAAAAAAAAAAGGATAAAAGAAGACACTTAGATTTTATTACGCAACCTGTAATAAAAAAACTCATTATACAATAATGAATACGCAGCGCACAATAAAGCTTCTGATGAAGATGTAAATTACGAGCTTCTTGCACTTTTTTCACTAACTTTTTTTCTCACTGGCCAATATTGTCATAGGTGTAGAACTTGAGTTCCCGTCAGACGTTTTGAACAGAGAAAGGAAATGAATCTTGATTTCTTAATTGACCCTAATGGATACATAAGGACTCATATATATAGAGTCAGGTTACAGCAAGCTAGACATAATTACATATTTAACCGCAGAACATTCTGGATTACCCATAAGTATTAAAGCTAACATATATATTCTAATACCCCCCGTCAAATTGTTGGGTCCTTGGACACCGTCAATTTGTCACGAAGAAAAACAAACCGCGGAGTAGAGAGAGGTTTCGTGAAGATGTCAGCGACTTGATCTGTTGTACTTATGGGTAGAAGCCGTATGTTCGTTTGTTGAATATGATCTCTCAAGAACTTTTGATCAATCTCGATATGTTTGGTGCGAGAGTGAAACATTGGATTATTAGCAAGTGCTATCGCCGACATATTATCGCAATGAAGATCGGTAGGATAGTCTTGAGGTATGCCAAAATCCAGAAGTAATCGCCTGAGCCAAACTATATCCGATGTCAAGGCCGCAAGAGCTCTGTACTCTGATTCGGTGGACGACCTGGAGACCGTTCGCTGTTTCTTCACTGTCCAGGATACAATCGTGTCGCCGAGAAATGAGCAGTAGCCTGAGGTAGATCGCCGTGTGATGGGATCTCCGGCCCAATCCGCATCTGAAAATGATTTTAAGATTAAGTTAGATCTAATTATTGGCAGGCCATAGTCTAATGTTCCTTTGATATATCTAAGTAAGCGTTTGAGGAGATAAAAATGCGACGGTAAAGGATCATGCATATATTGTGAGAGAAGATTAATGCTATAGGAAAGGTCCGGTCGTGTTAAAGTAAGATATTGTAACGAGCCGATGAGTCGACGATAGCAAACGGGATCTTGCTGAGTCTCGGTTTTGAATTCAGTTGGCATCTTAGTACACGTTGGGTTTGCAAGAGGATTGCATCGCAGCATGTTTGCTTGATCAAGGATGCTCGCCGCGTATTTTGCCTGAGAAAGAAAGAATGAGTTGTTAGTTTTATGAATATTAATACCGAGAAACTCATGTACCTCCCCAAGGTGCTTCATGGTAAAAGCTTTACTGAGCTGAGAAATGGTGTGTTGAATTTGAGCCAAATCTGAACCGGTAATGAGAATGTCGTCGACGTAGATTAAGAGAAAAATTTGAGCGCCGTCTTTATTAAAAATTAGAAGCGAGGGATCCGCCTGACTGTGAAGAAAACCGAGAGTCAGTAGGAACGAGGTGAACGTATTGTACCATTGCCTCGGTGCCTGCTTCAGTCCGTAGATCGCCTTGTCCAGTTTGCAAACGTAATGAGGACGGGAGCGATCTTCAAATCCCTTTGGCTGGGTCATGTAAACTGTCTCGGACAAGGAACCGTGAAGAAACGCATTCGCCACATCCAATTGTTGAACTGGCCAATTCTTGTGGAGAGCGACTGTTAGAAGGATACGGATCGTTGGTAGTTTGACTACTGGACTAAATGTCTCGGTGTAGTCAATACCGAATTCTTGATTGTTCCCTTGTGCTACCAACCGAGCTTTGTATTTAGCTATTGACCCATCAGTATGGTATTTGGTTCTATATGTCCACTTGGATCCAAGAATAGAAGCATTTTTGGGTGGTTCTATCAAGTGCCAGGTTCCCTGTTTTTGCAGAGCAAAAATTTCCTCGGCCATGGCTTGTCGCCAATGTGGACTTTTGGAGGCCACTGTGTAAGTGGTAGGATCTGTAGACGTTGAAGACGGGTTGGAAAACAGATTTAACCTGTTTGGTTGGCGTAAGGAACCTGTTTTGCTGCGAGTAGTCATAGGATGACAGGGAGCTGAGGTTGGTGCCACGGCCTGGAGTTCAGCCGATGTTTGCTGTCTCTGTAAAATTGGAGCGGAAGTTGTAAGAGGGATTTGAGAACAATGTGACGGAGCAGAGGGAGGATAGACCTGCATTGGCTTAGTTATAGCATTAGTTTGTTTTGCAGATGCAGGTATTAGTAGCCTGGGCATAACATCAGGTGAATATGTAGTAGAAGGAGATGATAAGAGTGCAAACGGGAAAATATCTTCATGAAAATTAACATGTCGAGAAACAGTTACTTTATTCGTTTGAAGATTAAGACATCGATACCCTTTGTGAGTATCCGAATATCCGAGAAACAGACACGGCTGAGCATTTGGCGTCAATTTGTTCCTAGTGTGAGCAGGTGATAGAGGGTAACACTTGCAACCAAACACCTTTAGATCTTGATAATCCGGTTTTCTGTGAAACAGAAGTTCAAGAGGAGAAAGATTTTTAGTAGTGTTAGAAGGCATCCTGTTAATTAAATAAACCGCAGTAGCAACCGCATCGGGCCAAAATGAAGGTGGCATGGACGCCGTTAGGAGCAGAGATTTTGTTGTTTCAATGATGTGTCTGTGTTTACGCTCGGCGAGACCATTCTGCTCCGGAGTGTAAGGACACGAAAGCTGATGCGTGATCCCGTGTTTAATGAGAAAATGTTTGAAGTCGGAATTGACGTACTCGGATCCACCATCTGTGCGTAATGTTTTAATACTATGAGAGGTGAGATTTTCAATTTTAGTTTTAAAATGAACAAACGTAGAAAAAACATCAGATTTAAAACATAGTGGAAAAACCCAAGTAAACCGAGTATAGTCATCGACAAAAATCACATAAAATCTGAATCCCTGAGCAGATACGGTTGGGGCCGGACCCCATACATCGCTGTGAATGAGGGCAAGCGGTTGAGATTGCCTGTTCAGAGAACTAGAGAAAACATTTTTGTGACATTTGGAGGCAGAGCAAATTTCACATTTGTGCTGCTGCTTATTCATATGCAGTAAAGGATTACAAGATGAAATCAAATCAAAAACACTTTTATGTGGGTGACCCAAGCGTTGATGCCAACGCTGGGAAGACTCCCGATTTGTAGTGAGCGCTGGGTGCAGACGAACGTGAGGCTTCATCGGAATGGGGTAGAGGCCATCATTGGACGGTCCGCGAAGGATGATATCCTGCGTCGCTAGATCCTTTAAGACAAAACCATTAGGATCAAAAGTGATGGATATTTGATTATCTTTGGTTAGTTGAGAAATAGATAAAAGATTGAACTTAAGAGATGGGGTGTGAAAAATTTTAGAAAGTCGCAGCTTACGAGAGGGGGTCGGGAGAATGCCCGCCCCTGAGTGTGCGATACTGACTGCGTTTCCATCACCAACCGTAACAGCTTCGGATCCTTGATATGGCTGAACCATGGACATATGTTCTAAGGAGTTAGTTAGATGGGAAGACGCTCCGGAGTCCAGGAACCAGTTGACATCAGCGGTGTCCGAAGTTGTAAGTAACGCCGGGTTCGCGTTCTTGGACTGTGCAACATATTTAAGATCTGTGCGATGCCAGCAGGAGTGTGCCGAGTGACCCTTCTTGGCGCAGATTTGACATATGACGTTTGCAAAAGGATTGTTACGAGTATTTGCTGATGAACCGTAATTGTTTTTGGCTCTGGATCTCCTGCCTCTGCCACGGTTAGAGAAAAGAGCCATGTTAGGGTCGGGTGCAATCGAAAATTTTGCGGCATCCGAAGCGAGATTAATTTCTTCGCTTAGCAAGAGCGGATAAATTTGATCCAAGGTGAGCGGAAGCGGGTTCGTCCGAATAGAGGATTTGAAGGACTGGTACGGTGGAGGAAGACCGTTTAAGATGTAGTGAATCACATCTTCAGCTTCAAGATTGCAGCCGGCAGCTGCAATTTGATCCACGATAGTCTTTATTTCGGACAGGTAGTCTGCCATAGATTGGGTCTTAAGAGCAACGTTGTGCAACGCGTTCTTGAGTTGCATAACCTTGGAACGGTTGGTTGCTTGAAACCTTGTTTCCAGAGCCGACCAAACCTGTGCAGTGGACTCGAGGGAAATAACATAAGAGAATCGATGGAGATATCGTCGAGCATATTGATGCCGACAAGTTTTGATCCGTAAGTATCCATTGCGCATAGCTTGGATTTGTTGAGGTGGATCCGTCTGCAAGACGAATGGTGGGAGATGGAGAAGCTGCATTAGGATCAAGAAAATGTATGAACCCGTTAGCGCGGAGGGTTTTGGTGATCTGTGATTTCCAGATCATGAAGTTGTCCGGCGACAATGGAGCGGTAACAAGGTTGCGCAGATTCGAGACGACGAATTTCAGCGTTGCAGGAATCATCGGATCCTCGTTTTGAGCACCTTCGCTCCGATCTTGAAGCCGGGAGGAGGCGGTGTCTGCCATTTTTCGCAGGATCAAGAACCTATTCCTGATACCATGTAGAACTTGAGTTCCCGTCAGACGTTTTGAACAGAGAAAGGAAATGAATCTTGATTTCTTAATTAACCCTAATGGATACATAAGGACTCATATATATAGAGTCAGGTTACAGCAAGCTAGACATAATTACATATTTAACCGCAGAACATTCTGGATTACCCATAAGTATTAAAGCTAACATATATATTCTAATAATAGGTGGTCATCCTTACAAAGTCCGAAAATTCCATGAAGATCCACCAATTGCCAATATTTTCAGATTCAGACTATGAATAAATTAATAATAACGATAGTATTACATATATAAGATTTCGATTACGTTGTAGCAGACATAAACCCTTCAAAATGGATAACTAATACAATTCAACGAGAAATTCCATCTTCAGCTTTCCATAACTTGTACAAGATAATTTTTTGTATACACGCCCAAATATAAGACTTTCTTCGAGAGAAGCTACCTCAGTACGACCGCAGCGTTTCTCAGCGACAGATATCGTTGGATATGCTCATTTGGAAGCATTCTGACACGCTTAAATACCTCTGGGTTCGCATAGCGAAGGTTTGTTCTAGGATCCATGTACGGTGCCTGCACACAAAACTCATTTTATAAGCCCAAAAAAAAAATTGCTGAAGTAGAGGAATACTAAAATATAAGCAAGCATTCATCTCCAAATTGATTACATACCTCAAAGCCTGTTATATCACAGAATTTCTTTGATGGATACATCGAAGGAGGTGTCTCAATATTTAAGTCTGATAAATTCACAGTCATTGTCAGAAACTAAATAAAAATCAAACATAAAGAAGAACAAGAACGACAGATCAAACTACAAAATTAATCCAAGGTTGATATTAGCCCTTCAACACTCAACAATTCAATGCAACTGGTCTTCTAGTCTTCAGCAGGTGAACATAAAAGAATGGCAAATTAGCATCATGTGCAGACAATATTACTCAAACATTTTGGTAAGAACATTATTATCAGGTACGCAAAATACTTCTTACAAAGGTAAGCGATATTGATATTAGTATCACATGCCTTTTCCTCCTACATTCATATTTCCGACAGCAACTTTACTTCATCAACGTTTAGCAATGTCCTCTTTTTCCTATGTTTCAGCCTTTCCCATGCCCTTTCCTCTGCTTCCCACGACTAACACAATTAATCCTCTTTCTCTGTGCATTTAACCGTAGACTCCTATATTTGGCAAGAATATGCAGACTGAGACGTGCCCTTTCCTATGCTTCCTAAGATTATTTCTCCTCTATTTCAGGGTAGTTAACAACTTTAGACTATTTGTATTTTTCTTTTATATATATATATATATATACACACACACACGCATGTACGCGCACAATTTATCATGTGAATATAGCTTTAACCCATAATTTCCCCTTTTTCCGGATGAAATAAGATGCAAAAATGATCTTTTTAAGCTAGTATGCATGTCAGCTGTTTCTGTTTCCATCTTGCTACTATTTTTGTTGGTAGCTTTGTTTAGTAGCCTCAGTTATAGAAGCTGCACTGTCCTTCAATTTTCGCCAATTTTTTTCAAAGAAATGAGAGTAACGATGACTTTAACTTGGCATTTGGTTCAATTGTGTTGATTTCGAACAAGTGCGAGAATTAAAACATGCGGATTTATTATCTCTCCATATTTAGCATTGCATTTTATACTGCCAATGCAACACATATAGTGACGAATTTGATTTACATTTGGATTTAAGCCCTGCCCAATTCTTGGCTCTGCTTTAGCTAAAATCTTCTTTTAGCATCTTTGAACTTTATTTTGAATATGGCTTCTTTTACTTGCAGCATCAGTTTATGACTTGTTTGTTTTCTTATGTTGACTAATTCTTTAATTTCTTATTCTTTTTTCATATGCAATGCAATGTTTAGATGCTTCCAAGACATGATTAATAATTTGTGAAATATGTGCAGTTTGCTCGTTCAAAAGTCAAAAACAAAGAAGAAAAACATTCCGCATATACCTTCTAGATATAGATGAGATACCATTGACCACCTAAATCCAAAAACAGCATTAAATTTCATAATAAATCATCTTATTTATTTCATTTTATGTTTATATTAAGTTTAAAGTTCTGTCAACATGCGGAGATTTCATGAAACATAATTGATCATATTGTCAATTATAACAATTATTTTTAACTTATGCAAAAGAACAATTAACTTTTAAGCATCCGTATATTCCTGTATCACAGAAGAGGGCAACTAACCACAACACCCAACTTTAAATTCTACTATAAACCCATTAATTTATACAATAAAACTAAGAAGGCAGACAGAAATATCAAATTATCATGTGGTATAGGTTTGTTTCATCAAGAAAGTTCCACAAAGTTGAAAGCCATATCTTAAATAATTAAATTTAATAAGTTAAGCATTGTAAATTCATATTCATATGAGTCAAGTCAATCAAGTCTCTCAAGGAGTCTAATACGAGTTGAAAATCTTAGAATAAATCCTGCAGGTTGCTCCTTTCACTCATATTCCTCGTAAGCATGGTTCAGCTGCCCACACTACGTCGTTATTTCAGCACCATAGATATAGCATCGAAACTTCTTTGGATGAAAATAGTCATCGCTCAAACAACTTTTGAATAAGGGCCTCCGAGAAACTCCTTCAGATATGCACTCAAACTATAGCAGTTGAAGAAACTAGCCGAGTTTTTAAAGCTCTACAATAATCATATTAGTATTGGATTATTGGCGACATCTCGAGACCAACGATGCAAATCGTCCAACTAAAAAGACAAGTTAGTTAAGAAGTCGTATCATAGCTATCACCACCACCAGTCACAATATAACTAATATTTCCATCTTGAGTGTGAAAAAAGGGCCAAGATACCTCTGACTTATGGGAGAGGTCACCTCATGCAACATGTTATCAACCTTCTTGCTTTCTGAGTGCCGCTTGTAAAGATTATTGACATGATTCACAACCAAGAGTACTTCCGACAACCATCGTCAATACGCAAAATGCCTCATGCCAGATCCATCAAAAAATTATGTCTTCCACAAAAATAAATAGACATAACATGAAGGATTATCACCAACTCCAAAGCTTAGTTGAGGAATTATTTCGTGCTAGGAAGCTAAAAGAGTTCAACCTTGTTGACCCAAAACAATCTCCTGCTAAGGCCCGATGGAGACAATACATAAAGATCATGTTCCGACACATGCCATTCACATATTCAGGTCCATCCCAGCAAATCACGAAAGAGATGGAGCCCAGGCATCATCAAGGCCAATGTGGGGCTCTGAAAATTCATACCCGTCTCTCCGTGACCCCTTTCTTTTTTCTTTTGGTGAGAAGAGTTTTAACATGTTTAGTTTCTGAGGCAAATTTTCAGAAGGCATATTGGGTTTTAAATGAGACATTACCAGAGATTTCACTCTCATTTTGTAATGAATTTATGATTTGAGTAAAGGTTTCCTATGATGCATTTGCATGTGTGTATGATGCACTCATGTATTGCCTGTTTGTTTGCATAGTGCAATTGCATGATGATTTAATGTTCTGTTCTAGTATAGTGTATGATGTGTTTGCATGTCGGTGTAGGGCACCGTTGCTACACAATACATCTTCCGCGTTGGACGATATGATTGCATGCCATGTTCTACATTTTGCAACGTGCTATATGCATGGCGTGGTTGCATGTTAATGCGTCATCACGACGTAATGAATTTTATATATTGGATGACATGCTTACATGATATGTTTTGCAAGTTGTTGAGTATGTATACGCAAGGTATTTACACGTCAAATATATATCTAATATATCTATGTGTAACTTAATGCAAAATGCATTTTCGGGTAACATGCACTCATGGTGCATTTCTTCTATAAGTTTGCGGGCTTTACAAAGTATTTGGAAAATGCACGTGCATACTCTGAATACATTAGTACACATTCTAATGCATGAGGGGGTGTTCTTGAAATATTCAAATATGATCGATTGTGCAGGTGATTATCATTTGAAAAATACGTAAGTTTCCATTTAAGGACTTGTAAACACATTTTGTCCACTTGTACGAATGTTGCAGATCCAGTTGCGTGATTTAGAAGCGTGCTAGGCTTTATTGGTAATGGTCGCATATGGGCGATGTTATTCAGTTTATTTCATATGCATATTATATTTTCTTCAATCTAATTTGTAGGAGCGTGCGTTAGCCTACAAATGAGCTTCCTTCGCCTTCTTCCACTCGTCAAGTTTTTATTTTTGCCCAGCTTTCTCACCCTGAGACCGCCGGGCATACCTCTGCATTTTCCCCTCTAGTAGCTCCTATTTTTCCCATCATTCAGTAGGTGAGTTCTACTGTTGCATCTTCCTCCACCTTCGACCACGGGAGAAGGACACGAAGGAATAGAAACTATAGATTATGTTTGGCAGAGTCAAAGTAGCGGGGTAGCAGATGGCAAATTTTGTGGCTCATCAGAAACCGGTGCAGTCGAGGGTGGTCCCCTTGTTGTGGGAGCCACAACGTCCACCAGTCCCAAAGGTTTTGGTTACTCCAAAGGTTCAAATTGTTTAGGGAGGACACTTCTCTCCACTAGTACATAGTGGGGAAGAGGAGGGTGTTGTTCGCATTGTGGCGACTCCTCTTATCATCACTACTCTTCCATGTGCTAGAGTCTTAAGGAACAATGTGTTACGCGTGAACCGGCCCAGGAGGGGCCGGCTGGACCCGGTTCAGCCCGGGTCTACACCAGGCGGAGGCGGAACAGCCCAGAGGAGGGGGCGGACAAGGTGGACCCCACTTGGGGCTGATTTAATGAGGTGGGAGGGAAATTTTTGAATGCAAAGGGGTGTTTAGGTAATTTGAAGGAATCCTTTATTGTTAATTAGGAGGATTAGGAGGGAGAGAGGGGGCATCTTGAATTTGAATGTAATTTGAGATCTAGGGTTTTCTTGCTTGGGCTCTTGGCGTTGCCGGAGAAGATCGGAGAGTTGTTCTTCCTCTCGAATCGAAGAACATTGTATCTTGCTTTTGCTTTGATCATCTACTAGTGGAATATAAGTCCATTAAACGTTTTTTCTCTCAGTTTTCCTACGATTTTCTACTGTTTTCATACGTTTTGGGCTGATTTCCTGTAGAAAACAGCAACTTTCTTGCTGTTTTCTTCACGTGGAGCGATAGGAATACTTGGATCTAAGTATTTCCTATCAAATTGGTATCAGAGCATCGTTCCGGGACCACCGGCGGCTGAAATTCTGAGATTTCAGCAAGTTTCTTGTCTCCGGAAGAAGTTTTTTTTTGGATCCGTTAGAAGGACAATGGCCGGAAAGAAGGTGGATGTCTTGGAAGGCGAAGTCGGTCAATTAAAAACCGATTTGGAGGAAAGATTTTTTGATTTTCAAAATCAAATCACCACCAACAACGAAAGGTTGGAAGGAAAATTCACGGCCATGGAAGAGATGATGAAGAAATTACTTGAGATGAAGACTAATCCGACGGCGTCGGATGCAAGAGAGACTGTCGGCGACCATGGCGTAGGAGGAAATCCGAACCCGCCTCGGGGGAGGAGGAATCCGGCTGTGGAGATCCTTGAGGGAGACGACGACATGCCACCTCTAGAGCCACTTTCTAGAGAGGAGATGAGCCTGGGGAATGACCGTCGAGGTGCTGATTTTCAGCGTCGAGGTGCTGATTTTCAGCGTCGAGGTGCTGATTTTCAGCGTCAAGGTGTGGATTTTGAAGGCCGGAGGGGAGAATATGAGAGAAGTGCAGATTTTGGCGAAAGAAGAGGAGAATATCAGCGTCGAGGTGCTGAATTTCAGCGTCGAGGTGCTGATTCTGAAAGGGGAAGAGGGGATTATGACGATGGACTCGGATACCAACGTGGGAGGGAGGACCGGGATACTTGGGGAGCACCTCATCTTCGAGGAATGGGAGGTTATGGGGAGTACCGAGGTAACGGAAGGGATCCGAAGGTGAGGAAGTTGAAGATGCCCATCTTTGAGGGGGAAGATGGCCATGGCTGGATCTACAAGGTGGAACGGTATTTTGCAGTCAACGGATTGACAGAGGAGGAGAAACTGACAGCGGCAGGACTGTGTTTGGAAGGGAAGGCACTGGCATGGTACCAGTGGCGGGACATGAGGCGACCTATTCGAAGCTGGAGGGAGTTCAAGGATTGCCTGCTAGAGCGTTTCCGAACCAGCAGCGGAGGGGATTTCTACGAGCAGTTCTTTGCACTGACACAGGAAGGGACAGTAGCAGAGTTCCGGGACCGGTTTGAGTACCTAGCTAGCAGGTTGGATCGTCTTTCTGATACAGTGCTTGAGGGGAACTTCATGAAGGGGCTCAGACCAGAAATCAGAGCCGCCGTTAGAGTGATGAGACCACATGACCTGGGGGAGGCCATGGAGTTGGCACAGTTGGTCGAGGACCAGAAGCATCTGGAGAGGGGGACTCGAGGCAGCAGCTCTGGGGGATCCCACAGGATGACGACCACGTTTTTAGCATCCAAGGGAGCTGCACCGGGGGGTACACGAGAAGTACCAAAGGAGAGGTCTGGAGGAGGAGGGCCTGGGGGAAATTTTAAAAAGCTTACTGATAAGGAGATGCAGGAGAAGAGGGCCAAGGGATTGTGCTTTAGATGTGATGAGAAGTACATGCCGGGACATAGGTGCAAGGACCGGACTCTTCAGGTTCTCCTTGTTTGCGAAGACGAGGAAGACGAAGAGGAAGGTGGGAGCAGGTCAGAAGTGGAGGAGGAGGAGAAGTTGCACCTGGATGTGGCAGAAGTCTCCCTGAACTCTGTAGTGGGATTCACTTCGAGTCACACTATGAAAGTGAAAGGGGTGATAGCTGACCACGAGGTGGTGGTTCTGATAGATAGTGGGGCAACCCACAATTTCATTTCCACCCGGCTTGTTGAGTTGCTTGGTATGGCACTAGTGGATACCGGTGGCTATGGGGTGATGATGGGCACGGGGAAGGTGGAAATGGGGAGAGGAGTTTGTAGAGGAGTGATGCTGACCATTCAGGAGATACAGGTGAGGGAGGATTTTCTTCCCTTAGAATTGGGAAGTACTGATGTGATTTTGGGAATGAAGTGGCTGCAGACTTTGGGGGAGACCAAGGTGAACTGGGGAGAACTGAGGATGGAACTGGTAGTGGAGGGGAGGAGAATGGTGATACAGGGAGATGTCGGCCTGTCTAGGACGGGGGTGTCTCTCAAGTCCATGATCCGAACCATCCAGGAGGTTGGGGGTGGATACTTGGTGGAGCTGCAACGATTGGAGAAAGTCAGTGTAGGTGAAGAGGGAGACATTCCTCTTAAAGTGCAACCGGTCATACAACAGTTCAGGGAGGTTTTTCAACCTCCACAGGGTTTGCCACCTCAGAGGGAGCTGGAGCATGCCATTATTTTGAAGGAAGGGGAGACACCGATCAGCGTTCGCCCTTACCGCTACCCCCAGATCCAAAAGGATGAGATAGAAAGGCTGATCCGGGAAATGTTGGAGGCAGGGATCATAAGGCCAAGTGTAAGCCCTTTCTCTAGTCCAGTCCTCCTGGTCAAGAAGAAGGATGGGAGTTGGAGATTTTGTGTGGACTACAGGGCTCTGAATAAAGGCACTGTACCAGACAAGTTCCCAATTCCAGTGATTGATGAACTGTTGGATGAACTATTTGGAGCAGTGGTGTTTTCCAAACTAGACTTAAAATCCGGATACCACCAGATCAGAATGAAAGAGGCGGATGTTCCGAAGACAGCCTTCAGGACACATGAAGGGCATTATGAATTTCTGGTAATGCCCTTTGGTTTGACTAACGCTCCTGCTACATTTCAGTCTCTGATGAACAGGGTCTTCAGGGAGTACCTCAGGAAGTTCGTACTTGTATTCTTTGATGATATATTGGTGTACAGCAAAACTGAGGGGGAACACTTAGAACACTTGAAGGCGGTTTTGGGAGTATTGCAGGAACACCAGTTACAAGCCAACCTGAAGAAATGCAGCTTTGTCCAGACCAGTGTGGAGTACTTGGGGCACGTGGTGTCCCAAGAAGGAGTAGCAGCGGATCAGAATAAAATAGAAGCAATGCAGAAGTGGCCCATTCCTAGGAACCTAAAGGAGTTAAGGGGGTTCTTAGGGTTGACTGGATACTACAGGAGATTTGTGAAGGGATATAGTGCTATTGCATGGCCACTGACGGAGCAACTGAAGAAGGATGGATTTGCTTGGGGTGAAGCAGCAACGCAGGCATTTGAGAAACTGAAGGTAGCCATGACTACAGTCCCAGTACTAGCACTTCCTGATTTCAGCCAAGTCTTTGTGGTAGAGACCGATGCTTCAGGGTATGGGCTGGGGGCAGTGTTGATGCAGAACCACCGGCCAATAGCTTACTTCAGTCAAGTACTATCAGCCAGAGCTAGATTGAAGTCAGTATATGAGAGGGAGCTAATGGCCATCGTTTTGGCTATACAGAAATGGCGGCCGTACCTTTTGGGAAGACACTTCATTGTAAGGACTGATCAGAGAAGTTTGAAATACCTGCTAGAACAAAGAATGGTGACTGAGGAGCATCAGAGGTGGTTATCTAAACTATTAGGTTATGATTTTGAGATCCAATACAAGCCTGGTTTGGAAAATAAAGCAGCCGACGCCTTATCCAGATGTGTGGGGGAGCTTCAGGAATTAGCTTTGTCAGTTCCTTTAATGGTAGATTGGGGGTCCATCAAGGAAGAAAGTATGTTGAATGAAGAGTTGAGGAAGATCAGGGAGGATCTAGAGAAGGACAAGAGTAGTCATCCGGGCTACTGTATTGAGGGGGAGAGACTATTGTATCAGGGGAGGTTTGTGATGCCACGGACTTCCATACACATTCCCCACTTGTTGCAAGAGTTTCATGGCAGTGCAATTGGGGGACACTCAGGGGTTCAGAAGACTTACAGGAGGCTAGCATCCGAGCTCTACTGGAAGGGGATGCATAAAGATGTGGAGGAGATGGTGGCCAGGTGTGAAGTATGTCAAAGAAACAAGTACATGGCCATGGCTCCGGGAGGCTTACTACAACCATTGACACTTCCAAACAGAGTTTGGGAGGAAGTATCCATGGATTTCATTGATGGCCTACCAAGATCGGAGGGGTTCACAGTCATTATGGTGGTGGTTGACAGGCTTAGTAAATATGCACATTTTGTCCTCCTAAGACACCCTTACACCGCAGTGTCAGTTGCTGCAGCTTTTATCAGGGAGGTGGTGAGACTACATGGGGTGCCTGAATCGATTGTGTCTGATCGAGACAAAGTGTTCCTCAGCCAGTTCTGGAGGGAGCTGTTCAGGATGCAGGGCACAGTTCTAAAGAGAAGTACAGCCTATCACCCACAGACAGATGGACAAACGGAGGTGGTAAATCGAAGCTTGGAGACCTATTTGAGGTGCTTTGTCTCCGAAACCCCACGATTGTGGGCAAAATGGCTGCCATGGGCTGAGTATTGGTACAATACCTCATTCCATTCCGCTTCCCAGATGACCCCATTCAAGGTACTATATGGGAGGGACCCGCCGCACCTAGTGCACTATGGAAGAGAAAGCACACCAGTATCGTCTGTGGAGCAGTACCTAGAGGAACGAGACAAGATACTGGAAGAACTAAAGAAACATCTACTACGGGCACAACAAATCATGAAAAAACAGGCGGACTCACACAGGAGAGACATGCAGTTTGAAGTGGGGGAGAAGGTGTTCCTAAAACTACGACCCTACAGGCAGAGGACAGTGTCTAGAAGGCAGAACGAGAAATTGGCACCGAGGTACTTTGGCCCTTATGAAGTGGTGGATAGGATTGGAGCAGTGGCATACAGATTGAAGTTACCCCCCTCAGCCACTATACATCCAGTGTTCCATGTGTCTCAGCTGAGGAGAGCCATTGGGGAGCATGCAGTGAGTGCAGAACTACCAGCTACTATGACGGAGGATTTAGAAGTGGTCTTAGAACCCCTAGAGCTTGCAGGAGTCCGACCAGATAAAATGGGCAACAAAGAAGTGCTGATCAAATGGAGAGGCCTCCCCGATTTCGACGCTACATGGGAGCCTTTTAAAAAAGTGAGGGAGCAATTTCCTTCTTTTCACCTTGAGGACAAGGTGAGTTTTTGGGAGGGGAGTAATGTTACGCGTGAACCGGCCCAGGAGGGGCCGGCTGGACCCGGTTCAGCCCGGGTCTACACCAGGCGGAGGCGGAACAGCCCAGAGGAGGGGGCGGACAAGGTGGACCCCACTTGGGGCTGATTTAATGAGGTGGGAGGGAAATTTTTGAATGCAAAGGGGTGTTTAGGTAATTTGAAGGAATCCTTTATTGTTAATTAGGAGGATTAGGAGGGAGAGAGGGGGCATCTTGAATTTGAATGTAATTTGAGATCTAGGGTTTTCTTGCTTGGGCTCTTGGCGTTGCCGGAGAAGATCGGAGAGTTGTTCTTCCTCTCGAATCGAAGAACATTGTATCTTGCTTTTGCTTTGATCATCTACTAGTGGAATATAAGTCCATTAAACGTTTTTTCTCTCAGTTTTCCTACGATTTTCTACTGTTTTCATACGTTTTGGGCTGATTTCCTGTAGAAAACAGCAACTTTCTTGCTGTTTTCTTCACGTGGAGCGATAGGAATACTTGGATCTAAGTATTTCCTATCACAATGCTGCTAGAGTCCCCTAATACTCCGCATCGAACATACAATGCTTTTAATCCTCTAGGAGAGAACTCTAGTATCATTGTCCTTGGGGATTTCAACAAGTCACCTAGGAGGCATATTTATATTGACCATTATAATTAAGTTATTAAACTCACTCAAGGCACTCATGAAGTTATTGACTTGTTTAAGTTATTCACCCCTAAAAATTGATTGCTCGTCCAAAGTAGTCATCTACCAACTAGGAGTTATAATCAAAAGTCAAGCATGTTCACAATCACTTAGAACTCATCCAAAATGCTTGCCTCGTGGATGGTTATTAGTCTTACTTGTCTGCTATGTAGCTAACTACAAATAGTCGACCTGTGCATTTTTCTTGTTATTTTCTCATGTAGCCCATCTTGTACCATCAACCTTGATACTTAGTCATCACATATAAAAAGGGAGCAATTGATTGGGTGTAGACAGGACATAATCTTGTATTTGGGCCAATCTACTTCTCTGAAGATTAAAATCTAAGATTCTCTCTCCCGCTTTCTCACTTCACTCTCTTGTTTAAGCTTGAGCTATGCCTATGGTAAGGTCTCTGTGCCTTCATCGAACAACATTGGATCCAAAAAAATGTGTTTTCATACTATATTCAAGTTTGGTTTGTGAGATGCAGTTGTGATATTTTATAGTAGATAAAAGTGAAAAATATACGAGCGGTTGATTGGAGGTAGAGGTGGAGGCAGGGAGAGATTTAAAAATACAAAGAAGTGTTAGCATACTATACACATCATCTACGTCATCAAGATGATATGTCCTCTATATTGTCTTACCACGTCTATTTATATGAGCTTTTGTAATATGTAACTGGATATACAATAATACAAATTTATTTTCCTTTTTTCTGTTCTTCGCTTCTTGCTGTGCTTCCTCCGTTCCTCTCATGGTATCAGAGACCTCCCATGGCTGATCAAGAATCGGCTGCCTCTCTTCCTTCCTCCTCCATTCTTTCCGCCTCCCTCTCTAGCTTCGTCATCCCAACTCCTCTCAAATTCTTTATATCAAACATCAAGAATTTAGTTCCCACACAACTAACTGCAGAGACCTACGCAATCTGTCGCTTGCAAATCCTCCAGCATTTCAAGGCGAACGGCTTTGCCAGACACCTCACCGGGGAATCCTCTCCTCCGTCCTACAAAGACAACTCTGATTACAAACTCTGGTGTCTCATTGATAGTAACTTAATTTCTGCCCTCTTCTCTACTATTTCCCCTTCTATTCTTCCCTGTGTGTTGTCTTCTACCACCACCCATGACATTTGGCTCATTCTTGAACGCCGACTACAACCAACGAATCGTCTCGAGTTATTTAACTCAAGAACGAACTTCATCACATCAAAATGAAAAATCTATCCATGCAGCAATATCTCACCCAAATCAAAACAATCGTCGACAACATCACCTCATCCGGATCCAAACTGGACACGGAAGATATCATTCTTTATATTCTTAATGGTCTTCCATCCAATTACAACTCCTTCAAAATCACAAGTCGCACATCTCTCCAACCCATTGATATTGACACCCTCTACTCCCTTCTTTGTAGTGAAGAAATTAATATTCAACAAAAACAATTGCAAGATGCCAATTCCAATTCTAATCCACTTGTTCTCTATGCGGACAGCAACAAACCTTCCCAAGGTCATGGACAACACAAATTATTCAATGCCAAGAAAACCTCCTCCAATTTGTCTGCACCTAAACCGTCCCCGCCCCCTTCTTCTAAGCCGACTTGTCAAATTTGCGGCAAGAACGTCCACGTTGCGCTCAATTGTTGGCATCGTTGCAATTTTAAATACGCTCCCACCTCTACTCGACCACCTCGTGCCTTTCTTGCTCAACCCTCATCGTCCGTCACTCAAGATTGGATTCTTGACTCAGGTGCTTCTACACAGCTCACCCCGGACCATACCAACCTCCAACAATCCGCCCAGTACCAAGGTGGCGACACCGTATCTATAGCTAATGACAACAATATGCCAATTCAACATTCGAACCAGGGTTTGCTCCCTCTTTCAGACACACCACGTAAGCTTCATTTATGCAATTTACTTCATGTACCTTCCCTCACCCACAACCTCCTTTCTGATTCTAAACTTACATCTGACAACTTTGTTTCAATCTACTTTGACGCTAATGGGTTTTGTCATCAAAGACATTCAGGACAACCGTCCGCTTCTTCATGGTCGTTTTCAAAACGGTCAATATCAAATCAGCCTGTCCAACGACTCTAAACCAATTGCTCTTCAAGCCCACCCATCTACTCCGCACCTCTGGCATGCAAGATTAGGCCATCCGAACAATAGATCGCTCAACTTTCTTTCTCAACAGATTTATGAAATGTTATTTGTATCTTCCTCTTATATTTATACGAATTGGAATGTGGCCAAAAGCCACAAATTGTTTTTTAATAAAAGCGTTATTATTTCTTTAAACCCGTTTGACTTAATTCATTCTGATGTATGGGGACCCGCCCCACAACAATCTCTAGATGGTTTCAAATACTATGTTGTCTTTATTGACAATTGCACCATATTTTTTTGGATTTACTTTATGCATTCCAAGCAAAAAGCATTCACAAAATTTACTCATTTCTATAATCTCATTCAAAATTAATTCAAATCTACACCTCAAATTTTCCAATCCAATGGCGAAGGTGAGTTCACTAGCAACATCTTCAAAAACTATCTCATGAATTTGGTATAACTCATCAGATCAGTTGTCCTCACACTCCCGAACATAATGGCCTTGTTGAACGAAAACATCGACACCTTCTTGACCTCACTCGTACTCTCCTTCATGCCTCGAATCTCTCTCACAATTTCTAGGCTGAGGTTGTCTCCACCACAAATTATCTTATAAACCTTCTGCCGTCCAAAGTTGTTTCCCTCAACATTCCATACAAACTTCTTCATGGCAAACTTCCAAATTACTCTCACCAACGAACATTCAGTTGTCTGTGCTTCCCTTGGCTTCAACCATACGTCTCCAACAAACTATCTCCTCGCTTTCAAGAATTCATTTTTATAGGATACTATTTGGCTCACAAAGGATATAAGTGTTTCAACCCCTCTACAGGCAAGATCCATATTTCTCGGCACATTGTGTTCCACGAACACATATTTCCCTAAAAACCATTACCACTTCGCAAACCACTCCTTTCCCTACAAACAGCACATTCATCACTCCATCCACTTCTCATAACTCACTCCACTACATCCAATTCTTTTAACTCCAACAATTATCCGATCCCATCCACTTCTCCTCCCACTCCTACTCAGACTCCTTCAACATCTCCCTCTTCTTCTGCATCAGAGACTACCATCTCTTCTCAGTTCAGTCGTCCTTCTTCTATTCACCAACCCACTCATCTCATGCAAACCCGTTTAAAATATGGCATCACCAACCCAAGCAAATATTCACTCTGTTAGCTGCTACTCAACCCTCTATCACTCCCACAACCTACTCTCAAGCCATCAAACTTCCTCACTAGCGAAACGCTGTGACAGAAGAATTTCTAGCTCTTAAACGTCAAGGAACTTGGTCTCTAGTTCCTCCACCAAATCAACAAACTCTCGGGTGCAAGTGGACATTCAAAACAAAATGCCCCCCTAACGATCAAGTCGACCGACATAAAGATCGTTTAGTCGCTCTAGGCTACAATCAACAATTCAAAGTCAACTATACAGAAACCTTTAGCCCTGTAGCGAAGATGCCTACTATACAAATTCTTCTCATTCTTGCTCTTCAACACAACTGGCCAATGCTTCAACTCGCTGTTTCAAATGCCTTTCTACATGACGATCTTCAAGAAGAAGTTTATATGTGCCAACCTCCAGGATTCATAGATAATCAATCCCCAAATATGGTGTGCAAGCTTCACAAGTTGAAGTCGCTCTATGGCCTCCAACAACAACCTCGGCAATGGTTCCAGAAGCTCACCAATTTTCTGCTTTCTTTCAGCTTCGGGTTTAGTCGTTCTGATCCTTCATTACTTATATTACGTTAAAAACACATTCAAATTTACATATTGATTTATGTTGATGACTTTCTTATTACAGGAAATGACCCATCAAAATTCAATATCTTCTTCACAGCTTGCAATCCAATTTTGCTCTCAAACAACTTGGTCAAATATCTCTCTTTCTCGGCATACAAATATTGCGCACAAGAAACGGGTTCTTTCTCAATCAGACGCACTACGCCACTAAACTACTTCAAATAACTGGATTCACCGATTGCAAATATGCCCCAACTCCCATCACACCGAAGTCCAACAGCTCCCCAAGATCAACTTAACCGTTTCACGATCCTAATCTCTACCGCAAGCTTGCAGGATCACTTCAATACTTATCCATCACTCTTCCTGATATCGCCTTTGCCACAAACTTCATCTGTCAACATATGCAAGCTCCCACTATCCAAGACTTTCATATGCTCAAACATCTCCTCCACTACATCAAAGGAACTCTACACCTCGATCTTCCTATCACCATAAGTGATCTCCAACTCAGAGCTTACACAGATGCGGACTGGGCTTCGTACTCCACAGACCGAAAATCCATTTCCAGTTTCTACATCTTCTTGGGAAACAACCTTGTCTCTTGGTCCATCAAAAAGCAACCTTCGTCAAATCCTCAACAGAACCCGAGTACATGTCTCTCTCCTCGGCCACTTCGAACGTCTTATGGCTTAGACGCCTCGTCAACGAACTTCAGATCACGCAACAATCTCCCACAATCATTCACTGCAACAACATCTCCGCCATTGCAATAGCCAAAAATCTTGTGCATCGTGCTCGCACAAAATACATTGAGATCGACTATCAGTTCATTCATCAGCATATCAAATCCGGCAACATCACCATTGCTCATATCAACTCTAGAGAACAACCAGCGAACATCCTTACCAAACCTCTCTCATCCAGTTGTTTCTTGGAACTAAGAAACAAATTAAACATTCAACCAACGAATGTTCAATTTGAGGGGGCATGTTAGCATACTATACACATCATCAAGATGGCGTGTCCTCTACATTGTCTTTGATGTGGGAACATCCTTATACCTCTAATTTACTATGCAGGCACATTATATTATAACATGATAGCTGACACTTTTTGCTTTCCTCCCCACTACTTTTATAACCGAATATAGTACAATGGTACAATAGGTAGTTATACATCTTGATTGGCTTATTTTAGCTTGTACCATCCCATATAGGGATGAAGAAGAGGACCTTGCTGCTTTAGTTATCATTGAATACAGAAATATACCACCGGGAGGTTTGGTTTTACTGTTCTATTGCTTTGCTTGCCTCTGTTTTTCCCTGTTTCGTTTGCTTCCACAGCATTTTGGTATCAGAGCACAGCTTGGAGGAAAGGAATGGCGGAGAGCAGCAGACAACCCGCCTTCGACGGCGTTCAAGGCGAAGGTGCTTCGGCGGCGATTCATTCCAGACTCGTTCAGCAGCTGGAGGAACTCAAGACTGAGTTTCGTCGATTTGCCACTGAGGTACGTTTGGAGTTTCAAAACATTAAGGCCGGAGGCGGCAATGTCCAACTGCCGCCACCTGTTGTACCCCCGACTCACCGAGCCATTCCACCACGTATCAGAGGGGGCCGCCGAGGGAGGATAGAAGTACCGGAGCAGCAGATGAACGCATCCGATTCAGGTGATGACGAAACTCCGCCGTTCTTTCCCCCGCGACGTCACCATGACTACCCGCAGAGACACCACGGAGACTTCAAAGTAAAAATGGATATTCCATTTTTTGATGGAAAATTGCACATATAGGATTTCCTTGATTGGGAACACTCGATGGAGACATTCTTTGAGTATTTGGATATTTCACCGGACAAGCAAGTAAAATACGTAGCCTGCCGGCTACGAGGCGGAGCAAGTGCCTGGTGGCAGCAGTTGTTACAAGGCCGACACCGAGAAGGAAGGGGAGATGTCCGGACGTGGGCTAGGATGAAGCAGTTGCTACGAAGTCACTATCTGCCCACGGATTATGAACAGATTTTGTATATGAAGTTTCAGCAGTGCATACAAGGTCACCGGAGCGTAAGTGAATACACTGAGGAGTTCTATCGCCTTAGTGCTCGTAACAACTTAAATGAGACTACGAATCAAGTCGTGGCTCGTTATATCGGAGGATTGAAAGAACAAATACAAGATAAATTAGAGTTGAACTCCGTTTGGTCGCTATCACAGGCGGTCAATTTCGCTCTGAAGGCTGAAATGCAATCCAATCGATCAACACGATCCTTACCGCAACGGCGGCAATTTGGTGATTCTCCTACCACCGACACTCGGGGCCAGAGCTCCCACCAGAACAGTGTGACAAAACCGGTACCCAAACTAGCACCCGCGCCTCCGCCTCTGCAACAGCCAGCTCCAAATAAAATGAAAGGACCAATTAGGGACAATCCGTATGGAAGGCCTACTACTTTAAAGTGTTTCAGGTGCTTTCAGCCCGGACACAAATCCAATGAGTGTCCGAACCGTCAACAGCTGCAATTGCTGGGGGGAGATCCAGAATTCCACAATCCCGTTGATGATCCAGAAGCAGAAGAAGACTTTGAAGAAGTGGCTGGAGATGAGGGGGAACCGGTAGTCTGCGTGCTCCAAAAGTTGCTGTTGGCACCTACTCAGCATAACTTGTCGCAGCGCAATGCCATTTTCAAATCCAAATGCACTATCAAGGGGAAGGTCTGCGACCTGTTAATTGACAATGGGTGCACCGAAAATATTATTTCAAGAGCTGTTGTCCAAGCTCTGCAACTCAAAACCACAAAGAACCCGAATCCTTATAGGATCACTTGGGTTAAAAAGGGGGTCGACATACAAGTTTCGGACATGTGCCGGGTGCATTTCTCCATTGGTAAGCATTATGCCGCGGAGATTCTATGTGATGTTCTTGATATGGATGTTTGTCACCTAATCCTTGGGAGACCGTGGCAATTCGATATGGGAGTGCTATATGATGGTAGAGCTAACGCTTATTCATTCGAGTGGAAAGGTCGCAAGTTACGCCTCCTACCAACCGCTTCTCACTCAGCGAACGAAGAAGGAAGTCGCACGCCTGATCTTGGCATCGTCTCTGGTAGTTCACTGTTGAAAACGGGAAAGGAAACCAAGTCAATTATTGCGGTTCTCCTGACTGAATCCAATCCCGTGACTTCCCCAGGTGATTGTCCGCTAGAGGTAAAAAGGTTGTTAAGTGAATTCGCTGATGTAGCACCCGCCGAACTACCCAAAGACCTGCCTCCCATGCGAACTATACAACATCAAATTGACTTCACCCCAGGAGCCACTCTCCCAAACCTGCCGCATTATAAAATGAGTCCGACGGAGCACCAGCAATTACAACAAATTGTGGATGAGCTTCTCGACAAGCAGCTGATTCAACCAAGTCTCATTCAGTGTGCAGTGCCGGCGTTACTAGTCCCTAAAAAGGACGGGTCGTGGAGAATGTGCATCGACAGCAGGGCTATTAACAAGATAACTGTTAAATACCGATTTCCGGTACCTAGGCTGGAGGATATGCTGGACCATCTAGCGGGAGCCAAAATCTTCTCAAAACTAGATTTGAGGAGCGGGTATCATCAGATCAGAATCAGGTCGGGCGACGAGTGGAAGACAGCCTTCAAGATCCGTAGCGAACTATTCGAATGGAAGGTGATGCCGTTCGGCTTGTGCAACGCTCCCGCGACATTCCTAAGACTAATGACAGAGGTTCTAAAGCCGTTGTTGGGTAAGTGTTGCGTGGTTTATTTTGACGATATTTTGGTATTCAGTTCTTCCATGGATGACCACTGGGGGCACCTGCGGAGCGTGCTTGAGTTGCTAAGAACTCATAAACTGTATTTAAACATTGAGAAATGTGAATTTGCCACCTTGAAGGCCCATTTTCTGGGGTATATAGTTTCTGCTAACGGCATTGCCATGGACCCAAATAAAATCATCACAATACAGCAGTGGCCGACACCCAGCTCACTGACGGAGATTCGGAGCTTTCATGGTCTAGCGAATTTTTACCGAAGGTTTATTCGCGGATTCAGTACCATCATGGCACCTATTACGGACTGTCTAAAGTCCAGCTCTTTTAAGTGGAACAATGAACAGCAACGAAGTTTTCAAACTATCAAAGAGGCTCTTACCTCGGCCCCGGTACTAGCCACACCGAATTTTAGCAAAGCCTTCCAGGTTGACACGGACGCTTCGGCGATTGGTATTGGCGCAGTTCTTTCACAAGAGGACAGGCCGATCGAATTTTTTAGTGAGAAGCTCAGTCCGGCGCGACAGAAGTGGTCTGCCTACGAACAAGAGCTTTACGCGGTAGTTCGAGCTCTCAAGCAATGGGAGCATTATTTGTTGCATAATGATTTCGTCCTCAACAATGACAACAAGGCATTGCAATTTCTCAATACCCAGAAAAATATAAATAAAATGCACGCTCGATGGGTGGTCTTCTTACAGAAATTTAGCTTTGTACTTCAACACAAATCCGGACAGCATAACAGGGTGGCCGATGCATTGAGTAGGCGTACAACACTTGTTGTTCAATTACAATCCGAAATCACGGGATTAGAAGAACTCAAAGATCTTTACTGTACCGACAGGGACTTTTCCGGGCCATGGGAAAAGTGTTCCACGGGGCAACCTATTGAGGATTACTCTCTTCGCCATGGATTTCTCTTCAAAGGTAATTCTTTATGTTTACCTGATTGTTCCGTCCGCCTACAGGTTATGAAGGAAATGCACGATGGGGGATTGGCAGCTCACGTGGGGCGGGAGAAGACAATCGAGCTGACTCGGTCTCGATTTTTTTGGCCACACCTCCGCAAGGACGTTGCCAAATACGTGAGGAACTGTCCGGTATGCCAAATTTACAAGGGGAACAGTCAGAACACCGGATTGTACAGCCCATTACCGGTTCCAGTCTCTATTTGGGAGGACCTTGGTATGGACTTCGTGCTTGGCCTACCGCGCACAAAGAGGGGTGTAGACTCAATCATGGTCGTGGTTGACAGGTTTTCGAAGATGGCTCACTTCGTATCTTGTAAGAAGACATCAGACGCGCTCAACATTGCTCGACTGTTCTTCCGTGAAATTGTCCGCCTTCATGGTCTACCGCGGAGCATCACTTCTGACCGCGACGTCAAGTTCGTGAGTCACTTTTGGAGAGAGTTGTGGAAACAACTCCACACAGACCTCAAGCTAAGCTCGGCCTACCATCCGCAAACCGACGGCCAAACCGAGGTAGTGAACCGGACGTTAGGCAACATGCTACGTTGCCTTGTGCAGGACAATCCTAAGAAATGGGATGATGTATTGAGCCAGGCGGAGTTCGCCTACAATTCTATGAGCAACCGATCCACTGGTATGTGTCCTTTTAATGTTGTCTACACTAAGTCTCCTAATCACATTGTAGACATAGCAATACTCCCGAAGTGTCGCAATCTGGAGGCGGCCAAGCTCGCGGGAGACTTCAAGTCTATGCTGGAAACCGTTCGAGAACATCTGCAGAATTCCAACGATCTGTACAAACAAGCGGCGGACAAGCATCGCAGGGTTAAGAGCTTTCAACCAGGAGAGCTAGTCATGGTCCGTATGCGCAAGGAGAGATTCCCAGCCGGGACACATTCAAAACTCAGTCCAAGAAAGATTGGACCAGTACCTATTCGGCAAAAGATCAGCGATAATGTGTATGTCATCGACCTTCCTCCTGGGGTGTTGACTTCGTCTACTTTTAATGTTGCAGACATTAGTCCCTACCATTCCGAGGACTCGGCTAACATGGAGATTGATTCGCCAGATGCGAATCCTCTTGAAGAAGGGGAGAACTGATGTGGGAACATCCTTATACCTCTAATTTACTATGCAGGCACATTATATTATAACATGATAGCTGACACTTTTTGCTTTCCTCCCCACTACTTTTATAACCGAATATAGTACAATGGTACAATAGGTAGTTATACATCTTGATTGGCTTATTTTAGCTTGTACCATCCCATATAGGGATGAAGAAGAGGACCTTGCTGCTTTAGTTATTATTGAATACAGAAATATACCACCGGGAGGTTTGGTTTTACTGTTCTATTGCTTTGCTTGCCTCTGTTTTTCCCTGTTTCGTTTGCTTCCACAGCAGTCTTACCACGTCTATTTATATGAGCTCTTGTAATATGTAACCGGATTTACAATAATACACATTTATTTTTCCTTTTCCTGTTCTTCGCTTCTTGCTGTGTTTCCTCCGTTCCTCTCAAGAAGAACGATAAGGAAACCATTCTTTACTGCTGGTAAGGTTTGTAAGACATTCATGAAAAGTTGGACAATCCAATCCTGCATGCATCAAACTAGCCGATAAACCAATAAATGAAACCCCGCAGTCAATCAAGACAATGATGATGCATGCCTTCCCATTGCATCTCAGTCGTTAGGATATTGGAAGTTCATCGAGTGTAGCCAACACGCATGCATGGCTATGTATGAGAGATTACGATTTAGGAGGTATTAATATTAAGCCCATTCTCTCAAAAGCCTGACCCTATTAAATACGCCTCTATATCTCAAAAAAACAGCGCCATCATTTTAAGCAAAAAACGTGTTCAAACCAGCCCCGTCCCTCACCGAAGAAACCAAGAAAGCTATGGCCTGCCCTAATATGCATCCAAGTTCCAAACTTGAAAAACCCAACGAAAAGCCTAATAAAACGGATATGAGAAAGAAACTATAAGAGGGATTGGGGAAGATAAAGAAAGAGAAATGTTTACAGTTGGGTTCGTCGGTAGGGTAGGATTGGAAGTTCTCGGCTTGGAGGATCTGCTTAAGGTGCTTCCAGTGGCGCCCTCGAGCATGCCCTTTGGGGTATTTATCACCCATCTGCACCTTCTTAAATGAAAAATTCTGCGGCAACAGCATCTCCGAATTTACCACTTCAGGCTCCATCCCACCACGCCGAATTGACCACGGAACGCCAAAAACATAGAGATTTCTATCTTCTCGCCCAAAAACTGCTACGCACGAGGAGCTCTTCGGGGCTGTTTGGTATCGGATTTACAGCGGGATTTAAGTCGGATTTACGCTAAATCCAGCCAAACAGTTTTTGTGCGCGCGTTAAATCCCGGGATTCAGTAAATCCCGGATTTACAGCTTAAATCCGGGATTTAGTAAATCCGAGGGGTAGCCGGATTTAGGGGGTGTTTGGTATCGGATTTATACCGGGATTTTAAGCAGGATTTACAGTAAATCCAGCCAAACGCAAAAAACGTCGACGTAAATCCGGCAAATCCGTAAATCCCGGATTTGCGGATTTACGGCGCAAATCCGCTAAATCCCGGTAAATCCTAATCCAGCTAGTAGTTGGATTTACGGGATTTGGCCGAAGAACCGCGCGAAAGGGCGAAAGTTACCTTCACATCGAGCGAGAGGGAGCTCCCGTCGTTGCTTAAGATCAAAATGTTGTAACGTCCGATCCGACGGGAAAGGAACGTCGTCGAAGGAGCGAAGTCGAACAGCAACGAAGGAGCCGAAAAGCGACTCGTGCAATCTCAACACCTCCTGCGAAGCAACGAAGGAGCCGAAGAAGCGACTCGTGCAATCTCAACACCTCCTTCGAAGCAACAAAGTAGCTGAAAAGCGACTCGTGCAATCTCAACACCTCCTGCGAAGCAACGAAGGAGCCGAAGAAGCGACTCGTGCAATCTCAACACCTCCTGCGAAGCAACGAAGGAGCCGAAGAAGCTTTCATTACGCGTTTACTTAATTAATATAAGTGAATTAATTAAATAATTAATAGTAGAATTAGTGTATAAATTAATTATCTAATTTAACTTAATAAAATAGTTAGTAATATAATTAGTAATTATAAATTAATGTAATTATCTTATACATTATTAAACATATAACTAATAATATAAATAATAGTTAAATAATTAATGAGCATTAGAATTCTTAAGTGATTAATGAGATAATTAATAATAAAATTTATAATTAAAACTAATAAAATAGTAATTAAATTATTAAATAAATGATTAGTAGGAATATTATTTAAATAATTAGTTATTTCAAAATAATTAGTTAATTCAATTTTAAATCTCCAACCGTTTTAAATCTTGTTATCTCTTGCCAAACATCTTTCTGGATTTAACAGGATTTAAAAATTGTCATACCAAACACAATTCCGGATTTAAGAGCCCAAGATTTACTAAATCCGGATTTACAGGATTTAGTAAATCCTACTAAAATTTAATCCAATCCTATACCAAACACCCCCTTAGTAAATCCGAGCGGGATTTATCCGAAGAAGCGCGCGAAAGGAGAAAGTTACCTTCACAGCCAGCGAGCTCTCGTTCTTGCTTCCGATCAAAATGTCGTAACTTCCGATCCGGGTTGAAGTCGTCGCGGGAGCGAAGTCCAACAGCCACGAAGGAGCCAAAGAAGCGACGCCTGCAATCTCTACACCTCCTGTGAAAGCAACGGAGCCGAACAGCAACGACGAAAAGAGAAGATGAAGGCAAAACGCCTCTCAGTTATTATTGATTAGCTTAATTAATATAATTTAAATTATTAATACTTAAGTAAATTAATTAAATAGTTATAAATTAATTATCTAATTTAACATAATTATATAATTAGTAATTAAATATTAATATAATTAGATTAATTAATATAACTTAATATATCTATTATTAAATATATAATTAATTGTATAAATAATAATTAATGAGTAATTTATACTTAACATATTATTAAATTTATAACAAATTATATTTTTTATTTTTAATTATAAATTTATTTTTAAGTTATAATTATCTTCTTCACATTTAAATCCCTAACTGCTATAAATCATGAAATATGTTACCAAACAGTTTCTAAGGATTTAACAGGATTTAACATTTGGCATACCAAACAGTTTTCAGGATTTAACACATTTCTGATTTACTAAATCCGGATTTACAGGATTTACTAAATCCCACTAAAGTTAAATCCCACTTGTTGCCAAACAGCCTCTTAGAGAAGTCCCTCTGTCCTACTTCCCATGCCATAATTTTATTTATTTATATTTATTAAATGACTTGTACAATTTTGAAAATATATATTTGAATATAAAAAACAATTAAGAAAAAAAAATTGTATAAAGAATTTCTTATAGGAATGCCACAGCAGAAATCAGTATGTTGAAGTTTGAACAAAAATAAATATTAAATAATAAGTGATAACTAGCTTAGTTGATATATATATTTTGATAATTATCATGAATTTTAATATCCACTTTATTAAATTTATAGATCAAATTATATGATCAAAATTTTAGCTCATATAAGACTTATGAAGTGTTAATTTGTGTTGATAAATATTTAGAAATTTTATTTTAAATGTCTATTAATAATTGTAATTGCTCAAATATGTCTATTAATTATTTTCTTAAAGAAATATGTTCAAAACTTTGTTTTTGATCAAATTACCATTATTATATATGAATAAAAGTCTAAACACTCATTGAAGAGTCACATGAACTTTCAAACAAGGGAGTTGCTTCAACATTTATCTTTTTAGTATCTTGCCCATCTCCAACATTTTCAAAGCTTGTCGGTTTGTTGTGCGATAAAGTTTCATAATGTCAATTTTAACCATTCAATTATCACCTGCTCAAAATTAATAATGATATGTTTTTATTTATTTATTTAGATTTGAAAATGTCAATTGCATTCTAATTCCTAAACTCAAACTAGCATTAGACATTATAATACATGTTAAAAATATGTTTGAACCTTGTTTGAATTTATAGCAAGGAGAACAAAGTTTGATTATTCAAACAATATTTGAATAAAATTTTAGCAATGTTCAGGCATAATTGTAATATGATTTGAACAAGATTCAAATTGTTACGCACCGAGATCTAAAGTGAAATAATTTCTTTTATATTTTATTTAATACCTAGATCGATAAACATCCAGATCATTTTGATATCTAGAGCGGATTAATTGCATTAAACAAAACCAATAGAGAATGAAAAATACAATTCTTATTATTATAGTAGTTAATAGTTATATTTTATCAATAGAGTCCAAAAATTAATATATACAATAGTATTTATAGACAACAAAAGAATATATATAAACAGGAAGAATTAAAAAAAAAAAACTAAAACATCATTAGAACTAAGCTTCAATCCACATGCTCCTTACCTTTACCTTGTGTTATAAATTGGATTGTTCCCGGCTCCCCGTTCCCTTTCGCGAATGACGATCAAAGGCCAGTCTAAGTCTTCCACTCGAACCAGTTGTCGTTCCCCTCTTGCGTGCAATGAATAGAATCGAGCCTCTTGTGATTTCCCACTCATGTGCTTTCTTCTCCTTTTGCGCAGTCGAACCTCTCTTCAATCCTGGAAAATCACACGGTTTCTCTACCTTTTGAAATCTTGCCACCCTTATCACCTTCCTTTGTGTCATTTAAGATGAAGAAGATAACCTATAACAACTTTCTAAACCTTACATCACCTCTCTCATGGCCACCAAAGGCCTTTCTCCCTCTGCAGCCGCCAAATCTCTTCCTTATTCTTCCTTTTTTGTGTCTCTCTCGCAAATATCTGAGCAAGTAATTAAAAATATAAAACTAAAACTAATGCAAGGTGAAGTAGAAACAGTATGCTTTAAATCTTATAAGAAAATTTATAAATCAATATATATGTTATATGTATCGATCACTTGTATCAATCAATTATTCGATATTTATTATACAATCAGTTTCATTTAGTCATATCTTTTAATCATCTTCGTCAATCCATCAGTTATATATTAGTATAAGTATTTATATTCAATAATGATAAACAATAATAATAATTTGTATCAGAATTTAGTAATCAACAATCAATATCATTAATTAATATCAACACATTACTCAATTTTCTATTAGATATTTAGTCGAGGATATATTATATTTTGTTGTTGCACTTATGACTCTCAATCAATGAACGCATTATAACTTATCTTGAATCACGAGGCAGTCGCCCCGACTCCTTTTGAATCACAATCAATCGCCAACTCCTTATGACTCATATCCATTGACTCTCATCAGTGTACCTTGTGGATCTTGAGGAAATTATATGAGTTTATTATATCATATATCTTGTATCAATCAGTACATCATATTCATACATCATATCATATTAAAATTAGTAGCAATATTACATTCTTGCATAAGTCATTTATAGCAATCTTTTTAGTAAATTTTACCTTTGTTGTCTTATCAAGTCAAATCGCAATATATCACTTTTCAACATGTTTCCAATGTCTTTTTCCCCACTCATTTTATCCAGAAATTTCTATACACATATTTAATAGGTGAAAAATGCAATAAAATCACATTGAATACCTCATAATGATCAACTCTATAATATATCAAAAGTTACGCATAAAGATTACAAAATTATGATATAATGCATTTTAAAAAATTTAAGAAAGAAAATCCGTAAAAATCAAAATTATAAAAAATAAAAGTTAAAGGATAATTACTTACAATGATCATAATATTTTTTACAACATAAGTGACATACGAGAATGACTAAAAACAATCTTTCTGTCTCCTTTCTCTCTGCTCTTCCTCTTCCTTCTCCCTTTCCTTCCCAGGCAAGTTACGGTTGAAAAATTCGGGGGGGGGGGGGGGGGGGGGGGGGGGGGGGGGGGGGGGGGGGGGGGGGGGGGGGGGGGGGGGGGGATATAAAATAAAAAATTATTTAAAAGCATCGTTAGTTGCCTAACGTCGTAGCACTGTATGTGAAATCCAAAATTATTGCAGAACTAAGAGCCAATTGTCATAGCAGCATTTTCTGGGGTTGTTGTGATCTCAAATCTAACGCTGCGTCGAAGCGTTATAGTTCAAATAAAAATAAAAAAAAATCATATTTTAAAATATTTCTCATTTTTAGACGGTTACACGAGCTATATTTAAATAATGTTTGAACTTAATATGGTTTGAGTAAAATTCAAGCTAAGTTCAAACATAGTTTGAGCAAGGTTTCAACAAGGTTCAAGCTATGATTGAACATGCTTTGAACAATGTTCAAATAAGGTTTGAATAATATTTAATCATGAGTTGAATATGCTTCCAACCGTTTTACTTTTCCCTCATCATCTTATGTGGAATTATCTCATAGAGCTGTTTTGTTAAGTAGTAATCATATTTATGAACAACATTGCACTACTTGGGTCTTATATGAAGCTGGGGTATAATGGATAAAGTATTTAGGCAATTTGAGTCTTATTATAATGCCCCGAGATCTAATGAAATGATTAAATCTTTAAGCCAAAATTTTCTTCAATCTTCAAGCAAAAATAAACCAAAGCTAACTATATGATCCAAACAATAATAATTGTATAACCATTATTTTATTTCATATCTCGCAAGAATTTACCTCTCACATATACATATTTACTTGCAATTTCATATATCTATCATAGCACAGTGGTTTCCAAAACAAAATAGAATTGAACTTTCATTCATATCTTTTCTACAAAATCCAAATTATTACATGTACAAAATAAACACTTATGATCTCATTGGCAAAGCCAAGACAATCGCCCTATACTTAGTTATGTAAACCTCTTGTACTATAATTCCATGTGGCCTTATTTCATAAATCATTAAGGGGGATGATAAATAATGAAAATAATGAGGGATATTATATTATGTTCAACATTAGAGGTAAGAACAAAATATTTGGATAGTTGAATTTGTTCACAGAGTTAGGGTTTGAAGAATTTCCACACGAGAAAAAATCCAAGAAAATGAACACAAGCAATAGGTAATGTATAGCATGGAGATAACAACTTCAGAAGTGCAAATATTGATTAAACATTTACAAAGTGCATTGGGATGAGTTATATATGAAAGTTAGGTTAAGGTTATCTTATGAATAACGTGTTACACGACTATGATCATATTATAATTTTTATTGGGATGCTTGCCTCCGTTAAATATAAGAAAATAATCAATGGATATCCACAAGGCAGACAATTGTGAAAGAAGATACTAAAAGGGATAAAGAAGGATATAATGTATTACATGACTGTTATTCTAAAAAAAAAACCCTAGCTCAGTACTCTCTTGCTGGATATGCCATATCATTATAGTGTTAAGCTTATGAAGCCATTATAAAGCTAATGAAGAGATTTGTAGAGCACCTTAAAGAGAGAACATCAAAGATGTTGAGCTAGAAGAATAATAAAGAACTCACACAGAAAAAAAGATTGCCTTTATTAATGAATGAAAATATAATTTCATACGAAGTATTATATTTTAAATGTTAGTTTATATAATAATCTATTATTATAACATAACTATCAAGACTTCTTTAAATTAATAATTGTAGGAGGATTCCACCGTGGTTAATTTTGTTCAGAACTTACAGTTCACAATCCAAAGTGAGGTATTTTACTTAAATTTTTTTTAGGGAGATTTACATACATACCACTTTATACTAATCTATTTACATATTTAAAACCTAAAATTTTAATATTACATACATACCACCCATAGTTCATTTTCATATAAAATATGAGTGATAGAAATGAAATATATAAGTGATAGGAAGGAAATATGAGTGGTATATTTGATATTAAAATAACATAGGGTGGTATGTATGTAATATTAAAAATTTAGGTGTTAAATGTGTAAATAGGATGGTATAAAGTGGTATGTATGTAAATTTCCCATTTTTTTTAATATGTTGCTCAATAAAATAAATAAGGGCCTATTTATCCATTTTAGAGCATTTGACGCATATAAAATCAAATTTTCCTTATATTATTATATTATAGCTGGAATAGGCGAGCAGAACAAGCAGCGGCAGCTCCATTGCCTCGTAGGGTTACTGGCTTGTTAGTGTATTTTTTGCGGTTGGACAGAAGCCGCCGGCGCCGGCGACCGTACAACAGCGGGAGGGAGATGGACGAGACTGGTTGTTGATGGGGCTTGTGTATAGAGCGAGTATGTTTCTCGAAATTTTCGCTACGCTGTTCCTCTTCGTTGTTTTGAACCGTGTATCAGCCGGTATGTCTCTCTCTCTCTCTCTCTCTCTCTCTCTCTCTCTCTCTCTCTCTCTCCTTCACTCCGGCTCTTTCTGTCTCTTCTATCATCTATTATATCTCTTTCATCTGAAAGTCTTAAAGAATTTCACGATCTGTCCCGTTCTTCTCTCAAGGCTTTGCCTTGGCACTCATATCCACGAATTAGATAGTTAAAACAAGAACATGTTAGAATTTGCAATTTATTTCAGTTAGGAAGAAATCTTTTGGCATTTAATGAACGTTTAGATGTCTATTGAAATGATAAAAAGGTAAAATGGCCAGAGTGTAAGCATAATGAGAAAAATAACATTAGTTGTTGTTGTTGTCTTTTTTTTTTTTTTTTTT
This sequence comes from Dendrobium nobile, assembly GCA_022539455.1. NCBI lineage: Eukaryota > Viridiplantae > Streptophyta > Magnoliopsida > Asparagales > Orchidaceae > Dendrobium > Dendrobium nobile. The sequence continues at coordinate 1,228,808 of CM039723.1, read as the reverse complement.
TGATAAACGGGAGAAAAATATAAAACATATAATATGCTCAACGTAAGGGCAAAGTCATGACTACCAGTGAATCAACCACAATATATAACCCTGTTTCTTAAAATAAGAAAGCTAACCTTATAAGCTCTATTTGATAAATCATCATCTAGCTCGCTCTTGAGCATTGTATGCTAAACCTATGTATGAAGCAGGATCAGGATTTCTACTTCCGATAGATATATCATGTTGATTCAATTGGATATAATAGAATAAGTACATTTGCATAAGAGTTGAAATTGGTAATGAAAACACTCATTATGGATTATTTCTCATTTCCTTCTCAAGATTATTTTTGGGCACTAATTTAAACTAAATTTTAACACTTTGACTATATGAGCTATGCTTTTGTTGTGCCACTCTGATTTTGACATTGCTGACCATTTTTATTCCCATAACTTAACTTCTGGATACATCTTTATATTTATTGGTGGAGATTAGAGGAGGAAGAGTGTTAAGCAAACTTTGATTGTCGCTTTTACTATAAAGGTCGAGTTTGTATTGTTTTGAGGCCACCTTGCATGGTTTTTTATTTCTAAGCTTAGACTTGTGGACTCTATATGTAGAACATCAATGATATATTGTGGTAATTTAGCTTTAATTTTTATGGCTAAGAACAATAAAGTGGTAGTCAAAGTGAGCACATCGATATTAGCCATAAGAGAACATGTTAAAGAGAATACAACGGTTATTAAATATGTGAGCGGTGAGTTGATGATGGCTGGTCATTTGACTGAAGACATGCCATCATAAAAGTTTAGGGATCACGTTGATCATATGAGTTTTAGTCCTTTGATTGATTTCATTAATGAATATTATAAATGTGGCTCTTTTGTGAATGACATTTTTCACATTCAATTATTATTTTTACATATATATTGTTAAGCTAAGCATCATTAATATTGAATTTGAAATAAACATGAGGTTTATTCATTAAGTTATATGGGTATATGTATAAGAGACATATTTATTATGATTGCATGGGAGATAATGCTCCCTCTTACAGGGCCTATGACTATGATCCATAAATTTTATTTTTTGATATAATAATAATGGAATATGGTGCATAATGTTGGCCATTAAAAGAGAAGCATAATATTAAGTTAAGTGTTGCAGAGATAAGGATGCTCAAGTGAATGAGTGGCTTTATTCTTAGAGAAAGGATACAAAATGAGCATATACTTGAAAAGGTTGGAGTAGCTTCAGTGGAAGATAAGATTAGAGAGAGCCGCCTTAGATGGGTTGGTCACATAAAACGGCGGCCTTCCGATGACCTGGTTAGCAAAATAGATGTATTAGATTTGACTTATGTTAAGAAATGTAGAGGTGGACCTAAAAAGACTTGGTTAGAAATATTAAAAATGACCTTTTTTATTTTAACTTGTTTAAAATATAAATATTTATAAAAACTAACATTATCATCTAGCTCTTGAGCATTGTAGGCTAAACCCACATATGAAGGAGGATAAGGATTTCTACTTCTTGAAGATCTACCTTGTTGATTCAGTTGGATCTAATAAAATAAATACAATTGCATAAGAGCTGAACTTGACAATGAAACATGCATTATGCTATGTCCAATATCCAATAAATTTTTAATCCATTTTAGTAATTTAAATAAATAAATAAACCAAATAATAAAATAAAATTACCACAAAAAATTAAGCAGTGCATGCCACATGTGCTATCGCTATCACGCACATAATGCGCGTTGCTTTGTTTTATTGCGCCTTGCCATATAATTAATGTTGATGTTGTACTACATTATATTATGAGCTATAACACAATATTGACATGTATGGGAACATCATAACTTAATAATAAGCTAATGCAAAAGAAATTATAATGGTATGGGCATGCTTGATGAAAAGCTTATAATCACTTGACAATTTTGTTTTTAAATGTTTTTCATTCTTTTCCTTTTTATTTAAACTCTTTTATATTGTTTTCACGTGCAAGGTCCCTTGAATAAGTGTAAGCATTTGGAAGCCTCCTGAATCCGTACTTTCCATTTAGATATATGCTTGATAACACATTTAATACTGCAGATTGTGATATATTTACACATATGAATAGATACTTGTAAATCATTTAGAGACATTAGAAGTGGAAAGTTTCTATTGAAATTTAAACTATTTAATAGTTATATAGCTTTTATATTTCTTATTTCGTTTGAAGTACTGCTGCCCTTAAATTAGGCCATTATGGCTCCATTCTTAATGATCCTGGACCTCTAGCTTGAGTGATTGAGTGACCTTTACATCTCTGGTTTTTACTTGGATTTGTAAGTTTCTGAAAAGGGTTTCTCAGTGGAGTAAACAACTTTATGAGTCTTATATCACCTACTAATTATATGTAAATAATATAATAATAATTATAAATATATTAACGTTACCTTAACTATTTGATTTCATGTTTTTGAGTATGAATGAATAGTACGATATGTTACTAGTTTTAGTTTAAGGAGCCAATGCATAACGACCATAAGTTTTAAAGACGTAATTATGAACTAGAGGGTTATATGAACAACTGAATTGTTTCACATGGTGCATACTCGTTAGTGTTGCCAAAAGAGAAAAGGCAAAACACAGATGTTTGAGCTGTGATAATCAAGATACACCTGTTGTTTTGGAATTAATAAAGTGAACATAATAATGTTCATTGTGATTCAGGTCAGTCAGGCGGATTATGTATTTCTCCTGGAGGCCATTTTCATCCATTTTTAACTGAGGGAAAACCCCCCAGGAAAGTGACCAAGGGGCCCAGAGATTTAGCAGTTTGCCGGGTTTTCCGCCAGAACACTTGTTGTGATGTTGTTCAGACCTATCGTGTCTTGGAATTTGTACGAAGGTTGGCATCTTTTGGAGAAGCTAGCCAAGAATGTTTGCATGCGTGGGAACTGCTGGAGTGTTCAGTTTGTGATCCTCTTATTGGTGTTCAGCCTGGGCCACCACTGATATGTGCCTCCTTTTGCAATATGATCCTTCAAGATTGCTCAAGTGCATACTTCTCTATTGACCCAAGAAATAAGGTTTCTTTCATCCCTGTTCAATTTCATGCCTATGAGACTTAATAATGGTTTCTTTGAAGAATAGATTCCTATGAAAGCATTTAGACCAAAACATGCTAAGGTCTCTTATTAGATTTTTATTTATAATTGTAACAGGTTTTGTCTCCTTGTGGACTAGGCGACATTATTTGTGGTAGAGCAAGTGAATTGGCCTCTAATGGTACAGAACTGTGCCACCTTGCAGGTTTTGCTGTGAAGCAAGATGTGTTTGGTAACCATGATGTTGACAAGCAATACTGCTATGGAGGAAAAGCGAGCGTAGAATCAATTTCTAGTTCTTGGAAGGCTTCTCGTTCTGTTTTAAGTATGGGGGAACAGCCTTATGGAGTTCTTGAAGATTTTCAGCAGTGGTTTAGGAAATTGCCCGTGAATGAGAAGGTCAAGTGGGCAATTGGAGGGATGGTGCTCACTTCTGGGCTCCTTTACATGAGGTTTCTGATGCGAAAACTGTGTTTTTTTTTTTGTCTCCGTTACATTATTTGTCTGCATTTTTTGCATGTCAATAATTCTACTGAGAGATAACTAGGATGCTTTTCATTAAGTGCTTTTTAGTTTATAGCTTGAATCTGTAATGATTGAACATCTTTGTGAATAATGCAGCAAAAGAAAGAGCTACAGCCAAAGGCGGAAACAAGCAGTTGCTCTTCGCATGGCTAGAAAGATGGACTCAAGGATCAATCATTCTTCTTCCAGTATAAGGAGATAGTTAATGCAGAATCTATATTTAGTGGGCAAGGATTTCTCCTTCAAAACTGCATGCTAAATCCTTCTCTTCTTAATTCTATTACTCTTGTTGACATAGAACATGGAGTTGGAATTTAATTCTTACTTGCAGTTGTAATAACCCTGAACTGTTTCTGTCAATAAGTTTTTGGCATTTTGCTTTCTTTTACTCGTGCTACAGTGATTTCCGATGAAACTTAGTTGTATAGACCCATGTTAAGGATGTATTTAAGGCAATATTTTCACTATTTTATTTATGGGTTGATGTCACGACATTATTTGACTATGACCTTTTTTCTTTGCTTTTAAAAAAATTTTGTGGTGCCTGTATGTCAAAATCTAGCATTATGGTAAGAAAGTTGTTGATGACTTCCTCTATAAGGAAAAATTTTGTGCACTTTTTTTTTGTTTTTTAGGACTTTTAAGTCAATTAAGGTAGATTCACACATATCACATACACAAGCTTCAAATTCAATTTCTTTTAGTTGGCAGCTAAAACTCTCAACCAACAGATTAAGTAAGTTGCTTTTGCATATGAAAATACTAGTTTATATTGATGTAACAGTGAAAACATTTTCAAAATTTTTATAGTTTGTGATGTCCATTTTGTATACCATCAATGAATTGCTTATTGGAATAATTCTTCCCCTTGAAACTGAGAAGCCCATGCCATGGATTACAGTGGAAATCTAAATCTGCCTATTATCAAAGATGCTCATTAGAATTTGAACTTACAAGAACCAGAAGTAGATTAGGTAGATAATTTAAGTTGGTGAGATTAAATGGATGGTGCTAAGTTTAGGCATTGAATAACCATAGTGCAAACTATAGTTTTAGGATCTATAGCTGAAACTAAATGAAAACATATGAGAAAACTAGAAAGGCTATAGCAGGTTCTGTGCTATCCTGGTTTAGACCATCAGTAGTGACACCGAGTAATCAATAATATCAGCAATTGGAAGAACAAAAAATCTGAAATTTGTTAACTTACAAAACCTGCAACACGTTCTCAAAACCAAAAATAGAATGACAGGTTGAAAGCCCGATGACTAAACAATTCCTTGATAACTTAAAAGAAAGAAACAGGACAAAATTGAGGATTCAACACATGACCTTCGGTGTTACTATTGTTTTTTTTTTCTTGGAATTTCTTCTTTGACGGATGGTTCGCTGTAGTTTTTTCCAATTTTGATCTTCAGCTTTTCCAACAGTCCAAAGTGAAGAGAACGAGAAAGAAACTTCTGAGATGTAGATTCAGCTTTTGTTTGGGATGGCTTCCTTGTTGCTTCTTAAAACAATTTTTTAATAAAAAATTTAGGCTTCATTTGGAGACTTTGAGTGGCACCTTTGGAAAGACCAACTGCTGGTTCTTCGAGAGTTGGATGGCTGGAATTAGCCCAGGCCGTGACAGGTGGTTGATCCAAGGGTGGAATCGAGAGGTGGCCGGTGGAGAAGATGCAGGAATCAGTGGGAGAGAGCTAATACACCGAGGGATTGATGTTGAAAAATTTCTAAACTCCACTATAACCCTCTCATCTTTCCTTCATCTCCTCTCAAACTTTTGGAGAAATTCACCCCAAGGAATGGGATATCTCCCTTCCTCTTAGATTTTCAAAATCTGAAATAAAAAACTGAAAAACTCTCATCTCTCAAAATGAACAATATGTATTTATAGAAAGCCAAGGATTTAAAGAAGCAACTAATTACAATCCTATCCCTACTTAACATTCAGCAAATAAAGTCAAGAAAAATAAAAGGAAAGTAAATAATAAAAACCTAATAAAATAAAATACTTAAATTAAAACAAATAAAATCTTATCATTATTCTCAGGTTGGTGCAGACTCGTCCTCGATGTCTAGATCTTGATCAGAGTCATAGTAGGGTGAGAAGTCTGATACATTAAAGGTTGCGGAAATGTTCATATCTCCCGATAGTTCAATTTTGTAAGCTTTTTTCTATATACGTTAGATTATTTTGAATGGTCCATCAGCTTTTGGTTTTAAAAAGTTCCGGAGGAAATTGCTCTTTCCGTAAATGTATCCAAACTCGATCCCCCTCTTTAAAGTAAGCTGAATTATGAGATTTGTTAGCTCATTTTTTATATTTAGCATTTTTTTAGCAATTATGTCATGGTCACACTGGTATAATTTTTTTTATTTACTTTGCCCGCCTTGAAAGTTCTTGGAGGTTATTAGGCCTCAATGAACTGCCGCTAAGCCTCACTAATATGGTAGTAATACTATCACTTGATGTGGAAGCTAGTAAATTAATTAAAAGTTACAAAGATGATGATAATAATATAATCATTACCACACAATATCAATAACAGATTTTCAACCAAGCAGTTGAAATAGGAAATAAAATGCGGAAAAATAAACTGCAGAAAATAAAATAAAAAAGAACACAGAGTCACCCATTCCGAGTATTGCACTATCACTATAGTGTTTCTTCTTTAGTCCCCATAGCTAGGCGAATAAGCCCTTAAAAACTCTCTTCCACCAATTCGGTGTGGCAGATGATCGTACTCCTTTCACAGGTAGAGAACCTTGACTACTTTTCACCCTCCTAGTGAGGCAGAGAATCTAGGCTCTTTTTCACTCTCTTGTGAGGCTTAGAGCCTTGAATTACTTTCACCTTCTCCGGTGCGGCGAAGTAGTCGGATTTTTTGATACCAAAGAGATCTTCTTTTGATGGCCTAGATTTCGCTGGAGTTGGTTTGCTTATTTTTAGCATCTTATCCTGAAGATTAGTATGAGAGTTGCTAGTTGCCTGTTGAGCAATTGATTTGGAGGAATTTCCTCTTTGATTCTTTATTATCGTGGATTAATTTTTTGTTAGTCATCTCTGTTTTTAATATTTTTTCTCATTTTAAAAAGGAGTTTGTTAGCTTAGCTTTGTAAGTCTTTTCTTATTTTTCTTACAAAATTAATATTTTTTTTTGTAACAGTTTATTTTTTAAATGAAATCTAAAATATTTGCTCCTAATTAAAAAAAAAACTCTTTTACGAGCTTTTTCTTGAAGTTGCAGCCGAATCCCTAGAAAAGGAGAAATTATTTGGTGGGGAGTCCGAATCAGTACAGTGAGGGGGGACCAAAAACCACGCTATGCTTAAACTGCGCATTTCCTCCCTGAGCGGGAAAACCAAAACTTGAGTGCGGAGGACGCGAATTCCTCCGGCGGCGCCATGAACGGGGCCGAATTCGACGAAAGGCTCTCCTGCTTCATTTCCGACTTGGAATCCCTCACCCCCGAAGACCCTCTTCCCGAATCCTCCCTTCTTGATCTCGAATTCCTCCTTTCCTCCCCCTCCTCGGCCAAGTCCAGCGCATTCAGTGATGATGCCGCCTTCCCCCTCTGGTCCCATCTCGCCGCAGCCGGTCTTTCTCCTTCCTCTCTCCTCCGTCCCCTCTCCGCTGCCATGGACCTTCCCTCCTCTCACACCTCTCTCCTCGCTGCCCGTGTCTATCTCTCCCTCATCCTCACCCCCTCCGCCCCCGTCCTCTCCCTCTTCTCGCCCCTCGCCTTCATTTCCCTTCTCAGCTCCCTCCGTCAAGCTCTCAAACCCCTCCCCTCCCCACCATCGCCTGACCGCCGGAGGAAACGCAAGCAAGGCCGCGCTCCTCGCGGCAATCAACGAGTTGATGATTCCCCCGATGTCGGAGATCTCCTCCCCATTGTACTTGACCTTCTCGACTCCGTCCTCTCCCGTATTCGCCTCGACTCCTCGCTTGATGGTGTCAAGTCCCTCGTCGACACCGTCATCGCCATACTCTCCTCCTCCACAACCGACCAGCATCGCCTCTCAGGCGTCTGTTTTCGAATTCTCTACTCGGCCGTATCTCGCCCCGAGCACGGCGATCAAACTGCTACCGCCGTCGACGTTCTCAGATCTCTTGCCCGTGTTGTCCTTTCCTTTCCCTTGAAGTCAGCTTTGCGAACGGCCACCATTAGTTTCATCGCCTGTAAAATTGCACCCTTGGCCCGGGAGAATGTGGAAGTCAGGAAGGCTTTGGTTTATTTTCCGAGATATCTCGCTTCGAATGCTCCAGAGAGGGCCGAGCCAAGAGCTGCGACGGTGGATGCGATCTTGGAGGTTGTTAGGGCTTTTGAGAAGGATGAACAAATTGGGTTTGCAGAGTACGTGGTGAAGATGGCGCAAGGAAAGTGGCAGCTAAGACTTTTGGCGGTTGATCTGATTCTGGGTTTGTTAACTTCGTTGCCTGACCCGCTGGGAGTATGTGAATCAATGGAGAGTTCTAGCTGTTGGGGAGTGAAATGTTTGAAGGCTTTGCTGTTGCGTTGTTCTGATTCCATGGGAGGAGTTCGAGCTCGAGCACTAACAAGCATGGCTCAGGTGATTGAATACTTATCTGGGGATGCGAGGAATTCTGCTCGTTTGCAGGACGGTGTAGCATTTCGAAATGCGAAGTTTAATGAGCTCCTCAGAAAGAGATGTTCAGATGAGAAAGCTGCAGTAAGGAAGGCAGCGCTGTTTCTAATCACCAAGTCTACAATTTTGATGGGCCGACCAATTGACGAATTAGTATTAAAGACCGTAGGATCTTCATGCATGGACCCTCTTGTTAGCATCCGTAAAGCTGCTGTGTCTGCTATATCAGAGGTAACCATCGGGGTTACACTTTTTTGACAAGATTTCTTAGCGGTTCAATCTGTATCTTTGGCTCTTCTTATCTCTTCTCTATTTCTTTTCTTGGTGCTTCGATTTCAAAGTAGTATTAAATTTGTGTTGATCAGCTCTGTTGTGTGGGCTTTGAAGGTCTATAGACAATTTCCAGATGAGGGGATTATCTCCGAATGGCTTCATGCTGTACCTCGTTTGACTGCAGACAATGAGACTAGTGTACAGGAAGAATGTGAGAATTTGTTTCTTGAGTTGGTGTTGGATCGAATATCCAGAGCTTCACATGTCAGTATTAGTGATACAGCAAAAGACCTGGAATCAATACTTCCTGAAGGAGTGTTGGCTTTGTTGAAAGGGATATGTGATGGGGAAGTTCTTCCATGTGTGAGGAAGATATGCACTAGCCTTGGGAAGAAGAAGAAGCTTAAACCTTCAATTGCTATTTCACTTGCCAACATCATATCAATTTCAGAATCCTTGTGTATGAGAAATTGCATGTCTATAGAGAGGTGGACAGCCCCTATTGGTGCTTGGCAGCTTCTCTCAGAGGTCTCTTTGTTCACACCCAAGGCAGTTGAGTGGAAGTTCCTGCTGCATCATTGGAAGCTCCTTGACAAGGCAAAGGAAGACAAAGGTGGAACTCCTGATGGAGAAGAGCCTAGTTCTATCTCATGGGCTAGAGATCGAGTGTCTCTCCTACAAACTATTTCAAATGTCTCAGTTTTGTTGCCCCCAGTGGATGCTTCCGATTTGGCTGCAGACTTGCTTAGACAGATTGATGAATTTAATATGCACTTAAGCGAGGTAAACATGAGAAGTTTCTAATTGTCTAGTCAATTCTATCTTAGGGTGATGACACCAAGCATAACTAACCTTTTACCATAAATTCCTGTTTATTTTCATCTTTATATTCAGTATTAGGTTGAATCACTAATTTGCATAAGTACATTGTGACTGTCTTCAGAACTCTCTGCTTGCTTGCTCAAACTATGTAAGCAAAGAACATGTTTTCAGCATGTGGATCCATTGAGCTATATCAAATTTCAGAAATGAAATTTTACAGGAAGAAAATTAAATAGCCGCACAAAATAACTGTAGCCTTGAATCAACAACTGATTCCTTTAGAAACTGGCTTAAAATTTTTCAAAAGTTCGTTAATGTTCTAATAAATATTGGTTGTACACATGTTCTGAGATAAAGGTCTTCATTGTTATAGTTAGTCAAATGATTGAGTTAGAAGTGCATTCTTTTATTCTAATTAACTACCTTGTATTTTAAAAGGAAGTAAAATCTCGCTCTCTTTAAATATTGGCAGTTCAATGGTTGAGTTAGATATCAAATCTTTAAGATTGAATTCCATCTATATGTGTAAAAATGATGTACATTCACACTACTCTGTATGCCCAATTTGTAAACTTGAAATGAGTTTCAGAACTTGGCTTAAAATTTGAAAAATTTCATTAATGATCAAATTAACATTGGTTGAACACATGTTGTGAGATAAAGGTCTCCATGATGCATTTAGTCCAAGGATTGAGTTAGAAGTGTATTGCTTTAAATTTACTACAATATATTAAATGGAAGTAAAATCACGCTCTTTTTACATATTGGTTGTTCAACTATTGAGTTAGGTAGTAGGTACTATATCTTTTGATTTGAATTTAATATTGATTTTGATGAGGGCATCAGATTTCGACATGTGTACCATCGCCGGGGACGCCGATCGACGGCCTTGATTCAGAGCCTTTATTTTTGATGCTTTAGTTTCTTCTTTTCATGATGTTTATTTCATGCTTTCTTTTTGTACCCCTATGAGGGAAGTAGTACTTATTGTAGCCCAAGGGCGTTTTCGTCTTTATGCATTTTATATTTTTGTCAGCCTATATAAAGGGCTTTTGTCATTATATTTGAATTATTGAATGAATGAAAATTTCCATGCTTTGTTCTCTTTGTGAGTGCATGAAGTCTCTTGGTGAGTCTTCCATTGAGATCTCTTAGTGAGTTCTCTAATTATCTTTTCTTTTAATTGCTTTGCATAATTTTCTTCCTACTAGAGAGCTCTTCAAAATTCCTTTACCCCTTTGCTCTTGCCGCCGGCCCCTAGGGCTTTCCCCACCGCCGGCCAAGCTTCCCACCGCCGCCCACCACATCGCCGACGATCTCCTCCCCTTCCGCCACCACCACTCCACCTCCTCATTCAACCCCTCATTGAAATTTGATTTTCAAGTTTCAATTTCTTTCCAAATTTGAAAATCTATTTTTGGAAAGTTTGCGAATAAATTCAAATTTTAAATCAAGATTTAATTTGGATTTTATCCCAGAATTTTTCTAATCAAATTCTGAAATTGGAAACCTTCTCTCCCTCTCCATAACTCCCTCTCCCTCCTTAGCCATGCCGCCGGCCCCCCATTATGCTTCCCCTTAATTACTACATTAACTCCCATGATTCTAATTTGAAATTCAAATTAGGAGTCATTAATTTTCCATCCTATTTGGATTAAAACTGAAATAATTTCAGTTTAATCCCTTTTCCCCTCTCTTTTCTTCCACCGCCGGCCTCCTCTCTCTCCCCCATTAATTCTTCATTAAGGAATTAATTCCTCTCTCTTTGGAATTCAAATTCCCCCTCCAAAATTCCCCAAAGCTGAAATTATTCTCAGCTTTTGTTCTTGTTCTCTATACCCATCTCCCCTCACCCCACATCCACCGCCGGCCTCCCCATCCATCCTACAACTTGCCGCCCCCATCTCTCCTCCTTGGAGATTTAGTTGCTGCAACCACCCTTTCACCTCTTCAAGGATGCATGGAGGTTCCCGAGTGGAATTTCGGGTTTGAATACGACAACCACGGACGAGTGAACATCCTCCGATCTCCTTTCTTCGACGCCGGCTTCGACTTCGATGACACCGTCGAGGACTACTTGGACCGGATCCTACCAGCTCTAGTGAAGTCCATCGACGATCATTTCTCGGTCTACACGTGGATCGTTGAAGGCCGTCGTTTCGCACCACCTCCACGACCCGCGCCGACCTCTCCTTCTCTACGGATCTACGGCACCATCGCCCTAGGAGTGGTTTCATCACTTGTGTGTTCTTCTTCTCCCAACAAGCCTAGAAGTAGGTAAATGAGAGCAGCCTCAAGGTGAGACAATCGCTTTGTTAACTGCGGGATTTTAGTTGGCTTTTCATTTGCTTTACTTTTATTACCGTTGTTATTTTATTGATCTCACTAATTTAGGTGTAAGCTCTTGCCTAATCATAGTCGGCTTCTAAGATCTCTAAAAGTTTCAATTGAGAATAATATTAAGCTTGCAATTTCATTACTTGAACAATATTTTATTAAAGTTTCTAAATTCAATTCCTGATTTCACATCAGATTTCCATCTATATGTAAAAAAGTGTAAATTCACCCAACTTGATTAAATGAATGCCCAATGTGTAAACAAGTAATGAGTTTCAGAACACCCACTCCAAATTAAAGCATCATATAATAACAAAGAAAAATTTAATGTATGCTTAAGCATACCCTTTTAGTATTATTCAACTACAAATTATAAAACATTATTTTTTTATGTGACATGAAGAGTGTTGCTGATCTTGTAAATATAATTATATGAATGTGTGAAAACTCACAAATATGTTTCATTATCTTCTCTCTTGTCCTTACATCAGCCAGCATTAGGATGAGCATAATAAATACTTTTTAAATGTTAATAAGGAGAACCTAATGGCAAAAGGATGAGCTTCAATGGGGATAGGTAGGAGTTTAATTGTTTAAGAACTCAACACTTTCCTCAATATAAAATCTGGGGCCTATCACTTTTATGCAAAGAAGATTATCTCTAGTTAACTAAATTTATGGATAAGTAGGTTTATTTCTTATTATTTCATGTACTCTTCTCCTTTTTATTAGGACAACCTGTGTAATTGATTTGTATGGGTGCATTGAATGAAAAAAAAAGCCTATTTCTTTTCAATTTATTCTTTCCCCAACTAGCTCCTCTCCTCCCAAAACAAGCCTCTTTCTCTCTACTCTCTTGGAGCTTGCTCTCCTCTAAGTCTCTCTCTACCTCTTTACTTGAGCCCTGAAGGAGAGAATGGATTTGCTATAAAGGAGAAATAAAAAAAGAAGGATGATCAAAAGAGCGTTCAAAAAGTGGAATATGTCTTCATTGGCTAGTAAGACTAGTGCCACTCTTTTTAATTTTCATTGCTCTTATTTAAATTGAACACCATTCTTTTATTCTCACTTAATCCTAACAGTACTCACTTGGTCGAGCCTTGTAAGTGGACTTCTTCATTGATAATTTTCTTGCAAGGCTCCATGATGCAACACAACACCCATGTGCAGGACCCAAGCCCATATTCATGACAAGCTTTAGATTGAATTTAAATCAAACTAGTAAAAAAAATATATATTTATTTTTAATTCCATTATTTGGATTTTCTATTTTTTAATAAATTAGATGGAATTATCCTTTTTCTTAGATTATTTTCTATTTTTTAGAGCTGATGGTGCTTATCTTCATTTAAGTTTAAATTAGTTTAATTTTAAATATAAATATATTTATATAAAGAATGATATGAAAAATGGTATTATTATTTTTTTTTGAAAGAAAGCCATAAAAAGCTTTATAGAAAAATCAAACTAGAATATCTGTCTTACAAGCATCCGATTCCTCCTTTATTAAATTGATAAAATAAGGAGGAATCTTATCCATACTAACTTCATCCCAAATGAAAGATTCTAAACAAACATAGTTAGCACAAAGATTAGCTAACTTATTGCATTTTCTGCTAACCCAATTAAAGATAATAAAATCAAAACTATTGATAAAATAAAGATCATCAATCCCTTTACCTCCTTTGCCCACCAAATTTTGAATGAAATCCATGATATTTTTGTTGTCTCCTTCAATTATCAATCCTTGTAATCATACATCCAGCTCCTTATAATTTCTTTGACTGAAAGAATGGCTTGAAGTTCCAGAGATCCAATATCCCAATGAACAAGAGATTTGCCAAATGCCATTAGAAATCTCCCCTTTTAGTCACGGATGACTCCTCCAATTCCTGCTTTGTAGTTGTTGTACAAAGAAGCATCTATATTTATTTTAATCCAATCAGGTGGAGGAGGATGCCAAGTATTGGACAACCTATTAGGTTGATTAGCATTCTCGATACCTGAGTTTAAGCATTGATAAGGCTTTTGAACGGTTGAATAGCTGACAACATTCATAGCAATATACTTTGTGCTTGTATCTTTCCCCTCTTGAACATAAAGGTTCCTACCTTTCCAAGATAAGAAGACCAGATTGCAAAAGAACATAAAGTCCCAACTCTAGGATTAAGCCTTGCTCTTCCCAGCCATTCCCATATAGGAATTTCTATAGCTTTTTCTTCCATTGCTTCGTATGCCAAGGTTAAAATAGTTTTCTCAGATTTGTCGTGGATTAATTCCACATAATCTTCTGGTTCTTCTTCCGAAATCTGGATTGATTTAATCAATTCCACCAAATTCTCACCAAAGTACTTTTGAAGTTCATTACTGTTCCATCTCCCATTGCATATAAAATCATTCACTGGTTTGGAACTTCCTTCCATAATGTTTACAAATGTTGGCCATTTATCAATACATTTGTCTAAAAGCCAAATGTCCTGGAATACATTCACTGAGCTGCCATCAACAATTCTCCATTTGACTATTCTCTTGAGAAATTTCTCCCAATTGGTGATCAGTTTCCAAATTGCTGATCCTCCCCTTCTATTTGAGTTTCCCCTTAGGATTTGACCATATTTAGGATATAAGATCTTGTGCATCAAGGAATCTCTATTTTGATTATATTTCCATGCCAATTTGGCTCTTAATGGCCCAACTTTTTTAGAGCAAGCATTCCTTGCCCTCCAACTTCTTTAGGTTTACACATGGAATCCCTGCAAACATAATGAATCCCATCTTCTCCTCTGTTTTTGCTCCAAATAAATCTTCTATATAGTTTATCCACCTCATTCAAAATCTGTTTAGGAACCAATGAAAGTGTTGAGTGAAACGTTGGATATGATAGTAGGACAGATTTGACTAGAGTTATTTTTCCAAATAAATCTTCTACATAGTTTATCCACCTCATTCAAAATCTGTTTAGGAACCAATGAAAAATGGTATTATTTATCATCATATGAGCTTATTGAAAGGTATCATATTTTCCTTCTAATCCTTTCCTCCTTCCACTTCTCTTATCTTTCTCATGTCATGTAGGCCTTTTGAGGCTCCTTATTGGAAACATATTTCTCGAGAAGCAATTCATGAATTCATGTGGATCCAATGACTTTTCACACAATTGTTTGTAGTTTTACGTATGCTAATAACTTAGATGGAAATATTGATAATTTTTTTTTATCATTGAGATTCTCTTCTTCATGCACCTTGAATAGATCTTATTAGGATCCCGATGTGAAACCAAACATGCAAGAATGATTAGATTAAGGAATTTGCATGCTTAATATTTAGAGCACAATAATTATATCTTTATAGTGATTTCGAACGACAACATAAAACACAAAGAGCAGTGACATAAACTTAGGCTAAATCACATGTGTAGGAGTTAAGCCCGTAAAACAATCAATTAATCTAACATTGCATACATGGAAAGTTTCAACAAAAAATTCCTAGACTAACAATGAGATTAATACTATGAAGGATCCCTCACACGATTCTATAATTTACTAGGCTTTAGCGGAGGACTAACACGATCTCAATGAATCAATTAAATTCCACAATGGAAAGTAACGAGGAAAATAAAGAGTGAGGGAAAGAGTTCACCGAAGGTAGCCGACGACAGATGGATTGGTTGACGTCCCACGATCATCCAAGATCTGGTTGGTAGGTGTTCCTCAATTGACGGTGCCAACATGAAGATGATGCGTTCAATGTAGCTTTCTACGGAGTCATTGACGTCCAAATTGAAATCGAAGAATGGAGATCGGAGAATGTCAGTCCGATCTAGAGAATCCTCTACGAACCCATGATTAACATATGGGTCGGCCATGCATGATTGTCTAAGAGTGAAAGTAGAGAGTGAGAGGTGGAAGGGATCGGGTAGGTTCGACCAAGCAAAGGGGAAGAAGGGAAAATGTTAAATCTAAAAATAATTTCAGATCTAGTGAGTAATTAGAGAGTAATTTCCTTGAAATTTGAATTTGAAACGAGTGAGAATTAGGAATGAAAGTGAGGATGAGATTGAGTTAATTAGATCCTTAATTTATGGAACCTAATTAATTAGAGAGAGGAGGGGGAAGGTGATGAGGTCATCGATAGGAGATTTCGGCGCGTCTATCAGAGACGACCACGAAGATCTACTGCCAGGATTGCGAGCCTTTATTTTTGATTTTACTTGTACCATTAGTTTTATTATTATGCTTTTACTTTCGTAGTTTCCCATTTTACCCCTGAGGGTAGTAGTTGCTTTTGTAGCCCCAAGGGGCATTTTAGACTTTTGCACTTTATTTTCTTTGGAGCCTATTTATATGGCCATTGTATCATGTATGAGGACTATTGAATTATTGAATGAAAATTTGTGATTTGTGTTCTCTTTGTGAGTGCCAAAGATGTGGATGTCTTTGTGAGTTCCATTAGAGATCTCTTAGTGAGTTCTCGAATTCTACATGCGATTATCTTCTTCCATCCACACATCTCACGCATACAATTCGCGATCGTGGAAAGGAGCCGAATTCTTGTGTGCATTTCACTCCCTTGGAGCCCACCCGCCGACCACCCTAGGCCCGCCGGCCAATCCCCTTGCCGCCGGCCATCCTTCCCCCTCCACCTCCTCTCCAATTTTCTTTCCCCACCAATTCCTCATGGAAATTTGAAATTTTCAAATTTCACTACTTACCAAATTGGGAATTTCCAATTTTGGAAAGTTTTGAAAATTAATCCAAAACAAAATTTGCATGAGAGTGGATTAAATTTTCAGATTTTCCTAGTCAATAAATCCTATTTGGAAACCTCCATCCCTTCTCCCCCAATTCCTCCCCCTCTAGCCAATGCCGCCGGCCCCCCTATGGGAAAACCCATTAATGCTTCATTAATCCTCCTAAAGCCTATTTGAAATTCAAATTAGCATTAAAACTTTCCCTCCAATCCTCCTAAAACTGAAAATAACTTCAGTTTTCTCCCCCATAATCCCTCCATAATTGAAATTTTCAATTAATGCATTAATTACATTAATTGGAATTTCAAACCCCTAAATCCCTCCCTCCTAATTTCACAAAAACTGAAAGCAAACTTCAGTTTTCTCATTCAGCAGCCCCCTCCTCCTTGTTCTCCCGCCGGCTTCCCCTCCCATAGCCAAGCCGCCGCCCCACTTGCCCTCCTTGGGAGATCTTGCTTGCGGCAACCATCCGGATCCACTCCAAGGATGCATGGACGAGCCCGAGTGGAACTACGGGTTTGAATACGACCGTAACAGAAGAGTCAACATCTTGCGTTCACAATTCTTTGACGTCGAATTTGACTTCGACGATACCGTCGAAGAATATTTGGACCGCATCTTGCCGACGCTTGTAGACTCCATTGACGAACACTTCTCCGTCTACACTTGGATTATCAAAGGTCGAGCTACCGCGCCTCCTCCGCCTCCGAGATCCTCTTCCATGGCAACGCTCCTTGGTACCTCCGTCTTAGTGGCAACCTCCATGCTAGTTTGGACAATCTTCCGTCGCTCAACTTAGTCTCCGTAGGAAGAGAGTGTTAAGGGCCTCAAAGTGTGAACAACTTGGTATTAACTGTGGGATTTTATTTACTAGCCTTTGTTTTATGTTTTCTTTTGGCATTTGCTTAAAAGATTTAGCTCTCTCGTTGTATTTTCTTTGCCTAGCAAATTGAACACCGTGAATTACTTATGATTTACTGAATTTGAATTTAGTTCTCATCCTAAATTAGTGGGGCTAAATTAAGAAAGCATTTATGGTGGATTCAAATTCAAAAGTTTGGAGGAAATAATGTGGCCGACGGCTATTGTGGGGGAGAAGGATGTGGCCGGCGGCTTTAGGTGGTGGAGCAAGGGGTCGGCGGGTGGAGCCGTGGAGGCTTCACGCTGGCGGTCAAGGGCTTGGGCTAGGTAACTTAGATCCACGAATTGAGCAATTTTCTAATATGGATTATGTCAATTTAGGAAAGAATTCAGATTTTGAGTTGGAGCTCCCTCCTAATCTTCATGCTCCACTTTTGGAAAGAGGCAAGACAATCAATTTTGGATCCATGGGAGGGGAAGGCCGGCGGCTAGGATTTGGGGTTTGGGTGGCGTTTGGCTAAGGAGGAAGGGGTGCTGATGTGAACCAATGAAGGAATTGCGTGCGGAAATTAAAATGAAGATTAATTAGAGCGTTGCCAATACAAATTTATCACCAATAAAAGGAAGGTTTAAAAGTATTCTAGGTAATCAACTTGTTTAGGCGAAGAGTTGCTTTGAGATAACCAAACAATTCTTAACATTCAAAGATAAAAGAAATGCTTAAATGCTCATAACAAAAATCCCCCAATTAATAATGAGAAAATTCACCTTGAGTACCTTCTCACTCGTTCACTCTTTGGCTTTTAGCGGAGAAGAAAGAACCACATGAAGATGGAGAGCACCACTACGGAAAAGGAGATTAAGGACTTCGTTACCGGAGAGGTAGCCGCCGGTGGAAGTGGTTGTGGATGGCGCCCGGTGATTGTCCAAACGTAGTCTTTAAACTGTCGGTCGATGACGCGCACAAGTGATGGGAGAATTCGCTCCAAGTATTCGCCAACTATGCCTTCTTGCTCAAACCCCGCGTCAAAGAATGGGGATTGGAGGATGTTGAGGCTACCGTCGGCGTTGAACACAAGACCCCACTCAAATTCAGGATCTGCCATTCAACATTGAAGTGGGGAGGGAAGGAAACAAGAGAGGGGATTTGGGCCGTGAGCTATGGAGAGGATTGGAGGGAAATCTGAAGTTGAATTTCAGATTTTGGAAGGAGAGGAGAAGTTATTTGCTCTTAAAATTTCCCTCAATTATGTTGGAGAGAGGGTCGGTTAATAGGGGAAAATTAAGAGGGTAATTAGTGGGTGCTTAGGTGGCAAGTAGAGAGAGACAAGGCTAGATAGGGCGGCCGGCCATGCAAGGAGAAAACGGAGGGATTTTGGTTAAAATTAGTGGGGCCCAAGGAATTAATTAAAATCTGATTTTTGAATTTCAGAATTTTAATTAATTAATGAAGGTTTCTTAATGGCGGAAGAAGAGAGGGATTTGAAATTTGAATTTGAAATAGATGGGGCCTCATTTAAATCTCTTTCCTAAATATGGGGAGCTAATTTAGGAGAGAATTAATGAGGGGATTAATGCAAGAAATTCAAATTCCAAAGAGAAGGGGGGTCGGCGGGATGGCACCAAAGGAAGTGGGCTGGACTAGGGGAGGACGGCGAGATCTGGGTGGGCCGGTGGTGGGCTTAGCCGGCGGCAGGAAAGGAGGAGGGGGGAGATCGGCGGGTCTGGGTGGAATTGGGAGGGGGCGACTGTAGTGAAACGGGAGAGGGGAAAGGGGCGGGTTCGGGTGAGTGGGATTGGGTAGGGGGAAGGAAAAACAACGAGCAAAATACGATAAAACCAAGAGCTCACCGTGGTGGGCTGTTGGGTGTTTCGGGTGGAGCCTCTCCTAGGCCTCCTCTCTCTTTCTCTCAAGCTCTCAAGCTCTCAAGCAAGAAGACAAAAGAAAATTTCAGAAATTTTATTAATCAAACATTAAGCTCATACAATAGGAGGAGACCTCTTTATAAAGGCCTCAAAACATGAAAATAACATGACTCACATGCCCACCGGGCTATAACAAACACTAAGCCTTCATAAGGGCAAAATAGTAACTAATGCTTGAAATAAAAGATACATAGAAAAATAACATAAGATGACATGGCAACATCAGAAATATAAGCTCCCAATCGTAGCCGTCGATCTACGATTCCTTTGCCGATAAACCTGCCTAAAATGTCTGTCGATGACCTCATCAGGTGCTGGAAGGGATCTTGTTGAGGTTGACCGGCAGCTGTCAATGACCTCATCAGGTGCTGGAAGGGATCTTGTTGAGGTTGACCGGCAACTTGGGGACTTGAAGTGGCCGGCGGGTGGTTGGGGAAGAAGAGGTGGCCGAATGTAGGGGAAAAGGAAGAGGCGATAAGAAAATACTACGAGTACTAACTGCGAGTCCCGGAATCCACCGGCGGCTGACGGGTGATGCGTAACCCTCTCCTAGGGTTTCTCCTCTCAAGAATTCACAAAGAGATCAAGAACAAAAAAGCTAAATTTTTTATTCATATTCATCATTAACTCAAAATACAAGAGAACTGGCCTATAAATAGGTCTCATTAAAAGAAAATAAACAATGATTAAAATGCCCTTTGGGCTACAACACAACATGACCACCCCTAGGGGTAAAATGAAAAAAAAAAAAAACAGAAATAAAAAATAAACTAGTTCATAAAAAAAAAAACTCCAGATTGTAGCCGCTGATCTCTGATGTTCTCATCAAATCCTATAACAAATACCCATAAGACACCATCATAATGCTCTTCATGAAGATATCCATCATTCTCCATGTAGGCCACTAAGAAATGATGTCGCAGATCATATCATGATTATTATTAGCATAAGGCTGATGATCCAAAGGATCGTTGTAAAGGGTTCAAAATTGATTGTTCATTGTTTGATGGTAAACATGACTTAGTGCATGTATTGATTGACTCTTAGAGGACTATTTCACTTTGTTGAATATCTCTAAAAATTAGACAGCACTATTTTGCCAATTTCAAGTTAATTGGAATTGTCAAACATTTATGGAGAAATATTAATAATGAAGAAATAATAATTGGACAACACACCGTTCATAATTGAGCAGAAATAGAATATAGACTAAAAAAAAAAAATTCTTCTCATGCCACAAGCGGTAATTGCTTACTCAAAATTTTAAGGTTCACTCACCGTGACTAACTACTTGAAAAATGTTGTAGATCTTTCTTTAAAATATGTTGTTAGAGAAGGTGATTAGGTGAAAAAAACTAAATACATAAATGAATTGCATTTTAATAAGATTTATGTAGAATTTTATTAATCTGTGCATCAGAAGATGCCCTTCACTTATTTATAAAATAAAAAATATATATGAAAGAAAAGCAAGCATGTATTTTTCTCTTTTTGGATTGCTTTTTACATCTGATACTTCTAAATTTGTATAGTTTAGTCATCCTGTTCGACAAACCCAATCTTTTTTTAAACTTGTCAGCATTGATTCTAAGGACAAGACCAATTGCTATAAATTCCAATGGTCTTAGATGCCTTCAATGCAATCAAACAAGCCACCTCAGATTTTAATTCCTGCATCATGCTATGGCAATTGAAATTGTTGGGCTTGAGGATGATATGGGTGATGGTCTATATGAGGATATGAAAGATAATGTTTCATGCTTCGGAGATGAACAATTTGACGATCTTAAATTTATTGTTCATTTAGTTATTGTATGATGCATGATGATTAGCTCTAACAGCTATAAAGATTAGATGAGAACTTATATCTTCCATCCCCACACCTTTTGCAATAAAAATATATGCAACTTAGTTGAAGACGTGAAAGTACTACGAAAGTAACATTTAAAACCACATTAATAGATATACTATTAAGGTTGAGTTGTATATGAATTCTTTTAATGTTGCGTGGGTTAATAGGACATCCTTGTTTGACATTAAAAGAAGTCTTATATATATATATATATATATATATATATTCAATTGGGTATTTATTTTGATATGATATGATCTATGAAACATATACACTTTAAAAGTCTTTCCTGTGGAAAACACTACTGACATAAGCATGCCTCCAAAAAGTTTCGATGCATATTTGAAATTCTACAAATTATGTGAGTTGGGCTTTTTTTCCCAACATTTGAGTCTTGTATAACTCGAATGCAATCCAGCAAGATAGGTACATCCGCTGATATGAATGGGGCATGCTTAATTTATTTTTGGTCAAGTTCAAATTTGGTTCAAGATTGCATCTTTTTAGTCTTCAAAATAATATTAAAAAGTTTAGTAAACCAAGAAATTCTTTCATCTCTTAAATATTTCTACACATCTATTGGAATATCACTAGGTCAAACAGCTTTTCCAGCATCTCTAACTTCAATTTTATTACTACAATGACACAAACAAAAATTTCTATTTTCATTTAAGATACTAAGGACACTAAAATCAATATGTCACAATCTTCATTAAAAAATTTATTGAAATATCTCATCCATCTATATAGAATATCCTCTTCTAATAAAAATAGTTTTTAATCTTCATTCTTAATGCACTTCACTTGAACTAGATCCTTTTCTTATCTCTTTACTTGGCTAACTTATACATACATCTTTTGCCCTTCTTAATACCCGATTTTTTATATAAATCAATAAAACTTAATTTTTTAGCAGCACATATTGCTTTCTTAAACTCCTTACGAGCCTTTCTATATATTTCCCAATTTTTTTGAGCTTTTACATCTAAATCAAATTTTATAGCAAAACTTCTTATTTTTTATCTTTTCTTGTACATTTTGATTTCACCATTAACTATTTTAAAATTTTATAATAATTTAGAAACCTATGGTAACCCTACAAGTCTAAAAACTTCATTTCAACTCCAGAAGATTTAGCACTAGTATTTTTTTTTTAAAAGCTCAAACTATTCAAATCCTTGAAATATCTGTTTGATTTAAATGACTTTAAAAAATCCCAACTAACAATTTCTAAATTTCTCTATCTGCTATTGCTGTTGCTTGACCTCAATAAGGGTCAAAGTTTCGAATCAATTAAAAAGATTTAAATGTGTTTCAGAGTCATAGGATGATGTAAAACAATACATGCGAAGATGAGTTGCTTAAGGAAATTTGCACGCTTATCAGTTCAAGAACGATTCTCAATAAAACTTATGCCGATTTAAACGCTAAGATAAAATAATAAGGCGATAAAACAAGCTTAGGTTAAATCAAATGCGTGGAGGTTAAGATTGCAAACTAGTCAATTAATGTGACGTTGCATACATGATTGATTTTTAATGTAAATCCCTAAACTAACAATGAGATTAGGCACTATGCGTGAGTCTCTCACTCAACTCTCTAGTTCTCTAAGCTTTAGCGGTGAAGAGCTTGACATGAACTTTGTGAATCAAAGTATAACCACGTTAGAGAAGTAAATTAAGAAGATAAAAGAGTTTGGAGTAAAGTTTACCCAAAGTAGAGGAGTTACTATGCTCCGTTGTGATTATTGGAGTGTTGGAGGAGAAGTAGACAGCAATTTGACATTCCTAGCTGCCTTGAAAAGCCTTTGGGAGCCTCTCCAAGTTGCGGGGCAGCAAGGGGACGGTGCGGGCTCCTCTGGACAGCAACCACAGTAATTGGGACAGCAGTCTGGAGGTGTGGAGAACTCCGGACAGCAAATTCACAGCTCACAGAATTCAGGACAGCGATTTTCTCCAGAAAAATCAGACTTTGGTTGATCCGTTTGAAGGGAAAGTAATGGTGTATGGGCTTAAGGACTTCCCCACGGTTTTCTCCTCCTTGGGAATTACTGATGGGAGCTAGGGAGAGTGGTAGGCGGGTAGAGAGAAGGGTTTGAATGCTTGCCTATTCAATAATTTCAATTAGGAATGATTAAATTCAATCAATCCCAATTTGAATTTTAAATTGGGCTTAATTTAGGGACTTGAATGGTGATTGATTAGGCAAGCATTAATGAGAAATATGGAGGAGTGGGCCGGACTAGATAGGGAGGGGAAAATTGTGTCCACATTTGATGAATGTGGACCAAGGCATTAATTGCAATAGTGAATTAAATCTGAGATTTATTTCATATTTAAGGTGAGTTCGGAGGGAATTAATTTGAAATTTGAATTCAAATTAAAGAGGATAGGGAGCTTTAATGGACATTAATGGGAAAGCCATTAATGGGTGGCCGGCGGCATTAAGGGGGAGGGAGGGAATTGGGGAGGAGTTATGGGGAGTTTCTAAACAAAGTTTATGAATTAGGAAAGCTAGTAATAAATCCAATCTTTTGAATTTAAATTGAACTAATGACAAAATACTTTCTTAATTGAGAATTCTAAATATGGAAAGAATTTGAAATTCAAATTTGAATTTCAAATGGGATTAAATCCTTTTCTTTTCTTGTGGGAGTGAATGTAGGGAGTCATTAATGTGATGGGGATCACCATAATGATGGACATTCATGTCGTGGCCGGCGGCAAGGGTGATGGGGAGGAGTTGGCGTCGGGTTGGGTGGGAGAA